>WOXC01004011.1:0-122685 GCA_011680675.1 Gymnobelideus leadbeateri
AAAGCCACATAATTTCCCCAAGCAAGAAGTGACTCTCTATGGATTTAAGCTACAGAATTGGAATTGAGAGTAGGGAGAGACTTGAGGTAGACCGACCCACCAGCAGCTATTACAATAGTCCAGGTGTGAAGAGACAGATACCTACACTAATGTAGGTACAGTGTCAAAGGAAAGAAGCTGGCCTATTTGAGAGATGTTGCAAAGGGCAAATTGACACGCCTTGGCAACAGCTTGAATGGGGAGGGGGAAGGGAGAATCCTAAGTTTTGCCTTCTATACAGTAACAGGGAATGTAGGACAAGGAGGATTTAGGAGAAAGAGAATGAGTTCTGTTTTAGACATTCTGGAAATTGCAGAGATCCCTATCAATCGGAGAATGGCTGAACAAGTTGTGGTATTTGGTTGTTATGAAATACTACTATGCTATAAAACATGATGAGCTCAATGATCTCAGAAAAAACATGGAAAGACTTGCATGAAATAATGATGAGTGAAATGAGCAGAACCAAGAGAACATTGTATACAGTAACAGCAATACTGTTTTAAGAATGACTTTAAGAAAATAAGTTATTTGGACTATTATAAATACCCAAATTAACTATAAAGGACATATGAAGAAACACACTATCTATATCCAGAGAAAGAATTAATAAATAGAAATATGTAGAGAATAGCTTTACATATATATGTGTGTGTATATATATGTATATGTATATATATATATATATATATATATATATATATATATATATACTTTAACTGTGTCTATGGTAACCATCTCTAGGGTGAGGGGGGAGGTAAGGAAGAAAAAAGGAATAAAAAGAAATTTACATAATTTTGTTTTATGTTTGAAAGGAATAGCAAATTATGTACAATAGATTTGTAGTTTCATGTGCAATAATATTTTTTATTGACTGTTATAGAAATGTTTGTTTTATTCCATAAATTAAAAATAAAATGTTCTTTTTTAATATGTCTAGTAGGGGCAGCTAGGTGGCGCAGTGAGTAGAGTGTTGCCCTGGAGTCAGAAGGACCTGAGTTCGGATCTGGCTTCAGACACTTAACACACACAAACAAAAACCTAGCCGTGTGACCTTGGGCAAGTTACTTAACCCCAATTGCCCTCCAAAAAAAAAAAAAAAAGTAAAATATGTCTAGTAGACATCCAGTTCAAGCTATATGAAAGGAAGCTGGAGAATCAAGACTGGAGGACAGTAGAGGATTTGGAGCAGAAAAGTTAGATTTAAGAATCATTAACAGAGAGATGTAATTAAATTCATGGTAGCTGATAAGATCACTAAGTGAAGTACTGCTAAAAAAGAAGAGGGCCCTGAACACCCACAGTTGTGGAACACCTATTGTTGAAGGGTGTGATCTGGAAAATAATCCCACAAAGGAGACAGAGGAGGGGAGGTCCAAGAGGTAGGAGGAAAACCAAAAGAAAGTCGTGTCCCCAAAACCTAGAGAGCAGAGAGTATTAAAGAGGAGAGGGTGATCAACAGTGGCAAAGGCTGCCCAGAGGTCAAGGAAAAAGAGAGCATGAAAGATATACCAAATGTTATGGAATCTGGAGGTGGAAAGAACCCTACTAGGCAAAAGGATGAAGGGAAGGCTTAGTGAAGGAGGCAAATGGGAAGGATTGCAATAGAATTATAAGATAACAATGGAAGAACTTTTTAAACTTAAGGGATAGAGTAAGCAATGGAGGTAGCAAAGGCCAGAAAGAATTCAGCAAGTGGAAAATAGCATGATTAGGCTTCACTGCTGGTCTCCACAATGCTTTCCTAGACTTAACTCTTCCCTTCATACACTCAACATTCCAGTCAAAATAACTGACTTGCTACTCCCCAAACTCAGAAACTCATTTCTCACCTATGCCTTTGCACAGACTTATCCCTATATCTGGACAGTGTTCTCTCCTCATCTCTATCTCTTCAAGACCTTAAGGATCCACTTAGGTGCCATTTCCTAAGAGATGCCTTTCCTCCATCTACCCACTCCCACTTAGCCTCAGTTTAATGTCCTCTCTCCTCAAATGACTTAGTATTTACTTCCCTGGTACATGTTCTGTCCTCCAGCATAAGTTTCTTGAGGGCAGAAATTATTTAGCATTTTCTTTTGATACCCCCAGCACTTAGCATAATGCCCTGTATATTAGTAGGTGCTTAATAAATACAAACTGAATTGGATTAGATTGAATATGATTCAACCAAACTGGTCTAATGCTAGAGTGTATGATGAGGAATAGTGTCAGATATGTCTTAAAAGGTAAGCTGGACTCATATTGCAAAAAAAATTGTAATCTAAGTTAAAGAGTTGACTCTTTAAAAGAATTATGGGAATGACTCATTTATATAACCCTAAACAGTGTGCTCACAAGGGTCCTATGAGATTATAATAGAGGTATTACTCTCTTTTTTATAGATAAGGAAACTAAGAAGCTAGACAATGCCCTCATAGTCACATAGCTAGTAAAGGCTGGGATAAGTATCCTGACTCTTAGCCCACTAACCTCTCCACTAATGCATTGCTTCCTCTCTAGCCAGCAACAATGGTACTAATAAGGCCAGTCATTGGCTTAGTTCCCATGCAGGCCAGTAAGCCACTTTCGGAGATAATATCTGTTCCAAAGCACTAATTACTGCCTTAACCCTGCCTTGGCTTCTTTCAAACTTATACTGCCAATTACAAAAGGGAACCATACTAGACCATAGATGAATCTCCTATCTCTGTCCTTTGGCACCGGCTACTCCCCAAGCCCAGAATGCATTCTCTCCTCACACCTACCTCTTAGAATTCTTGGTTTCCATCAAAAGTTAAATCAAGCATCATAGTTCCTAATACCTACTTCCTCCCTCTCCCCAACTAGTGCCTTCCCCCAAAAAAAATTAACTTAGTTTTAGTTTGTATGTATACATGTATGTGTGCATACATACATATACATATATACATGCATATGTGTACAAATATACACATCTACCCAGTAGAATGTAAGCTTGAGATCAGGAACAATTTCATTTTGTCTCCATATCCCCAGAACCTAGCCTAGTACAGTTCCTTGCACACAGTAGGCAGTTAATAAATTATCATTGATTGAGAAATTAATTTTATGTCACTTGGGGGGGACTACATATATGACTCAAAAACAAAACTTTTCTCACTTATGCTGCAAAATTTTTTCTATTAGTAGAAAATACTGCATTGTTATATCCTAGATAAATATATTAGCAACTCTATGTTACATGTCTAGAACCATACACCAAGAAATGGGAAGAAAGATAATTGGTTTCATTACCTCAATACAAATGAATCACTTTGGCACTCATTCATTAAATCATTTCTATCTGTCTCTGCTTGTTTCAGTGGAAGACACACCAGATATCAGAATGGATGACCTTGTATTCATTATTTTCATGGCCTGAACACCATGATCACTGACTCATCCCACATTTCCAAACATTTGTAGTGCCACTACTGACTATTTGCAGTACCAATAAGATCCAATCTAGAAATCAGAATCTGTTGTCCTCAGCAAGTTCAGAAAGATTTAGCAAATTTATATGAATTCAATCCTTCTATGTAAAAGTCTTTCAAATATTTCAAGACAGATATTATGGCTACAGATACCTATAGTTTACACATTGAGTAAGTATTTACTATATGCTAAGAACTGGCTATGCAGCTCTGGATATAAATATAAAAAAAATAAGAACTCTCTGCCATCAAGGAGCTTTCGCTCTAGTGAAAAGACTAATAAAAAAGTTTAGAAAGATAGAAATATGTGCATGTATAGAAGTCTTATGTATGTGTATATATGTATATGTATACATGTATATAAGTATGTATATGGAAGAAATGTCCAGAGAAGGTAATTATGATTTAGGAAACCATTGAGCTGATGAGTGGAACAAAACAGCAGTCTGTTAAATTATTATTTCTAGTCCCATTAATAGTAATGGTGATTTGACTAAATTTCTCACAGAAAGAGATGGAATGGGAGGATATGAAGGAGGTTTATAAGCTACAGAAATGAAGGGAAATGGCCAGGGTGAAGATCAGGATGCATGATCCCAGGGAAAGCTGAGATCAAGAGTTTAGGCCCTCTGGTAGACAGATGGATGGATAGATAGAGACAAAAAGATGTGTATTTATATGTACACATGTATATGTATATAAATATGCATGTGTCTAGACATATGTATATATGTATCTGTGCATTAGGTAATATATGCAAAGCTGTAACATTTTCAGTGTTTTGCATAATATTTCATTAGATCATGCAAGTATCAATGTTCATCTATGCATATGTTTTATGTGTATATATTAACAACTGAGAATATTAGGGAAGGTCAAAGGTCTCCTGCAGAAACTAGCATTTGAACTAACGTTTGGAGGGAACCGATGTTTGGATCTCTCACTGATGCTTTTCTCAGAGCAGGAATGTATTTATTCTGGAAGCTAAATTTTTACAATCCAGAAACACCAATTTCTGGGGATTGAACAACTCAGAAGAAATTAGGGGACCTAGTTTGTCTTCCAGACTATTCCTCTCATATAGGGGATACCTTAGGTGAGCTGGGGCTCCTTTGCAGTGAACTTGGGTTCAGTTATCTGGGCAATTTTTCATTGCTATCTAAAGAAGGATTCCCACACTTTGGACAGTACACCTGGGGTAGAAAGGTAAGAAAAAGCAACCATCTCTTCTCTATCCAAGCTTCAAACATTTATTTGTGTGTAAATGTACACACATGCTTAGGTGGTATATATGTATATGTCCTCATGGGATCATATGTGTAAAAGTGCTTTGCAAACATTAAAGAGTTATATCAATATTTGTGCTGGTGCTAATGTTGTGACATTTGAACATACCAGAGGAGTTAAACTTTTTGCCTCTGATCTCCTTCATTCTAACCTGTAACCACATGTCTGCCTTGCTGTAGCCAATATACCCCATCACCACCTTTTTTCCTCTTTCCATGAGAAATGTCAGCAAACCACTTCTACTAGTAACATACAAAGAAAAAGTGTGTTAATGTGCTACTCTTCCAGTCACTGGCCTATGTCAGGGTAGGCCTTATTCAGTCAGTCAACAAACATTTATGATGTGTTTACTCTGTGCCAAGGACAGTGCCAAGTACTGGATTTACAGAGAAAGGCAAAAATATGATCCATGCCCTCATGGAACTCACTTTCTAATGAGGGAGATTACATGCAACTAACTAAATACATCCAAGACATTTAAATAGCATAAAGGGAAGATAATCTCAGTGGAATGCTTCCTACAAAAAAAGTGAGATTCCAGCTGAATCCTGAAGGAAGATAAAAGTCAGAGGCAAAGAGGAAGAGTTTTCCAGGCATAGGGAGTAGCCAATGCCAAAGGCTAGAGCTTGCTATGTGAGGAGCAGTAAGTCAGAAAATAAAGCTGAGACAAAAGGCGTGTGGAAGGGAATAAAGTAAAGGGAAGAAGAAACAACCAGCTCCTCTCCTATTCGTTTTACCACAAAGCCTCAACATTCATCAGGGTACATACCTGATGTACATAGTATAAATTTTACAGATAATATACATATTCTGGTGTGTATGTGTACATATGTATATGCATATGTATAAGTGTTATATATTTGGTATTTAGACTTATAATGTAATTTCATCACTGTATGACAACCCTATATATTATTAATACATGCTGATTTACATATATTATTGGAGTTAGAGAATAGGGGAAGGTCCTTTGGTGTGGGGAAAATAGCCCAAGCAAAATGCTGACGTGGGAATGGCATGGTATGTTTTAAGGGGAGGAGGACTGGACCAGTGAAGTTATGTTGAAAACAGTCAGAAAATGATTGCATCGAAAAGGTGGTACAGTATTGAGTATGGATCGAAAGTTTCTAAATTGATTTATTCCTTTCAAAATAAACTATTCACATTTTCAGTCCATGCCTCCCTTTGGGGAATGAGTTTAATCAGTTTACCACCTGTTGGGTAAACTAGTACATCCTCTTATTTGTCCTGAATTTAATTATTTCAAGCTTCAAGGGGTGCCCTGTAATTCTATTATGCCAGGATTCAATGAACACGCATGCTTTCCTCTCCTCTATCCCCTGTGTAATTTCACAGGCTTTATTCAGACAGTTTTCCAGACTAGAGGGTCCCAATCTTGATATTTCAGTAAACCCACCCTCTGCAATCTCCTTAATCATCAGAGTTGCCCTTCTCTGGACCTTCTTTGACTCTGTTATGTCTTTCTTGAGATGAGGCAATCAGACTACTGGTTACTGGCAGAAGGAGGAGGCCAGGTCACGTGGACCATTGATTCCCCCTGCAGAATAGAAAGCCCATCAGGGCAACAAAGTCATTTGTCAATGATCAGCACACATGATGGGTCATCAAGACCTTTTATTTTTACTCTTCCCATCAATCGCTCAACATCCTTTAAACTGTTTGAACTGCTGCAGGTTTTGAAAATGTTTCAGTTTCAGAAGCCATTTATCTTCAAAACATCTCAGGGCTACACTATCACAAATGCACATTAACAGTACAGAGCAATTCTGGTGAGATAAAACATAGAATTTAATCAATCACACCAGCACAGGCTGATTCTGAAATAATCTGCATGAGGCTATTAGTAAGGGCCAAGAAATGGTGAATTGCCACAAGATTGCCTGTCAGAAGCTGCTCCTTTCTCTGACCCAAACATTCTGCATCCCCCTTGACCACGGGCATCCACCCATGTACAGGACCTAGGTGACCACTGACAGGGATAGTTTATAGCCCAAAAGGAACTATAGGAGATTTCATAGCCTTGCAAAGACACAAGTTTTGGTTTTGGTTTTCCATTCTATTACACCTGGTATTCTTAATCAATTATTTGTTTCATGGACCCCACTCACAGTCTGATGAAAACTATGGACTCTTTCTCAGAACAATGTGTTTAAATGTATAAAATCATATGCATAGGATTACAAAGGAAATCAAAGGTTAGTGAAAATAAAGATGTAATTTCTTCCCATCTAAATGTATGGATTATACTGAAATCTATCTATAAATATTGAGTTAAGAATGCTTATCTACATTATGAGACACTTAGAATCATGGGATTAATATTTTAAAGGGTCTGTAGAGATCACCTAGTACATTACTTCATTTTACAGAGTTGGAAATTGAGACTTCATGGAAGTTAAGTGACTTGCCCAAAGTCTTACAGATAGTTTAGAAAAAATAGTGGAATTTTTATCCAGTTCCTCTGATGCCATATTCACGATTCTCTATGTCATGCTGCCTGTCAGACAACAGCATTCTGCTTGCTACTAGTTGCCAGATCTCTGATTTGGCCTTCTTACAGGGGTTCCTGGGCCCTGACACCCTCCTTCCCTAACTCTGATTCCACAAATATCAGATATATTTTATTTTATGACCTGATAAAATGACAGAATTTCAGATTTGAAAGAAACTCTGTGGCCATCTAGTCCAACCCAGCACATAACAAGATCTTGGCAATAGCACCCAATAAATGTAAATCCAACCATTGCTTAAAGATCTCTGAAGAAGATACACTCACTAGGCAGCACCTGCCACTTATGGACAGCTCCAATTCTGAGGATATTTTTCTGGACACCAAGCCTGAATTTGTCTAAGTCACTTCTGCCCATTGGTTCTATTTTTGCCTTCTGGGGTCAAATAGAATGCCTCATCCCCGTCCTATATTGCAACCTGTAAGTACTTGAGGTCAAACTGTCTTCATCCTTCTCTTCTTCAGGCCACAGATCCCCAGTGGACTCAAGGGATATGGACTCATGGTCCTTCATCATTGTGACTATTTAATGGATGATTCCTATCTAATCAATATTCTTTTAAAAGTGTGGTTCCCAGAACTAAATGGAGGACTCTGAATGTGGGCTGACTAGAGGAGAGAAGCACTATCATCACCATTTTTCCTGGAAGTTATATCTGTGATACTTGGCTGATCCAAGTATATATATTCCAGAGTAGTTCATGAACCCATGTGTTGTTTTGATCACATTTCTGACCTTCCCTCTTAGCTTGTCTGACTCTCATACTAACCTCCCATCCTGTATATCCAGCTGAACCCTAGCTCTCCTGGTCCTGAGTCTTCACCTGGTGATTCATAATTTACCATTAATCATATTTCTGCCAAGGTGGTAGCATTTGGACTGTTTAATTTTGCAGCAGGGAGGCTAATACACCTGGTACTGCTGATCATTGAGTACAAAATTAACATCAACAGAGTTCTGCTGCTGAAATAAAACCTGTCTTTCTCCTATGTAGATTTTTTCTTCATAAACAAAGGAGATGGGTTTGCCTCAATATTACTATCTACTCTGGATTGAATAGGAGCACCTTGGTATGGTCTTCTAGTAATGATCATAGATTTTTACCAAGCTTCATCCAGACTCCTTCACAAAATTTTTTTGCAACCATGGGGGATAAATTTACCATCTTGCTGCTTAGGATAAAGGTAAAGTTCATGACCTTAAAGTACAGAAAATAAAGTTTATGACCACATTACAGACATTAAAATTCATGGCCATAGTATAGAACAAAGTTATTTGGCATATGCAGCAACTTTGACCTTATTAACTAACTTTTCTAAAGTATAGAACCATTTAAGTAAAATAAAAATTTTTAAAGTAATTTCTTTCATTTCTAGACAGCTTTATAATTTATTTTTAAAAATTCTTTTCACAGAGACTATTTCATATCATTCTCTCAACAAACCCTTTGAGGCAAACACCAAAAGTCTCCTTTCTCAGATCAGTAAACAAGGTTTCAGAAAGGTCAAATGATTTTCCCAGGCTCTTTAAGTTACTAATTACAGAGTAACTATTTCTAAGTTTAAGACTGTCACTCTTCACTTTTATATCAGAAAAGCTTATGGCATGGTGGATAGAGGACATAGGCTTAGTGTAAAAAATACCTGAGTTCAAATCCTTCTTGTCACATGCTAGCTACGTGACTATGGGCAAGTCACTTAACCTTCTAATGTTTCAGAGAGGTCACTAAGTTTCTAAGTAATAGATTAGTTGCCAATCAGTATAGGTGAAAGGAATTTCTCTACCACTATATCATGATTTTCTACCCACTGATTAAATTGTAAGTCTAGACATACACAGAGAGAGAGAGAGACAGAGACAGAGACAGAGACAGAGAAAGAGATGACTCTCCCTATAACTCTCTGTCTCTCAAACCAACGAGATGAGGATGAACATTGTAAAGGTTGTAAAAAATTTTCCACTTTTTTTTATGCTGGTACTAGCTGATTATTAAGACAAATGTAATATAGTCCCACCTATCTACCCACATACCCACCCACCCACTCATAAGGAATATTTAAATTTGCAGCAGGTCCTGTATTGCTCATAGAAATAAGTATTGTTATAGGACAGAGATAAAAATGTCATTCAGAGACAGAAAAAGAAAAGTAGACTTTGAAATAATAGCCTCACAACAAACTAAAAAGATGAAGCCAATCAGTCTTTTCACACACAAAAAAGACACCTCAAGAATAATATGATTTGATAAATTCCACAGAATACAGTTGAATCCCCCATTTTTGCTACACAAGGGAAAACTGCCGGCTGACAGGTTGCAGGAGAAAGAGCAATTTCATTTCTCCTGCCTGGACTCCAAGAACAGAACTAGGACCAGTGGGGGAAGTAAGAGGCACAAGTCAGCTCCATGTAAGACAGAATTTGTAATAATTGGGGATGCCCCCAAATGGCAAGGGCTCCCTAGTGACTCAAGGCAACTGGTCTGGAGGTTGCCTCCAGGTAGGCAAGAAGACCAGAGGATATGGACATCAAACTGCTGGCTGAAAAGCCATTGCAACAAGTAACAAGATGTGCTCCAGGAACAAAAGTAGAGTGAGGCTGAATTGAAAACCTCCTAAAGGAGTCATTGTGAAATAATGTGAGAACCCTGGATTTGGAGTCAGAAGGCTTAGGCTCAAATCTGGGCTCTGCTACCTCTATGGACGTCAGTTTCCTCAACTATAAAAAGATGGGTCCTCAGAGGCCTATTTCTTCTCAAAATCCATCATCTCATAGAGGATTGATGCTTTTAGTAAAGACTGGAACAGATAATCTATAAGGTCCCTTCCGGTGGGAAGACATTCTACTTGGTCAGAATCAACCATCATCCAGGCTGTCATCTCTTAAAAGTTTTTTGTTGTTGTTTTGGGGGTTTTTTTGGCCCTTCACACTAGATGGCCCTGTTTGAATAACAAATACCCTCAGGGAGTGACGGGGCCAAAGGTGAGCTACCATGTTTCTTTAGCAATAACCCAGAAGAGTTGGTCTTCAGGGCTATGACTGTAGCAGTCCAGTTGTTTAAATTATGCTCCACGTTTCAAGTCCCTTAAGATTCCAGAAGGCAGGCTCTTAAACTACTTTGTCACATTTTTCTTAAGAAGATTTTCTCTTTCCTTTCTGGGTTTCAAGGCTTTTAAGTCATAGCTTATATGGTCCACTAGTCTCACAATCAAAAGCTTTTCTCTTCTGTTCTCTCTCTCTCTGATGGCTTCTAGACAGATCATATATTTGGCAAATCCCTAAACACAAATGGAATACTCACATATCCTCTGGGAAGATAATGAAAAATGGGGACTTTAAGCTTGGGGGGGAGGTATTTTGCAGGAACTCAATGTGCTCTTTCTCTAATGGGAGAAAGGAGAGAGATATCCAAAAAAAAAAAAAAGCCACATGAACCAAAAAATATTCTCTGTAGCTCTTGGACCTTTATGGTATTAATAAATGCATCATCAAAAGGAAAAAAAAGGAATAGATGGGACTTGGTTAATTTATTATTTTATGTTTCCCATGATGCTCTAATAGACCCAGATTAGTAATTCTTTGAAATTTGTAAATTTCCTCTGCCAATGCAAATGTAAATGACAGTCTTAGATCATTGCTTTGGGCGCAAAGAGGGCAAATGACTTGTCCAGGGTCATATAGCCAGTAGGTGATCAAGGCAGGACTTGAACCCAACTCTTCCTGACCACAAGGCCTGCATCTTATCAATTTGATACTGGAACATTAGGCCTTTCCCTCACATTTAAATAGTTCATATTTTATGACACTTTCCAACTGACAAAATCCTCCTAATGACAATCCCTTTAAGTAAAAAATGTAAGCATGATCTTATTTATTTTAGAAATAAGGAAACTGAGGTGCATAGTAATTAAATATCTTGTTCAAGATCAACAACTAACAATCTTGAAGGCAAGATTTAAAGCCAAATCATAAGCATCACAGACTCGGAGCTGGAGGTCCTCAAAAATGATCGAAAAAGACACAGCTAGGTGGCACAGAGGCTAGAGCCTCCTGGACCAGCAAGCAGGAAACCTGAGTGTAAGCCTAGCCTCAGACACTCCCCAGCAAGTCACTTAACCTCTCTCTTCATCAATCTCTTCATTTATAAAATGCAGGATTCTTGTGGGGATAAAATGAGATGATGTTTACAAAGCACTTTGAAAATCTGAAAATCTTAAAATACTACATAAAGATAAATGCTTGCTGTTGTTATCATTATTATTACTTAGAATTGAAACTCCCTGAGAGTAGGGATTGTTTCTATCTTTGTATCCCCAGTGCCTAGCACAAAGTAGGTACTTTATGGATAAATCCTTGTTGACTAATTATTTAATTGTGCTTTTTTTCTCTTTATTTTTATTTTTTGTTTTCTTTTTATTTTATTATTTTTTAATTTATTTTATTTTCAAGTAACAGATCAAAACTAGCATTTTCATAACACAGTACAATACAAAAGATGATTGCACATGGAACTGCAAATCTACTGCATATAACTTGCTATTCCCTCCAAATATATAATAGAGTTTTCATGTAATTTTATTTTTTTTCTTTTTCCTTCCCTCCTCCCCAGAAATGGCTACCTTAGGCACAAATAGGTATATGTTTATGTGTGTGTGTATATATACATACATACATATAATACATGCATATGTGTCTACATACATATACACACACAGATACATATATATAATATAATATATATAATTCTAATTCAACCCACTCTTCTTAATAGATGAATAAACTAAGTTCTCAAGAGATGAAATAATTTGTCCAAGATCTACCAGAGGTAAATATGAAAGCCAGAATCCGGGGCGGCTAGGTGACGCAATGAGTCGAGCGTCAGCCCTGGAGTCAGAAGGACCTGAGTTGGGTTCCGGCCTCAGACACTTTACGCACACACAAACAAAAACCTAGCCATGTGACCTTGGGCAAGTTACTTAACCCTAATTGCCCTCCAAAAAGCAAAAAAAAAAAAAGCCAGAATCCAAAGCCAAGTCTTCTTACCCCAAACGCAGTGATCTGCCCCTCTGCCAAGTTACTTATTTTAAAAAAATGTTTTTAAACCAGAAGCAACCTCCTGACAATCAGAGTCAAACTTAGAAGCCCAATGACCACCTGTCATCTTCTCTCCAGAAACCTAGGACAGGGCAACGCAATGAATACAGGCTTCAGCATCAGAAAAGCCATAAGTTCTGGCTCTGTCGCTTACTAGCTATGGAACTTTGTGAATAAGCTGTTGATCCTGTCTGAGCATCAGTTTCCTCATCTGTAAAAGTAATTTTTGTTAGGCTCAAATGATAGCATGTGCACGAATATCCTTTTTAAATTATAAACTGACATGGAAACCCATTATTAATGGTGCAGGAGATGTAAAAGGCAACACAGGGTCATTACAAGCAGTTTCCATCATCTCAGTAGTAAGGATTCAAATACAAAAGGTGGCAGAAAAACATAAGGATCATAACAGGAGATGAGCTGGTTATGTGAGAATGAAAGATCAGAAGGAGACAGCCCAACCCAAGTGGTGCACTGGGATCCAGGAATTTTTTTTAAAGCCTCCAGACAGTTGGATGGATCCTCTGGGGGATAAGGACCAGGCTGAGCTGAGGAGGTTGGGATTTGTCTCTATGACAATGAGATCTATGAAAATATGTTTCTAAATCTGTGCCTTTCTATCAATCCTTCTCTATGAGTTCTACCCCTTTCCCATTTACCTCCATCCAGTTACTAACAACAACAATAACAGCTAACATTTATATAAGGTTTACTATGTGTGTAGGCCTTACTGTTATTTCATCTGATCCTCAAAACAACCCTAGGAAATTGGTGCTAGTGTTATCCCCATTTTAAAGATGAGTAAACTGAGGGTAAGAGGCTGCTCATGATCACACATCTAGAATATTGACTACATCTTTACACTTTCATCTAAGTCAGCATCAACAAATCAACTTCACCAGCACAAGACAGGAGTGGTATGGGTTTTCCTTTGAAAAAGATCTAAGGTTTCAATTAACAGAAAGTATAGTATGAGTTAACAATTCAAGATGGCACCCACAAATAAGGTAATAAGAACTTAGGGAGCATCAAGAGGAGTCTCTGTCATTGTTGTTTAGTCACATCTGAATATCTGTCACCCCATTTGAGGTTTCTTTGGCAAAGACACAGTGGTGGTTTGCCATTTTCTTCTCCAGTTCATTTTTACAGATAAGGAGACTGATGAAAACAGGGTTAAGTGGCTTGCCCAGGGTCACACAGCTAAGAAGTGTCTGAGGTTGCATTTGAACTTATTTCCTCTTGAGTCCATGGCCAGCAATCTACCCACTGTGCCACCTAGCTGCCCCACTTGAGCATAGTGTCAAGAACTAGGGAAGGAATATTCCCACTCTATTCTTCCACATTCAAACCGCATATGGTTTGTGCAGGGTTTAGTGTTTAGTGTTTAGTGCAGGGACCATGTTTTAAGAAAGGCAATGACAAGATAAAGACTGTCCAGAAGAGAACAACCAGGCTTTTCAGAAGATTTCATGATCACAGATTTTAAGCTGAAAGGAACCATGGAAATGACCCAATCCAACCTCCTCTTTTCCACAGTAAATGAAGGAAGTGAGGCCTACAGAAACGAAATGACTGGCCCAAGGTCACTTGGTAGTAAATGGCAGAGCCAGGATTCAAACACATGTCCTCTGATGCCAAATCCAGGACCCTTTTTACTTCAATACACCATGAATAGAAATCACATTGTTTGAGGATTCATTAAAAGAATCAATAAAAGTTTAAGGACAAATGACCACAGAAAAACAAGCAACTTAAGTTGAGTAAGAACAAAGAATTTATATTGGGAAGTGTGAATGTGGATAGGTTCGTGATTCAATCCTTTGATAAGCTAATCAATTAAATCATCGGTCATAACCAGACCCTGCAAAATGCAGGGCTTTGGTCACAAGGAAGGCCCAGCATGAAAGAATGGGTGAACTGCTACAGGTTTTTCACCATTATTAGAGAAGCACACCAAGGGGAATGTGTTACTGATTTTGTGTCAATCAGTATAATCTTAACAAATGAAGGAGAACAAGGTAAAGAGAACACGTGGTAAGTCCTAGACCCTTTTTAATGGTCATACCTAATTCCCTACTGAAAGAAAGACATCTTGGTGCTGGGGGCAATGATGCTAATATTACTGCTGCTGTAATTGCTCCTGCTGCTGCTGCTGCAGAGGAGTGCCCACCATCTCCTAAAGCACCCTATTCCACCTTTGGGGAGTACTGATTGTTGGGAAGTTTGGGGTTTTGTGTATTTTTCCTCTTAATGAGTCCATATTTACTTTCTACTCATTACTCCTAGTTTTGCCTTCTGAGACCAAGCAGAGCAAGTTAGATTATGAAAGATACAAAAACCTATAGGAACTGATGAAGTTGCCAAGCAAGGCAGGGCCACCCCTAAGGCACGGTTGGGGTAGGGCAGGTAACTACTTTTTCAGGACTTCTGCCTATATAAACAAGTTTATTTAAAATGTATTACAGGTAAATAGGGCCATATGTAGCAGTATTTTTATCAATGAAGATTTGGAGTAATTAGCTCACAATATTCACAACTGTGATTTGAAACATTGAATTGTATAGAGTCAGATGATTATCTCCATTTGGGTCACTATTGTAGTCCAAGAGACCACTGGAATTAGAACCACTAATGCGCCACTCCAATCCCTTCTGCTATTCATAACACTATTCTTTTTTTTTTTTTTGGAGGGCAATTGGGGTTAAGTAACTTGCCCAAGGTCACACGGCTAGGTTTTTGTTTGTGTGTGCGTTAAGTGTCTGAGGCCGGATCAAACTCAGGTCCTTCTGACTCCAGGGCCAGCGCTCTACTCACTGCACCACCTAGCCCCCCCCCCCCCATAACACTATTCTTCAGGTATTCCAGAAGAACCTGGCTTACCTCACTCCTATACTGCCTCCAAGAGTAGCTGGGTAAAATTGAATAGGTTGCCAGACCTGAAATTAGGAAAGCTGACTCAAACTAACTAGCTGTGTGACCCTAGACAAGTCACTTAACCCTTTTTGCCTTGGTTTCTCTATCTGTATAATAAGCTGGAGAAAGAAATGGCAAACCATTTCACCAAGAAAACGCCAAGTAGGATTACTTCGTTAGCACTAAGCTAATGAAGCAAAGGAGATACAGAGGTAAGAGTAAATCAATTTCTCCTCTCTGGGTGTAAGCTCTGGAGAGAAAACTAGGTGGAACAGCAGATAGAGGCTGAATGTGCAATCAGGAGGTCCTGAGTTCAAACCCAGTGTCAGATGCTTGCTGTGTGACCCTGGGCATTCATTTAACTTTTGTCCGATTCAGTTTCCCCATCTATAAAATAAGGATAATAATGCCATCTACCTCCAAGAATTGTGAAGATAAAATGAGATAATAGTTTTTAAAGTGTTCCGCAAATATAAAAGAGGAGAAGGAGGAGAAAGAGGCAGCAAGACAGAGAAACAGAGTTATGTTATTAGTATATTCTAGGCACCTAAAGATTTAAGTAGGGCCAGGCTAAATCTGTCAGGGAGTAAAGGGATGAATTCTGCTATGGTAGAAACTGTGCAGATGTAGACACATACACACACACACACACACACACACACACACACACACACACACTTATACACATGTACACCCATGTGTAAGTACATATGCAGAGACATGCACAGTTTTTACTACTTTCTTTGATTCTATTTAGACACACTGAGAATTATGTCAACAACTCAGAGCGATATAACGTGATGGCTGTGAATATCTTTAACCATCTATCAGAGACTTTATATCCCCAGACTTATTATCAAGCCTTGGAATCACTTCTTCTGAGCTCACCATTAAAATTCTGATCAGCATTCCCCTGTTTGTCTTAGTGAAATTGTAGGTATACCAAGAGTAAATACTACTTAAAAGCCATTGATAACCATGACCATATGGGAAAGAACCAGGGTAAGCATCTGGGAAACACTTTATAAGACAATAACAAAGACTCATATAACATCAAAGCTGGACATTATTTTACCTATGTAGTTTAACTCTCCCTCTATGAACAGATCGAAAAACTGAGGCCCAGAAATATAAAGTGACTTATCCAAAGATGAACCCCAGGGACCAGACACCGTATCAAATAGCAACTAGCTGAAAAAACTGGAGAAAACTTGGGTCTCAAATTCAAAATCAGTTGGTTGATGTGTGAGTGAACTTCAAGTATTTTAAGAATCATCACATGAACTGTTGTTTGTCCTTCCTTCTTGAAGAGGACCAGTAACTTCAGGAGGGTGATGTCTTGACTTGCAAGTGAATTGGAGTGAAGGGAGACAGAGCTGTGCAAAGCCTTCAGCCTCACTCTCTCCTCCAGAGTCATCTGAGTCCAGCAGCAAGAGAGATTAGAATTGTCCTGGTTGGCCCACAAAGGCAGGAACAGAAACAATAGGTAGAAACTGAAAAGGCAGATTTTGGTTCCAAAGAAAGTTTTGCAAGAGTGAAATGGATGATTTTACCCAACAGCATTGCCATGCTTTTTCAAAACCCATCAGTCACTGACCCCAGGGAGGGAAAGAAAAGACTTTAATCTGCTAGTGTGCCATTGGTCTCAGGGGTCAGAGACAGGGTTTATTCTGCATTTGGCTTATCTAGACCAAATATTGGTGTAAAGGAAGGAAAAACAGGGATAAGATAGGACTGCCCATTTACACTTGAAATGTTAGCTTACTCTAAAATGGCATTACTCACAACCAGAAAAGCAAATAGAATTGCACCTTCTCTTTGTCACTATATACAAATGAATGACTGACATATGTCACTAACTCTGGATCTTATATATTCAGAAGAAAAAGCAAACTTGGGAAAAGTATTTCTTATTTTGGCGTCTACATGCAGATGAAGGATGTTTACTGAAGACCGGGCAGTTTAGAATAAGGGGATGAGGGGCTATTTCTGACATTACTTAGATTCCACAGCCCTGGAGCCTCCTCGATCTACCTCTAATGACCTTGCTTCTATCTAGATTCCACAGAAAGCATGCCTAGCTTGTAGTCACAAACAGGAGAATGACAGAAGCCAATTAAAGTATCTCAAACCTAAGGCTTGTCAATTAAAGGAAGGAGAAGTGGATATACAGGCAGAAGACCTGGGTTTGAATCCCAGCTTTTATACTCATGAAGGCAACTAGCATTAGTTTATTATATGCCAAGAATCATGCTAAATACTCAGGATGCAAAAAAAAAAAGGCAAAAAATCATCCCTGACCTGAAGGAGCTTACCATGTCACGGGGATACAAACAATTATGTTATTGTTCAGTCATTCAGTCATGACCCATGGACCATAACACATCAGGTCTTCCTACCTTCCACTATCTCTCCAAGCCTGTCCAGTTCATGTTCATTGTTTTCATGACACTATTAGCTGCCCTAACAATTATGTACATACAAAATATATATGGGATAAGTGGGAAGTAATCTCAGAGGGAAGACACTAGCATTGAGGGATATAAGATAACAAGACCTAGGTCTAAAAAGAGATATTACCAAAAAAACCCTGAAGAACATGGAATATATTACCTATCAAACTTGTGGGTAGACAAAAAAATTATGAATAAACAAGAGATAGAGGGTGGATGTGAGGTGTAAAATGGATAATTTCTGTTACATTAAATTTGAAAAGTTTTGTACAAATAAAATAAATGTAGCCAAGATCAGAAGGAAAACAGAAAACTGGAGGGGGGATTTATAGATTCTTAGATAAAGGTCTCATATCTCAAATATATAAATAACTGTCAAATCTATAAGAATATGAGTTATTCCCCAATTGATAAATGGTCAAAGAAGATCAGAAAAGGCTTCTTGGAAAAGATAGGATTCTACCATCATAACCTTAGGCAAGTTATATCCCCTCTCTAGGCTTCAATTTCCTCCTCTGTTAAGGTAGCAAAATTATACCTACAGTCCTTTCCAGCTATATCTACTAGAATATTATAAGTGTTGAACCTTTATTGAGGCAGGGAAATATCCTAGGTATCTGCCACAGAAAATGGGGAGAACACAAGAGAAAGCTCTGACAAAGTAGGGAACAAGGCATTTTGGGTGGAACAAACATTAGGCTCAATTGCTGGGAAGAAATGTTTAAAAAATAAACCTGAGTGTGGTTCAATCATAAAAACTGAGCTTATCTCCAATGATATGAAAAAATGTACTCCTCTCCCTTCTTTGCAGAGAGGCAGGGAGCTATGGCTGTTGAGCATTATATATGCTATCAGACACAGTTGAAGTGTTGACTAGTTTTGCTGAACTGATTTTTTTAAAATTCTTTTCATTCTTTCTTACATGGGATAAATTACTAAGTAAGAGAAACAGAGAGAAACATTCAGAAACAAAGGTGATGTTAAAGAGAAAAAAATATCCAGACAAATTTTAAAGTTGGTAAAAAAAAACTTAAAAATCAACCAGAGCCCTTTCCAGACACTTTTCCTGGTGGGTAACCTCGCTATCTTTCCCCTAGATTCAAGCCATCACTCGATCCTATAATGTGTTTCCTCAAGCCCATATATGGGATTCTATCCCTTCTTTCAGCCCCTGTTCTGCTAAACCCTGTCACCCTCTCATTCAGAGGTGGTGGAAAGGGTCCGAGGACCTGGGTTTAAATCTTGACTTTTCTACTTACTACTCTCAACGTGACTCCTCAGTGGCCTCCTTTGTAAAAATTTCCCATCAGTTGCTCTCTTTGTTTTCCATCACACCTTCAAACTCATTGCCCTTGAGATTGCTTCCACCTCAGTACTCTCAGCTCATTCAAATCCTCAGTAGCTTCTCTCCCACTGAATGGAGGGGCTAGTGGAACAAAGCAAAATCTCCTCCTAAAGCATCCATTACATAAAGAGGACTCAGAAGCCCAGGGACCTCCTTATTTCCCATCAGCTGCACTCTGGATTCCACTCCATCATCATCATGACCCAGGGCCTGGTACCTTCCCTTGTGTGTTATCTTAGACTAGAAGATCCTTAAGTGCAGGGTTTGTCCTTCCTTTTCTTATCTGTATCCCCAGTGCTTAGCACAAGGTCTGGCACATAATAGGCTCTTAATAATCACAAATTATACTATACTATATTATACTGCACTATATTATACTGTAAAGTGCAAAGTTTGTACTTGTTCATCTCAGAGGTCCCTTCCAAAGCCTAGGACATCTTTATCTCTTCCTCATGGCCAGCTACCTGGCCATATCCCAGTTTTCTTCTTTCTATTCTTCTATTTTTGATGTATGTAAGGTATGTATTGTATATATGGTATAAGTGTAGTGTGTACATAATACATATGCACATGCATACATATATATATGTTTTATGTGAGTCTATTGTGTGTTTGCAAGCATGCATGCATGCATACATATAATTTTCTTACCTAGGCTGACTCCATCTTCTCCCCATTTAGCATCAGATTAAATTCAAAATATAAATTACATTATAATTCATATAATTTATTAAAACTCTGGAGCATAGTGCTGCAGATGGTTAAGACTGCAGGAAGAAATATTTCAGTTCAACATTATAAGAAAAAATTTTTTAGCAACTGAAGAGCTATTGAATGGTGAAATTTGCATCTTGTATAGTGATAGAATCCTCATCATTAAAGATATTTAAGAATTCATGATATTCAAGAGGCTGGACTGTAAGCCTCATGAATATAAAGACTATTTTTTTCTTTGCTTCTCCTGTGTATATGGAACATAGAAGGTGCCTCAGAAATGATTGTTTAATTGAATTAAATAACTATCATCATCAGTTGTCAAAAGAATTCCTTTCCTGAATAAGAGGTTAGACTAGCTAACTTCCAAAGTCTTTCTCAGCCTATGATTTTATAATGCTAAGAATAAGTCTGTTGTATATGGAGGAGGGTTCATAAATACTCAGAATTGGGCCTGGAGGAAAAATAAAAGACCGGGAAAAGAAGGCATCTGGGGGGAAATGATAGCTATCTTTGAATATTTGAGAGGGTGTCATATGAAGACATTAGATTTACTGTTTGGCCTGAAAAGACAGAATTTAAAGCAAAGAATAGAAGTTGAAAAGGCAAATTTAGCCTTGAAGAAAGGAAATGCTTCCTAATAATTAGAGCTGCCTCAAAGTTAAATGGTCAGGAATATAACAGCTTTCCCCCTCAATGGAGGCCTTGAAGTCAAGGTTGAATGTTCATTTGTTGGGTATGTGGACCTGGCAGGTGGCAGGAACTTAATAAATGCTTGATGGCTTATCTGAACCTATAGAATAGATTCTTGTTCAACTAGGTGTTGAATGAGACGGCTTTTGAGGTTCTTTCTGAGAGTCTGAAAACCTATGGAATAGACATGGTCCCCACTATCATTATGTTTACAGTCTTAGACAAATTATATAGTCAAAATACTAAGTTCTGAAAAAATTTGGGGTTTATATGTCCAGTTAACAAATATTTATTGAGCGGTTACTATGTGCTAGGCCTGGGATGGGGAACCTGTGGCCTCAAGGTCACATGTGACCCGCTGGGTCCTCAAGTACGGCCCTTTGACTGAATCCAAACTTCACTGAACAAATCATTTTGTTAAGGGTTGGGTTCAGTCAAGGGGCCACACATGAGGACCCAGGAGGCTACATGTAGCCTTGAGGCCACAGGTTCCCCACCCTTGTGCTAGGCAGTGTGGAAGGGGCAAAAAAATGTGAGGAAGTCTATGTCCTGTAGGAGTTTCATATCTAATCAAAGAGATTAAATAGAAATACAGGCAATTAGAAATCACAGCTAAACACTGAAGTGGCTCAGTGATCTCACCCATTTGGATGATGTCTCCAACAGAGCTTTCATCTATTCTTTCCCGTCCCACTCAGCTATTTTCAGTGCCCTCCCATAAAATTGCCAAATAGGTTTAGAGAGCCCTAGTCAATTTCTCCTGACACCAAGAAGGATTCAGTGGAACCATTGTCAGGCCAGTGGTTATATCCCATTCTGACCATGCAACCTTTCCATCTTCTTTCTTGTTCATATATTTTGCTAACAATATCATTTATTTTGGTTCTTCTTTATAGTTACTTATAGTAAATATTATGTCAATTATTATATTCCAGGAGATATTCTTGTTCTGTCTCTCTCAAATGCATGTATATATGTCTATATAAATATGTATAAATAAGGATTATATTTATTATATAATATATAAGTAAATATGCTATATAGCATACATATACACATATATGTATATATGGGTGTGTGTATATATATGCATATGTACATATAAGAGAGAGATTGATTTTTGTGTGTGAGTAGGTCAGATAGCTTTGTTCTATTCTATGAACATGAAGACTATCCCTTATTCTGGGAAGAAAACTATGTACATTTGTGCCCCATTGGGCAAAATAGGGATTGGATAATGTAGTATGGATAAAAATAACCACAAATCTGCTAACCCAAAGTATATATACCCCTATGATGGATAGGTAATGCTGAATCAGATTCACAATGATTTGAGTCTTGAAAGATGAGTAAAACTTAGAGGAACATAGATATTCTACCCTTCAACAGTGAACTTACAATCTGGAATACAAATTCAATCCTCTGGTGCCCACTAGACCATGAGCAAGTCACTTAATCTCTTGCTTTTCTTGTCTGTAAAATGGGAATGTGAAATAATGCCTGTATTATTAGTTTCCTCACAGGATTGTTCAAAGGTTTGAGTAAGATTGTGTATGTAAAAGGCTTTAAAACTCTTAAATTACTATATAAAAGTCAGTGATTATGACTATGTTCTAATGTTCTTAGAGATTTAAATGATATGCAGAGAGGAGAGGGACTGGAGAGCATTAGAGTACAGAAATAATGAACAAAGGCACGGAAGCCAAATAATGGAACACATAGACAGGAAAGAACAAGTAATCTAATTTGGCTGGCACAGAGTACTGGTAGAAAGAAGCAGGATGTGCTTAGGCAGGAATGGAGTGGTCTCAGATTATGAATGGCCTTGAATTGCCCCTTAAGGAGTCTGAATTTTATTCTCTAGGCAATGGGGAACCATTCAAGATTTTTGAGCAGAGGAGTGATCTTATCAGATCAGTGCTTAAGGAAGATGAATCGGGCAGCATTATAAAAGACTTGTTGTGAAGGAGAGAAGAGAGGTGGGAAAACAGGAAGTTATGTCAACAATTCATGCAAGGGGAGGTTTGGGAGAAAAAACAAATAGCTTTTATTTAGCTATACTGACTATGAGCTGCCAATGGGTCATCCATGGAAGTAGAACCTTTAGGCAGTTTGAGTTTTGGAAAATATTTAGGGTTCAAATGTTAATTTGAGCCAATTGAAGCCAAAGGAAGGAAGGGAGCCAGCTCAGGCAGCTGCATCATATAGTTGACTCATATCAAGCTTATATACCTCAGTAAGACCCTTTGATCCTTCTCATACAGAAGTTCCAGACTTGCCTCCCCAATCCCATACTTGTGAAGCTGATTTTTTTTAGTTGAAATTTGGGATTTTATTTTTCTCATCCATTTAAACTTCATCTCACCCTTTAATTCCTCTCTGGGCTCTGCTTCTGACTCTCCAGACTTCTTTCTCAGAATATCCTAGCTGACTTCTTACCCTGGAAAATCACTCTACCCTGTTGACCCTTTCTTCTAATTGCTCAGTTCTTCCCTGAACATCTCATTCAAGGAAGTGCGCAGTCAAGCCAAGTTTATACATTTTGTTCTCTGGGGTCTGCCCCGTCTCTTCAGCCTTAATTCTTCTCCCTATCCCAGCATCCTTGTCATCCTGGAAGACCACTCCACCTAGAAGCCTTCTCACCCTAGAAGATCATTCTACATCTATGTCCCCTTCCCCTAACTGATAAGTTCCTCCAAGAACCTCCATTTTTTTAAAAAAAGTACCCAGGTCAGCTGGCCAGCAAGGTGGCACAGTGGATAGTATGCTGGGATTGGAATCAGGAAGACTCATTTTCCTGAGTACACCAGGCACTTACTTACTAGCTCTGTGACCCCAGGCAAATCACTTAACTTTGTTTGCCTCAATTTCTTTTTTTTTTTTTTTTTTTTTTTTTTTTTAAGCAATTGGGGTTAAGTAACTTGCTCAAGGTTACACAGCTAGGTTTTTGTTTGTGCGGATTAAGTGTCGGAGGCCGGCTCCGAACTCAGGTCCTTCTGATTCCAGGGCCGGCGCTCTATTCACTGCGCCACCTAGCCGCCCCGTTTGCCTCAATTTCTCATCTGTAAAATGAGCTGGAGAAGGAAATGGCAAACCCCTCCAGTATCTTTGTGTCTATAGCCACACACACTAAAAGTAGTAAGGTAAATTTGGGGAAAGATGCCAGCAGTTAAGGAAATCTAAAAAGGCTTCCTGAAGATGATTGTGCCTAAGCTGAAGCCCAAAGAAAGAAAGACTTTATGAGGGAGAGTACATTCTAGCCATGGTAACCAATTAGACTTCAGGACAAAGGCATAGAGAGGGGAAATGGGACACAATCAACGAAGAACAGAGAGAAAGTTGGTCTGTAGCATTCCAGATCAGTCTATTTACCCTATCAAATAAAGATCTGAGATTGGTCTGATGTAACATGCTCTTGATAAACCCATGTTAATTCTCCATGATTCTCCTTTTCCTTTCTAAAAACTTAGAAACCATCTTTTAATATCATTTCTGGAAGTTGACCAGGATTAAAGGATTTGCAATAGATAGGAGGTTAAAATTCTTTCCTCAGTCTATCTCCAATGCTCCTTCCAGCTCGCATGTTATATTCCCACTATGAGCAAGGCACTCTGTTAGGTGCAGAGGGAAATACAAAGAGCTTTGCTTCTAATGGAAAGACAATCCACATGGAAGTTATAAGATAACTACCAATAGCAAAGCAAGAAATAAGTGCTCAATGAACAGTAAAGTCATTTAGTGTTAATCCAAATAGCATACGAACCTGGAAATACCGATGTCTTCAGCTCATAACGTTCCAATTCCAAAACACAGTGTTAAAAGTTCTAAAACTAAATTGGTCACAAAGGTAAGAAGCATGGTGTGCTATTATGTGCCAAGGATGTATCAGCACACTACTGCCCCCCAGTGGCATTCAATACCACAGGTTTTCTCTCAAGGAGTTCAATAAACTCCAGGAGCTGTATACAGTGCTCAGTTTCATTTAGGATTTTAAAGCTGTTTGCCATTGATCCTATTAATCATAGAAATTAGGGAGGACTGCAAGGCTAGATATAGCATAGATATCCTAAGTATCAGCATTTCCTCTGCCATCAGAAGCAAAGAATTGAAGGGAAGGGAGCGCTGTTGGGTGAACAATGAATTAGACATGTCTCAGAGTGGAGGGCCAGGTACAACAAGCCATCCAGCCTAGCCCAGCCTGATATTTACAAATTTACAAGAAAGCTTGTGGAATTTCAGAAATCCAACAACCTTGTAAATAATGCATCATGTTCCATGAGAATCACACAGTGAATAATACATCAGACACAAAGGATCTGAAATTCAGAACAAAGAATAGTTCTTGGGAGAATTTCTAAGGACCTGAACTGAGTACTAAGAAAAATGTGGCATTACTAATATTAACACTACCTGTGTACATAGTTCATCTGTGTCAGCCTAATAAATCCCTGTTCAAAAAAAAAAAACAGAACTGAAAGCATAGTTCTCATTCACTGAGAACTCTTTTGAAGGCAAGAAGCCAAAGTAATCACAAATACAACAATCAATGCACTGAAGAAAAAGGAAAAATATGAATGAAAAGAACAAAGGATTTAGAGTCAAGGAACTGAGTTCTAATCTCAACTCTGCTGCTAACTACTTGTTCAGAGGGTGTAGCAGCAAGCACCCCAATATCCCCAGGGTGACTGCCAACACAGGTTCTTAGATCTGCTTTTCAAAAGGAAAGCAACTCAAAATGGGTTAACAAGCTTACATTAATCAAACAAACACACATTACCTAGTTCAGGGGAAAAAGGTCAGCACCCCAAACTTCAGAGTTACAGCACTTACAGATCAAACAGACAGGCTTCCAAACTGTCCCAACATTACATGCATCAATACCAAATCAGTTACCAGAGAGGGAAGCATCAACATCTGGGTTTTCAAAGCCAGGGGGCTCTCAACAACGGCTTCCCAGAGTCTCATCTGGTCAAATCACACAACACTTCTCAAAGTGAGCCCCAGAGCAAAGCCTCTCATCAGAGTTTATATAGCTTTCTACTGGCTCAGAGAATGTAACAAACTTCTTGACCCACAGCCCAATCACAAAGTATCAAGGTGTGGCCTTCCCTGAAAAACAAGCCTCCCACCACAAGCTCCAGGTGCACTTAAGCTAGGGGCAGGGAAGATCTTTAAATTTGCATTTCCATTACAGAGGGGCAAGAAGGCAAGGAAGAATTAATAACAATAGCTAGCATTTATATAATGCTTTGAAGTTTGCAAAGTGCTTTACAAATATTATTTTATTTCAGCCCCAAATAATCCTGGGAATTAGGTATTGTTATTATCCCCATTTTGAAGATAAAGAAACTGAGAAGTTAAATGACTTGTCCAAGATCACAAAGCTAGTAAGTGAGACTGGATTTAAACTCAGGTCTTCCTGACTCCAGGTCCAACACTATCCACTATGACACATAGCTGCCAGTATCTAACACATAAGGGTATTAAGTGGACCCTATCATCACAACACCCTAAGCGATAAGAACACCAGAATAGGGGCAGCTAGGTGGCATAGTGAATAGAGCACTGGCCCTGGAGTCAGGAGGACCTGAGTTCAAATTCAGCCTCAGACACTTCACACACTTACTAGCTGTGTAACCTTGGGCATGTCACTTAACCCCAGTTGCCTTACCTTCCCTCCTTCCAAAATAAAGAATACCAGAATAACGCACCTAGGAGAGAAAAAAGTACCTTGGCCTGAGTGCAGCCCTAACCTTGGCTTAGTCTAGCCAGTTATCTCATATATGTAGGCAGGTAGTCAGAAGAAGAAGCAGAGAGATTGATATAGAACTGTGAAAATATAATCCCACTATGAAAATAACTCCAAGCCAAACCCTCCCAAGGGTGGATCAGTCCTTACCTTAGGATGATGCCAGCCTGAAGATTTATTCCTTGTAGGAGTGGAATTCTTCCTTGATGAATAACAACATATTCTTAAAGGTGCATTCATTTGCCTATTCAAATATTTACTAAATACAAATTAAATATTGGCAATGAAAGATAAATCAGACACCATCAGGGTGTCTGTCAGTTTCCAAACCAGACCAAGATCTCAATTCCTAGAGCATCCCAATGCCAGTCCACAGCTTTGGCTGTTAGATGGTGTTCTTTCTGCTGCCTCAGGTACAAAGGGTTATAGAAGAGAATACAGTATCGTTTTCTTTATTTTCCTGTGAAACCTACCAAACTCCAAAGAACAATGCAAATGGAGCGATGGTTTCAGCAGGGATGAGACACAGGTGGGGGAAAACATTCCAAGCCAACCCCAGCAGACATCTGGGTAAACACAGCAGTACTGCACTCGAGGGTGCAATGGCTGCACTCCATTTGGATGTTCATTCATCAGCAGTGAAGTTGGCTATGGTAAAACATTCTGTCAAATGCAATAACACATATTGACCTCTGAGAATCCCAGGTTCAGACCATGAGCAAAGCACAAAAGGCAGAGGCCTGCTAGGAGCTAAGAATCTGCTCTCTAAGCTACTTTCCTGAGGCTAACCTGTGAATATTGGAACAGTTCTGGATTCACATCTTACCTCTTCAGTTAAAGGAAGGACTGACTGTCTTTTGCCTGTCTTTGTAATTACCCCAGCTCTTAACACAGTGTCTGACACAAAGTAGGCTCTTAATAACTGCTAGCTGACTGAGTGGTCATTTAGCCTAGAGGGGCCTCAGTTTCTTCATCTGTAAAATGGGAGACTAGATGGTCTCTAAGGTCCCTTCCAACTCTTGATTTGTGAGCCTATTAGTCTATAAGTTCACCAATCTGTACTGCCCTTAACTCACACAAATATACATTATAAGACAAAACTACAGGATAGGACAGAGAGTACTTAGTTAACATACATTTTTAAAACATTTATGTTCCAGGCACAGTGCTAAGGACTGGGGATTTTTTAACACAAAAAAATATTATACTTATCCTGAAGGAGCTTACATTCAAGTAAAACAATTTATAAATAACAGTACATATTTCATATAATATATATATATATATGTACATGTATACATTTCAGTGGTTTAAGTCGTGTATGACTCTTCATGATCTTGTAGACCACACCATCCATGAAATTTTTCTTGGCAAAGATACTGGAGTGGTTTGCCATTTCTTTCTCCATGGATTAAAGCAAACAAAGATTAAGTGACTTGCCCAAGGTCACACAAGTAATAAGTGTCTGAGGCTGGATTTGAACTCAGAAGTTTTTTGACTCTAGGACCAGCACTCTATCACTAAGCCATCTAGCTGCCTTCGATGTGCGTGTGTATGTGTGTATGTGAATATACATACACACATATATATACAGATGTATGTAGTTATACATATACAATAAATGGAGATAAGTTCAATGATAAGGCACTGTCAGGATGAACAAGTACTGGGGAAGAGACTAGAAAAAGCCTCCTACAGAAGGCAGATTTAAGCTGAGTCTTGAAGGAAGCCAAAATGCAGAGGAGAAAAATCATCTATCTGTCATGGGAGACAGTTAGTGAAGAAAAGGCAGCAGATGGAATGTTGTGCTCAAGGGTTATCAAGAAGGTTAATGTCACTGGAAGAAAGTTAAATGTAAAAAAACTGGAAAGGTAGGAAGTGGCAAGCTGGGAAGAGCTGGAGTTTCTTGACTGATGTGGTCTGACCTATACTTTAAGAAAATCACATTGGTGGCTGAGTGGAAAATGAATTAGATGGGAAGGGACTTGAGGCAGATAGACCAACAAAAAGGCTCCTACACTAGTCTAGGCATTAGATAATGAGGACCTGTGCTAAGGAGGTGGCTGTGTAAGTGGAAAGTCAGGCACATATACAAGAGATGTTATAAAGTGGAAGTAAAAAAACTTGGTAAGAGTTTGAAAACAAGGTGAGCAGAAAAGAAATGATGCAGCTGGGTGACATGGAGGACAGTGGTCCCCTTGGCTGGAATAGCAAAATGGTCAAGAAGGTGGGGTTTTGGGGGAAAGATGATGAGTTATGTTTCAGGCATGTTAGGTTTGAGATGCCTTGACCTGAAGTCCAGTCCAAGATGTCCATGAGGCAGCATAGCTATAGCTTAGCAAAGACACTAGGGCTGGATAAATACATCTTTATAGTGTTGGTCATTGAACCCATGGGAGTTACTGAGATCTGCAAGCAAGATGATATAGAATGATAAGGGGAAAAGGCCCAAAACCAACCCTTAAGGGTCATTCACAGCTGGTGGTAATGACCTGGATGAAGATCTAGAAAAGGAGACTGAAAAGAACAGTAAGAGAAGAAGGAGAACCATAAGAGAGAAGCCACAAAAGACTAGGAAGGTAACAGCATCCAGGAGAAGAAGCTGATCAACAGCGTCCAAAGTTGCAGAGAAAGGTTAAGAAGGATAAAGCTTAACAAAACACAATTGGAGTTGGCAATGAAGAGATCATCACTAATTTAGGACGGTGTAAGGCTGATGGGAAATGGGGTAGTAGCCCCAAGTTTGTTTCCCCCATGCAGAATCAGGATAGTGTCCTAGATTTGAAGTCAGAGTCTGAATCTTGCCTCAGCTAGTAACTAGTAGCTCAGCTAAGATACTAGCTGAGTAATCCCAAAGAGGCCACTGGGCCTTTTGGGGTGTGTAAAATGAAGGAGTCAGACTCCCCAACTTCCAAAGTCCCTTCTGGGATCCTATAATTCTATAAAGCCAAAGCCTTAGGATAGAATTATAAGGCTAGAAATCTAGATAAGTCCATCAGTGAGGGTGATTCCCATTGGCATGTCGAAGTTTGACTTTGATTTATATCATTTATAAGCTAAACATCATGAGTTCTTTCACCTGATCCTTCTGTAACAATCACTTGATACTTTTCACCATCCCAGTTGCCCTCTTCTCAATCCTAGCCCTTATCAATGTTCTTCTTAAAATGTGGTATCA
The DNA here is from genome assembly GCA_011680675.1 of Gymnobelideus leadbeateri. NCBI lineage: Eukaryota > Metazoa > Chordata > Mammalia > Diprotodontia > Petauridae > Gymnobelideus > Gymnobelideus leadbeateri. The sequence continues at coordinate 29,428 of WOXC01004011.1, forward strand.
AAATCTGAACATAATATTCCAGATGTAGATTGTGCCAGCTCTTTCCCTAACTGTGTAGAAAATAAAAGTCTCCACTTTATTATTGTCATTCCATCATTTCATTCATGTCCTAATCTTCATGACTTCATTTGGGTTTTCTTGGTAGAGATACTGGAATGGTTTGCCATTTCCTTCTCCAGTCCATTTTATAGATGAGGAAGCTGAGGCAAACAGGGTTAAGTGACTTGTCCAGGGTCACACAAATGTCTAAGGTCAGATTTGAACTCAGATCTTCCTGACTCCAGGCCTGACATTTCATCCACTGTACCACCTAGCTGCAAAATGATAAGCTTGGACTTGATCGTTTCTAAGGCCCTTCTTTGACCTCCCATTGATTCTCCAAATGCCTTAGATGACGGACTTTGCTCTTCAACGGATATTGGTGCAACTGAAATTCTGTGATATGTCTAGTCACAACAACAACTATTCTAGTAATGACAACAGTCATGTTTATAAACTATCTTAAAGTTTCAAAGTGCCTTGCAGACCTTATCTCATTAAATAAGGCTGCTCTTCAAATAGCCTTTCCCAGTCCAGATAAGAATGATATTGCAAGCTAGGCAAATAAAAAAGATGGCCTATTACTTGCTTCATTTTACTACCAGGATAATCTAGTTTATTCATTTCTGAGGTTGACATATACATTTGCCAATTGCATATATATTTGCAAAGTTCACCTTAAAAAATTTACAACACAGAATTTAAAGGTACAAAGCCCAGAAATCTCACATTCACTGTCTCAATTCCAAAGAGAGCCACCAAATTTGGAAGAGAAATATGCTACTGCGGTTGGGCTCTCATTATTCTTTTAGGTAAATCTCTGCTCAGCACTAAACACAGGAAGGGAGCTGACTTTCAGCTGATCAGAATACCAAGAGGAAGCAATGTGCTCTGACCCTGATTTATACTCCTTCCAGCTCCATACCCCAAACAGCACAGACTCTTCTTAGCATAACAGGAACATTAGAAAGTTGTGAATAAAGTGCATGGATTTTAAAATATTGTAACTTATTGTGTCTACCCTGGAAAAACTTACTACTTATGGATTTGCTGCCCAACCATGCATTTCTATCTTTCTAGATTCTGGTATTCTATATAGTGCACTTGGAAATAGACTTGAAACTTTTAGAAACATTTAAGAAAAATCTCAGCTTTGAATCCTCATCTGTTTCTGAAGCTCCATTTAGTGTAGAAGCAATACATCCATGTTTATTCTTGGCTTAAATACTTTGCATCCATGAATCGACTAATAGTACCATCCATGACTGCTAAGAGATATGCAGAGGGGACCAAGAAAGCAGGTGGATGCTGTTGCTAAGGAAACCACTTACCTAAAATCCACAGTACATCTGTCTCCACCAAAACAGAGACTTCTGCCTCCATGACTCTTCTCCCCCTTGCTAAACAGAGTGGGGAAATTGTTATCAAGTATTTTAAACTAGAAGTTGTCACACAGAGAGGTGGATCTCCTGGATACCATAGACAGCTGCTTTCATGCTACCTCAGGTAGGACTACCCTAGCAACATTTGCAACTTGGGCTTCTGTGGTATTTTCCAATCTACAAAATGCCTTCCTGTGAGGCATGTTGGTGCAGTGTGGTACAGAGGAAAGAGCGATGGATCCAAAGTCAAAGGTTTAAACCTTACCTTTAACATTTACTAACTGCATGACATTGATAAATGTCAATTAACGTCCTTGGGTCTCAGATTCTTCATCTACAAAAATGGGGAAGATTCAAGTATGATTGTCCCCATTTTATAGATCAAGAAACCGATTCTCAGAGAAATTAAGCTGGGCAAATAAAATAGATGGCCTATTACTGTATTTTACTACCAGGATATCTTCTAGTTTAGTCATTTCTGGGGCTGACAGAGAGTGAGGGCTGCAAATAGGCAAGTTAATGAACTGAACATGGTCACATAGCTAGTTAAATGTAAACAGAAGACATGAAGCAAGAGAAGGAGGAACTAGGGTTGGCCATTTTTAGAAGTCTTTCTGAAGTGATCTGCCATCCTAGGGATTGACTTCCAGTTGAGACAGTCAGATGCCAAGAGCAAGTGGCTCTAAAAGGGAAGATAAGACTGGCCAGAAATCCCACTCATAGGAGAGAGAGGAAAACAGGATATTGGACTAGCAAATTTAGAGATAAAAGGGATATAGCCCAGTTCTTTCCATTAATCCAAATCCTTCATTTTATAATGAGAAAACTGAGGCCCAGAAAGGGTAGATGATAAGGCCTTTACTCTATGGATTTGCTGCATAACCTTGCATCCCTCTAAATTCTGGTATTCTGGAATGTACTTGGAAATAGACATGAAACCACTGGATATCTTGACAAGAGTCTCAGTTTTGAATCTTCATCTGTCTCATACCCACTATTTGGTGTGGAAGCATTCCTTCTATGTTTAACCTTTTAGTGTCTCCTTCCTCACAATTGCCTTGTATTTTGTAGTTTATGTACCATATACTCATCTATGTATGTTTTCTCTCCTGATAGAGTATAAATTCCTTGAGGGCAGGAACTCTTTTATTTTTGTCATGCCCCTGCTGCCTGGCACAGTGCCTAGTACATATAAGGGGGCTTAAGGAATGCTTAGTGTTTGCTTGAACAAGGTCACACAAGTGAAAAGCAGCAAAAGCAGCCCTGAAATCTCAAGGAAAGGAAGATGAAAAAAACAAAGGTAAAATTCTAAGCTTAACAAATTCTGGGAAGTGGAGGTAGGTATTCAATGAACATCTGTTAAATTAAATTTAATAACAGGCCACATGCCAGTGGTCAGTAAAGGTGGGGAGCTATCTAACAAAGGAAAGGTTAGATTTGGGTGTAGACTGAACAAATTGGGCTATTGATTCACTACCTCCTTTTCTTTTGATTAAGAATAAGACTATCTATCAGCCATGTGACCTTGGGAAAGTCACTTAACCCCAATTGCCCTGCCTTCCCCCCTCCAAAAAAAAAAAAAGAATAAGATTATCACCCCAAGGGAGAACCCTGGACCTTTATCCCTACCTACATCAGTGAACTCTGGGCCTCGGTTTTCTCATCTATAAAATGGAGGTATTGGACTACATGCCCCCGCAGTTTCTTCCAGTTCTAGAACACTGTCATATTGATTTAGAGCTTGTAGAGACTGACTACACAGATGATTTAATCAAGATCCCTTATTTTACAGATGAGAAAAGGAGGCCAATGAAAGTTAAGTGACTTACCCAAGGCTACACAGGTATTAACTAGAACAATCAGAATTTGAAACTATAATTCTGCCTCTAGGTCTAACCAGCTTTACCACTGCACCACACTGTCCTTTAGGTGAGCTGCAAAATCTCTTCCACTTATAAATCTATGATCCCATGATGACACTACTCATAATTCTGGATCATATTGCCCAGGATATTCTGCACAAGTCAGTTGTCTTGTACTGAAAAAAATTATCAATTATTTTTTATCTGGTACTCAGTAGTAGGCCTGGAAAAAAAAATACAAAGGAAAATAACTAGAAAGAAAAAGGAAATACAAATAGAAAGGAAAAGAAAAGAAGCTGATTCTAGGGCCATCTTGGCAGTGGAGACCACATCAAGTCTCTAGGCAAGAGGCTCTTCCTCAAAGCAGGATAGGATTATGTGGGAACAACGATGTTTTCCATTCAGATTGAAAGATCATTCAGTAAAGTCAACGGAGATACCTACATGCTCTGGTCATCTTTTATCTATATAGATTTTCCTAGTCAGTAAGTGTCCTTTTTGTTTGTCTTCTGTTCTTTTTCAATTTGATGTTGGTTTGAATTAGTCAGTCTCCAAGGTCACTCAGAAATTGATTTCTATCTTAGAAGTCCTCAACACTGTCCAACAAGACATCAGCTGCTGGCTTAATGAGCAGACTTTAATTCCCTCTAACAAAAGAAATTATAGGGGAGAGCAAGAAGGTATCATTTGTGAGGAAAAAAAAAGACTCCGCATAACACAATTTATAGGGGATTAGAGTGGTCAGTGGGAATCAAAATATAATATTAAGATTAGAATTGGCAGGATGTTCCATTGGTATCTCAAATTACATATGTCCAAAACAGGACTAATCATTTTCCTTCCCAAATCCTTCCCTCTTTCTCTTAAGGGTCCTACCATCCCAATCATATACATAATCTTAGAGTCAACCTCAGCTCTTCCCTCTACTTCTCTTTTCCCACAGACAATTTATTGTCAAGCCCTGTATATTCTATTTACAGAATATTTTCTCCCATTTTCTCCATCCAATAAGGCTGTCACCTACTTCAAGCCCTCATCACTTTTCATCTGGACTACTGCAATAACCTCTTAATTGGTATCCCATCTAAAGTCTGTTCCTTTCTCCAATTCATCATCCACAGCTTCCAAATTGGTATTCCTAAAACATAGGCCTACCCACATTACTCTTCTACACAAGAATCTTCACTGACTCCCCATTACCTCCAGATAAAATTCAAATTGTTATAAAACACTTCACAATCCGGATCCAACCTAACTTCCTAGACTGATTTCATTTCACTCCATTTTGTGTGCCCTCTATGCTGGCCAAACCAAATTGGCCTATTTGCTGTTCCCCACCCACATATGGCAAAGGCACCTCTGGACCATTGCCTAAGTAATTCTAATATCTACAATGCTCTTCTCCTCACCCCTACCTCTTGGAATAGAGAGCTTACTTCAAGACAACTCAAGTATCACTGCTTACTTTTGTCTTTTCATGACCCCCTCTTCAGTGATTAGTACATCCTCAAATCACTTCTTACTTACTCTCTGTATATTTTATATAAAATTATCTGTGTACATCAGTCAACAAGCATTTATTCAGCATCTACTATGAGCCTACTATAAGAGATAACTAGGTAGCACAGTGGGTGGAGTACTGGGCCTGAAATCAGGAAGACTCATCTTCCTGAATTCAAATCTGGGCCTCAGACACTTACTAGCTCTTTGACCTTGGGCAAATCACTTAATCCTGTTTGCTTCAGCTGATCATCTGTAAAATGGACTAAAAAAGGAAATGGCAAACAACTCTAGTATCTTTGCCAAGAAAACTCCAAATGGGGTCATGAAGGGTCAGACACAACTGTAATGGCTGAACAACAACTATGAGTTAAGCCCTGTTGTAAGCCCTGGTATACAAAGAAAGGCAAAAGACAGTCCCTGTTCTTGATGATTTTACCATCTAAAGGAGGAGACAATGTGCAAATAACCATTTACGTACAAGACAGAAATTTGGATAAATACAGGTAATCAACAGAAAAAGGCACTAACATTAAGAAAGATGGAGAAAGGCTTCTTGTGGAAGATGCAATTTCAACTGGGGTTTGAAGAAAGTCAAGTAAGACAGGAGACAGGTATGAGGAGGGGGAGAAGTCCAGGCATAGAGACAGCCAATGAAAACGTAAAGGGCAGGAGATAGATGGTCTTACACTAGGAATGGCATGGAAGCCAGTGTCACTGCATCTTGGAATATGTGGGCATGAGTAAGGTTTGAGAAGATTGGGAGTTAGAAGGAAACCAAGTTATGATGGATTTTGAATGCCAAACAGGATTTTCTATTTGATCTTGTGGGTGATATAGAGACACTGGAGTCTGTTGTATAAGGAGGTGATATGACCAGACCTACACTTTAGAAAGATCAATTTGATAACTAAGTTGAGGATGGACTAGAGTAGAAAGATTATTTAAGGAGACCAATGAAAAGACTATTATTGGGGACAGTTAGGTGGCACAGTGAATAGAGCACCAGCACTGGAGTCAGGAGGACCTGAGTTCAAATCCAACCTCAGACACTTAACACTTACTACTAGCTGTGGGACCTTGGCCAAGTCACTTAACCCCAATTGCTCTGCCTTCCCCCCTCCAAAAAAAAGCAAAAGAAAAGCCTATTATAATAGTCCAGGCATAAAATGATGGTATAAACCAGGAAGCTAGGTGCTCTTTTTGCCTCCCAATAGAATATATAAGTTCATTGAGAGAAAGAACTGTTTAATTTTTATCATTGCATCTCCAGAACCCAGCACACTGCTGGACACATAGTAGGTGCTGCCAATAGTATGACATCTCTACTACTTTAGTCTTCTCATCTTTAAAATAGAGTTAGTAATAGTACCTACTTACTAGCGTTGCTGTGAACATCAAAGGAGGTCATATTTGCAGTGCTTTGCAAACCTTAAAGTACTATATAAAAGTTAGCTTATTTAATAAGTATTTATTGAATTGAATTAAATATTATTATGTTCTATCTTGCACCAAACTGAGATCACCCCCCCCCAAAGGCAGGCAAGTGTCTTGTACATTAAGCAGTACTTTTTCAGCCGTAAGTATGAGTATATAAATATAGAGTGTCCCAAAAGTCTTAGTGCAGTTAAAAGCCTATAGATGCACTAAGTCTTTGTGAATATCCTGTGCCTTAATGGGGCAGGGGAGGGGGGTATCAGGGAAGACCTCAGAGAAGAACCTTGAAAGATTCCAGGGATTCCAAGAGCCTGAGGTTTGAAGGAGAACATTCTAGGAACAGAAGGCAGCTTTGCAAAGGTATGGATCCAAGTGAGATTATCATGAATAAGAAATGACAAGTTCGGCTGGAGTATAAACATGTAGACTATGTAGAATATGACTGGAAAGGGAGATTAGAGCCCGGTTTTGAAGAGCTTTGAATGCCAGAAAGTGGAGTTGCCATTTTAAATCAGAGGTGATAGAAAACCACTGAAGCTTTTGAGAACATCAGACCTGTGCTGTGGGCATGTCAGTTTGGCAGCTGTGGAAAGGATAGACAGAGAAGACAAATAAGAGAGGGGAAGGATGGGAAGCAGAAAGACCTATTAGGAGGCCAATGTAATAGTCCAGATGAGGAGGATGAAGGCTTGAAAGAGGTGACTCATTAGAGTGAAATGGAATGAAATAGAAAAGCATTTTTTCAAGTGCTTACTATGTGTCAAGCGTCACACCAAGCTTTTGGAATACACAAAAGCAGCCAGACGATCTCTGCGCTCTAAGAGCTCACATTTTGAGTACAACAATACCTATAGGAGAACTCAGCTACAAGGCTAATGAAAAGCTCCTGTATACTTTAGTATGCAACAGTAAGGCAGATGGCAAGGCCCAAGGGTGCTTAGGTTGTTGCACTGTTGAGAAAGAGAAATCATAGTGTGAGATGTTAGAGTGGAAAGAAAAGAACAGATGTGAGAGATGCTGTGAAGGCAGAATCAACTCAACTTGGCAACTGATGATTTGGGGGGTGGAATAAAGGAGAGGAAAGAGTTGAGGTGACTTAGAGGTTGTGTATCTAGCCTCCCTTATGGACATTGGCCAACTATGAATGAGTCATTCATCTGATACTTTTAGCTTGCCATCTCTAACAGATTTCACTTCCCAAAACTATTTTGCCTAGATTGAATTAAATTGTAAAGGAAGGATAAATACTAAGGGATAAAAGAAAATGTATATGTTGTTTAGCACAAACTTTAAAACATAAACATCATTCATATCTAAGCCCAGTTTAGTTCAGATAAAAATAGATTAAAGGGGTGGCTAGGTGGCACAGTGAATAGAGCACCGGCCCTGGAGTCAGGAGGACCCGAGTTCAAATCTGGCCTTAGACACCTTACACAAAAAACTAGCCATGTAACCTTGGGCAAGTCACTTAACCCCAATTGCCCTAACTGTCCCTCTACAAAAAGAAAAAAAATAGATTAAAAATCAGAAACCTAAAGTTCACCACTGCTTCTGGGTGATCTAGAATAAGACTCTTTACCTCCCTATGCCTCATTTCTTTTTAAGAGCTCAAACACTGAGAAGTTACCAAGGTGAGTTGTAGTTTCCAAAGAAAAAGAATCCATCAACGATCACCTATGATTTATTATAGGATAAGTATTTTTATAGTTTAGATATCTAGATATATGACAAGAAACAGATATTTTTCATCTTAAATGCATTCTATAATTTTATAAACTAATTTTGAGTCAGACATATGTTTGATAATTACCTTTTTTCCATGTTTGCAGAAAGTTAGCTCATATGTCAATATTATTTTAAACATGTAGATCCTTCTGTTCTCTCTCAATTTGAGGGAAAATTAGAAGTTACCATTAAAATTCCAGAGTGGGAAAACAGCACAGTGGAATTTGTTGACGAAGAAGGAAAAAATTACCTAATATCATCGTAACAAATCCAGGACATAGCTCAGCTTTCTGAACTTGTTAACCTAACAATAACAATACAGTATATTCAACATGGATGTTTCTATTTAAACTGATGGAACAGATTTCCATTATTCCCACTCTCAAAATATTCAATGCTTAGGGTTGTAAGGCATCAATTCTGAATCTGTAATTTGACAATTGTGAGTCAAAGCATTTCCCTCTGGTTTAATCAATGGTAACATTACAAAGGTTCTTTACAGAAACAGGGAAAAGAACTCTTGTACTTTGGAAATCAGACACATTCAAAAAGAAAATTGCTACCAGTCCCTGAGTTTTAGGGATGAAAGGGACCTCAGAGATCATCTGATTCATCCCCAAATATTTACATTCTCTAGATTATTATTTCAAATAGACCTATTTTAATATGTGATCCTGATCCCTCTGTGACCTATGCAATGAAGAGCATTAGCTTTTTGACTTCACCCAATCAATATATCTTTCTATTTTCACTGGTCTTTTTTCAAGTCTGCATCATTATCCATTCAGCCTTTCATTCTTCCCATTCTTTGGCTTAAATATGAGTTGTTCTCAAAGATCATTGGTAATTCACATAAAATATAGTCCTGCTACTTTTCTTTTCTTTAAAAGGAGCACGATAATTGCAAATGGCCACAAACGAAGCTGAAAATAACTCCCCAGGCAGTCGTGCATTAGGAATTAAATTAAAATGAGCCCAATTTATTTTTAAATGACCTGGTAATTTGTAGAAAAAGATTTAGGCTGCTTAAATTTTCATCAGTAGAAAAGTGTGAGACTCATGAACACCACCACTGAGGCATAAGAACAGGTTCTTTTACCCCGAGACAACAAGGAGGTAGGAGGGGTTTTTGATGAATTGCCCTTCTAAGGTCCTCATTTGGAAAGTCATAGCAGGGGAACCCACCTAATTTGGCATGAACAAAATCCAGTTAAGTTTTCCAAGTAAAAGTAGTTTTGGCAACCTAGGATGTGCTGACCCAGAAGTGGGAGTGTTGAATTCATCCCTTAGAACTAATTTTCTGATGTAGATTTGAAATGAAAAGTCAAGAATTTTGAAGATACCTCTTCTGCCTTCATCCCCGACATGAAGGATTAAAATCACAGTTCAGGGAACGATGTTATATAAGCGTCCTCACATGTGCTCAGCAGCACAGAGGCTCAGCAGGGTGCTGGAAGGAGATACAAGCACACTTATCTTGGAAGAGTCCTGCATTTGTCCTTTCCATTTAATGCCTCAGCATTATTGCAAGATGAGACTGGAAAGCAAATTCTCTGGAATCTTCCATGAAAAGTTATTTCTCCTGTCCTCCCCCCTTCATAAGGCTAAAGTTTAAGGCAAGCTAAACAGCCAAGATACAAATAATCAAACTTGTTTCATCACTGCAAGTGACTACTCCAATAGTTCTTTAAAAATAACAACCTCACCATGGAATTAAGGTGACCAAAGAGTCTCAAAAGGCTATGTTATGCATGGACCACACACTCTGATGAGTCTTACCTTGCTGGAAAAGCAGTGAATCCAATCCTGATAACAGACTGTGTCTGCTTTCCAGGCACTGGCAGAGCTCAGTATAGAAAAACTGATCACTGATTGACCACTTGGTCATAAAATCTTTGGCCAGGGTAACCTATGAAAAAAAATATAAAAGGGCCCTCAATACTGTGCAATCCCTTTCTGTCTCAGCAATGACAGAGACAGACAACTGGAGAAAGAAGAAATATGGTGCTAAGAATCTTTTGGCTTTTAAATCATCTATAAACAGCTTAGTTGTTGGTAAATGGGAGAGCCTTGCCCAGTGACCAACAGAGGAAATGCTACTGGAGAAAATGAATCATAGCAATTTTGACAGTTTAGCAGGAAGAAGAAGTGAGAAGATGTTATTATAAATGCTCTAATTATTATACATTTGATGAAATTCAATATAAAAAATTTCAATGACTCATACTAGATCTATTCCTTATAATTTGAGATAAATCTGCTTGGCTTTCAATACATATTGCTGTCTAATTCCTTTTTTTTTCACATTTACTGTTCCTAAGTGAATTAAATCACCCAGTACTCATAGCCTATTCAAACATGGTTTCAGAGAACTGTATTTCAGGGACAAAAAAGTAGTTACTTCTGTTTATAGCAGATGTCCATGTCTTTTGTTTGTTTATTTGTTTTTTAATTGTCTGTTGGGAGAAAGGAAGCCATTGAATGTTATCCAGCAACAGAAGGACATGGTAAGATTTGTGCCTAAGAAAGGTTCATTTTTGTAGTGGATGAACTGAAGAGGGAGAGACTAAAAGCATGAAAAGCAATTAGGTAGTTGTAAAAGTAATCAAGGTGATGTCCTATAAAGGCCTGAACTAGGATGGTGACCATATGAGTGGAGAGAAAGAGAATGTATGGGACATGTTATGGAGATAGTATCAGCCCAGATGTTAGGAGCTTACTTACTTGGGCATCCATTTCATGGTTATCTTGTAATTGTCAACTAACCCCTCATCACCTTATAGTTGGAAGCAGGGACATCCTTCATCTATTAATCTCCAGCCAAAATAATAGATTTTATGAAGTCACATGATAGGATTGAGATGATAACTTTCTGCTATTAACAGAATTGTAGCTCCTTCAGTTAAAATTGAGGCAACACATAAACACACCACACACACACACACACACACACACAAACACACACACACACACGCTGATGCATACTCATGCCAATAAAACTAGAAAAGCAGAAGATATAAAGCATCTAGTCCACATGAGTACATACATGGTAAACTATAGACTCTAGCAAGAAGGAAGAGAGGAACACATGATCTGATTAGACCAGAAGTAGGGGGTAAAATGTAAGGATGTGCAGGTATTAATACCATTTCATTCTGAAAAAAGAACACCAAGATTTCTGAATCTACAGGACTCTGCAATAGTCCTTCAAAGCAGGCCTAAATCCCTGGAGAATAATGAAATTATTGTCTCTTTGAATATTCTTAAATGTATTGTACATTAAGATCTCACTCTACTTAATGAAATTTCAGGAAGAGAAGGGAAGGGGAGAGCTTCAGACTCAAACAGCTAGAATTCAAGATAGATATGTACCTCAATTCATGGAATGGCCCCAGGACCATCATGGGTTCTAGCTAAGCAAGATGAGAGACCTAAGACCTAAACAGGCAAAAGAGACTCTAGGCAAAATTGCAAAGTAGACAATGTTTGTCTCTCATCATGTCCCACCTCCCCTTCTGTGCCTCCTCAAAAATAGGGATGAATTCTTTTACAGGCTACCCAAGGTTCCCATGTGCTCCTTGTTCTGACCTTTCTCTCCCTCCTCTCCTCCTTTTTCCAAATAGGGTATTTCCTCTTTGGTTTATAAAGTCCTTCTTAACCTGTTCCCCTCCCACTTTTCCAACCTTCTTACACTTGCCTTTTCCTCCATGTACTTTATGATCCTGTGACATCTGCCTCTTTACTCTTGCTCACACCAGATATTCCACCTCTTACTCTGAGTATTTTCACTGATTGTACCCCATGCCAGGAATTCTCTCTCTCTTCATGTCTACCTCTTTACTTCCCTAAAACCTAACATAATACCCCATCTTCTATAAGAAGCCTTTCCAAATTCTCCTGTATATTAGCACCTTCCCTTTGATATTATCTCTGATTTATCTTGTATATGTGTATTATTCATACATAGTTGTCTGAATGATGTCTTCCTCATTATATTGTGAACTATGAGGGCAGAGACTGCTTTTGCCTTCTTTTTATACCCAGTTCTTAGCACAGTACTTGGTATATAATAGTCACTTAACAAATAGTTGTTTTATTAACTTGACATGCCATCAGGCAGTTCAAACCCAAGAATTCAAGGAGGGCCAAAATTCAATTCACAAGGTACCACCAAAGCCTGAACATGTGAATCATAGGACTGATACTTTCAGAAAAGGTATCCCAAAACTCAGGATTATGCTTGCTAAGGCAGATATAGGCTTTGACAGCCATATACTCATGGCCACGTGGCAGCTAGGGTGAGCAATAGGACAAGCTGCCCTGTCTATCACCTCATAGGGGAAGTCTCAAAGCAACATGATACCAAATGGAGGATAAGAAGAAGAGAGGGTCAGGGGAAGAATCACTCCATACTTAAAAATCCATTAAATCATCATTTTTTCCTGTTCAGTGGCCAATAAAGGAATGACTTTGACATCTCCAAAGTACCCTATGGAACAGATTTATGGTATGAAGCCAGATGTTTCATCACCTCCAAAGCACTCAGGCACTGAGTCAAACAGAGCCAGCAGGAATCCTGGAAAATAGCTCTACATATGTTCTGTGAAACAACTGTTTACATAGATGAGGAAACTAAAGTTCTGACACGATAAATGACTTGCCCCTAGTCAGATAATTAGGAAAGGAAGCTAGGAGAACCATCCTGTTGTCCCTTACCCAGCTCTTCCTTGGAAATATAGAAAATGTAGCAACATTCTAAGGAATGATTACAAATTATCTAGGACAGAAGCAAACTTGGAGAAGGTGGGGAAGGAAAGAAGAAAAAAAACATAGTAAAGAATTGTAGCTACTGCTAAGAGATAAAAGGAAATTAGAACTCAGAGGGCAGAGAAATACAAAATGCCCTATGGTAACTTGAAGCTTTAATAAATATAGAAATGAAAAAGAGATCAATCTACCACATTGTGTCAGAATTTAATAAATAGAAGATTTTCAAGAGACCAAGGAATACAGTATGGGATGTGGTTGTATGGGATGATTCCACCATGTATCTTAGAGAAGGAGGGAACAAATGCACCTAGAAAGTCAAGAATAAGTGGAGTTGGAAGGTAAAGAACAAATATAGCATTTTCTATTTGTTCTAATAAAACTTCTTAGATGCACTTTTAGAAATCTCTATACTACCCTCTATGGGATGCTTTAGAGGAAAACTATGGATGCAACAGAGTTCTGGGATAATAATCTACTCATTAGGCCAATACAGTCAACCTGTTGCTCAAATATTCATGGGCACTCACTGGCCATAGCAGCCTACTTCAAGGTTTCCTTGATATCCCTTGGAGGACTCACCAGTCACCTATAGTCTTAATTACTCTGTTATCAGTTATTGACTCCAGAATTACTTAACAAATGCAAATTATAGTTTCTTCAATAATTTCTTTAATTTTTTTTCTCTTGTCAACCTAATTTAACCTCACCAATTAATTGAAATAAAACTGAAATGAAGAAAATATGGTATCATTTCTATTGCAGAGCTATTCATATCTCTTTTCCCCAACATGCTTTTTCTTCCCAGGCAAAATTAAGGAAAAAACGAGAATTCATTTTAAAGCAATTCAATAGATTGGATCATTTAGAGATGTTATATAATTAGTCTTATGACAGTACACATTTAATTAAATTAGGGAAAGTAATTAATTAAAATGACTCAAAAGGATGAAAACATCAAAATTAACATACCACTGACATTAATATGTCAAAAAGAGAATGTCATCGTGTCTGCAAATACTTTCAAAATGAAATTCTTGTAAAAAAATACAAATATGCTATTTAGTACATATTGAATGTCCAAATGAGCTTTCAAATTCTAGGGACAAGAAAGATTTCATATCCCTTGAGTTTCTGGGGAAAAAAAACTTCCATAAGATGAATTTAAGAACAAAAATTCAGTAGCCCAAGTCATGGAAGATTTCTTTTGTAAAGGATTTATTAATGGCTTTTATTTTTCTACACCTGACATAATCCATTATACCTCACCCCCATTAAACCATCCATTGTAAGAAACAAACAAAAAAGATTAATCAAAACAAACTGGAAAAAAACAAGCTTTATGACAGTAAATGCAAAATTCTATACATATTCTCAGCTCTCCACAGAACTATTTGAGAACATTATCTATTTTCTGGAACTAAGATGAGTTCATTGAAATTAATCTGAATTTAACTGTCTTTTACAATTGTTTTCATGTAGATGATTATAGCCCTTTTGTATTGCTCTCCTGAATCTCCTAACTTCACTCCAGATCCTCTCAAAAGTTTACCAACTTTCTCTGAACTCTTCATATGCTAGTAGGTGGTAGTATTCCATTATATTCATATTCTACAATTTTTTCTGTCTTTCCCCAATTGATGACTACCCATATTCTTTCTGGTTATGTTTTTTTTAGTAAAATGAAAAGTAATTTTGTGAATTTTTTGGCAAATATGAGGATTTTCTGGTTTCTACCACTTCAGGTTATGTGTCTAGTAGTGAACCACTTGGTCAAAGCCTAATGATTTACTAACTTTTCTTATGTAAATCCAAATTGTATTCTAGTATGACTGGACCAATTCCCACCTTCCATCAGTCCCTCTAACACTGGCTATTCTATTAACATATTTTCCAATTTGATTTGCGTGAGGTGAAACCTCAGGGTTGTATTATTTTGCATTTGTCTAATAATGAGTAATTTTAAGTCTTTCATACAGTCAATGATAGTTGACCTTTTTTTAAGTTGTGTCTGTCCATCTGTTTCTGTGTCTTTGGGTTTCCATATCATTTAATAACAGCTACTGGGGACTAGCTTACTTATGTCTTTGTATCCCCAGAGTATAACACAGAGTAGAGCACATGGTAAGAATTTAATGAATGCTTATCAATTGATCGATTAGGTGGTTCTTGGTCTGATACTCCTTCCCATTTCCCTTAACCTTTCCACTTCAAAGTTGCAAACTAACTCCACCCAACCCTTCCACTGTGCAAATGCCCACTGCATAGGAAACAAACTTCTCTCGATTTTAAATCATGTCCTCTCCCACTCCTTCCATCTACTAGATATTACTGAAATGACTTCTTCCCTTCCCCACCCCTCCACCCCCATCGATGACACAGTCCCTGGCCACCTTTTCCAATATTGACTATACCTTCATTCGTTCTCTTTGGCTCACTGGTGAGGTGAGGGAGTTGAAATTCTCCTTGCTCCTCATTGCCAATTCCAGGTTCTCTCCCTTCCTCCATCACTTCATAACCTCTTTGCATTCATGGACTGAGTGGCCACATTGATGAAATCACATTTCTAGTCTCTTATATTCTCTGAGCCTCAATTTTTTCATTGGTAAAATACAAATAAAAGCACATATAATACAAATTTGTTAGTTGTTCTGTGACTCAAATGGCACAATGTATATTAAGCTATTTACAAACTTTAAAGCAATCATGTCAAAATCGTATCTTGTTCTGGTCTCCCTGGCCACTACCACCCCTTTCTTAGTATAGTAAGTATATAAGTATATACTTACTATATTATATGTTATATAAGTATATAAGTAACCAGTATAAATAATACTAGCAGGAAATGAGATTGCAAAGGGGAGCCTAGAAGTCACACATGTACCATCCCAAAGAACAAAGGAGCATAATTTGCAAACTGTATCATATATTGACCAAAAATCACATCCTGAGAATATATGTTAAATCAAAGGAATCCATCTAGACCTTGAGGTTAGGCCTTTTTGCTCCTATGTATGTTAATCTTGGATAAGCTACAGGCATTCTCAGGAAGACTAGAAGAACACCAAATATTGCTGATATCTTTGAGACAACATGGATATTTTAACTTTAAAGTTTTTTTTTCAGGCAACTTTGAGAAAATCTGGATATGTCAATGAACTGATCCCAAGATGACAGAGAAGAGTTGGTCTATCCACCACCAAAACTCTATAAAAATGAGATCCCAAACTCCTAACCCTCGAACAATCTTCTATTTCCATCAGGGTTCATGCTTCCAAGTGCTCCAACTCTAATCCTTGGTTACAGGAGTGACTCTTTATGCATTCCCCCTCTTTCTGTCTCCCCCCATCCTCATTTCCACATTCTCTGTCTTGGTACCTCCTTCCCATACTGTCTCTGTGCTCTCTGTGCTCTCTGTGCCTTATTAAAGTGTGATTGAAGCATTATTCCTCACTGCTATCATGTTTTTGGCTGGGAAGCGGCTAAAGAACCATGCATGCCTGCCTCATTTCATAGTTCCATAAATGAATTAAAAATTTATGTGTGTATGTATATATATATATATACACATATGTATCTATAAAAACACATATATACATATGTGTATTTATACTTACATATCTCAGTTATTAGTTTGAGTATTGATTTCATTTATGTGTTATAGTATCTGATTGTTCATGTTTTTATTCCTCCTCCTCTGTATAGCAAAATCCTGGAGGGCATAGCATAAACCTTATTCTGATTTGATCCCCCTCCACAGCCCAGTGTCTTGCATATGTAGTAGCCACTCAAGAAATATTTGTTTATTTGACTTGATAATACTTGTGTTGTGTCTGAAACAACAAACTGGAAAAAACCAGACTCAAAAAGCACACAAATATACACTTTCTATAATAAAGCCACTAGAAATTTATGATGCTGTTATATACTGCCATTCTCAAAATCAACTATAGAAAAAAGTGGAGAACATTCAACAAATAAGGAAAATTGAATGAAGCCTGTCAAATATTTCTCAAAGGATTCTTCATCCACCCAAACACAATGCTGGATTGAAACTGAAATGAAAACCTTTCATTATTTACTACATTGATTACAAATATGGCATTGGACTTGGAGTCTAGAAAACCAGTGTTCAATCCCACCTAACACCCCTATTATCTGTGTGACCCTAAACAAGTTAATTAAATAATAAGTAATAATGATGATAGTAATGGCCAACATTTACATAATTCTTACTATTTGCCAAGCACAGTACTAATCCCTTTACAATTATCACTTCATCTTATCCCACCTAGAAAGTGGGTGCTCTTAGCCTCATTATACAAATGAGAAAGTTAGAGCAAACAGAGATTATGACCTGCCTAGAGTCACATAGCTAATAAGTATCTGAGGCTGGATTTGAACTCAGGTCCTGCTAACTCCAGGGCCAGCAATTTTTCTACTACATCATCTAGCTGTCTTGCACCTACACTATCTATGACTGTTTCCTCACATGTAAAATTCAAGGGTGTGACTTGAAACCCTGTAAGGCCCTTCCAGCTCAAAATCACTGGGCATTTGATCCTAATGTTTTTTTTTTTTTTTAAGGTAGATTACATCAGCACAAATTTAAGCTGTCACCATCAACGTTTTCTTAAGAATACTTTGATGTGAGGTGACTAGGGGGCACAGTAAATAGAGCACCAACTCTGGAGTCAGGAGGACCTAAATTCAAATCCGGCCTCAGACACTTAACACTTGCTAGCCATGCAACCTTGGGCAAGTCATTTAATCCGATTGCCCTGCTTTCCCCCCTGAAAAAAGAAAAAAAGAAAAAAAAAACAGAATACTTTGATGATGTGATCTCATTGGCAGAAGAATTCCCTTTCCCAATGCAGATCATCACCTCTGAATGCCATCTCATCTTTAGTTCTTCTCACCACATCCTTCCATTTGTCCTCCATGGAGATCTCTAAGTAAGGCTCCATGCCTGCCAACTTTTAGTATCCCAAAACCTGAGGGAAGAGGAAAGATCTCAGAAGCTATTGTCAAGGACAGAACCACTGTTGACCTTGTGATAAAACTGTCATTGCCCAGGCCTTTCATGAATTCTGTGCCTAAGGCTTTAATTAGTTTGGTGAATGGACTAGCATGCAAAATATTCCCAGGGAAACATCAGCTCAGAAGAACAGAAATACACAAACACACACACATGCGCACACACACACACACACACACACACACACACACACACAAATACACAGGTCATCAAAACTCCCCAAAGTCATATTTTTTCTGCCACAAAAAGGTCTTACATGATTCTGTCTCCCTCTTGTTAACACAAGCAATTTTGTGGACATGGTACATGGGACAATTTATGAAAACCGACCCAAATACCTGGATTCTCCCTGCTCTTATGTGTTGAAACCAGGCATCCTCAGAATGGAAGAAAGGCTGATCCCCAGCATATAATAAGTTCTTTATAAATGCTCATTGATTTGCTCATTGATGCCCTACTGGCAATAGCTGTACTGTTCTGCCCCCACTTTACCTGCCCTGCCTCTCTCATCGTGGAAACCTCTTAAATATACTCAAGGCCTATTTCTAATCATTTTTATATTATAGAAGAAATAAGGTAGCAGTTACTCCATCTGATATCAATCATTCTCATTACATGACTAGTGAACTTCTTTTGCCAGTTTTATATATATATATATATATATATATATCCTCAATATCCTCAATTGTATACTTTATCCAAACTCTCAAACACCAGTCCTCACTGGTAGTATGCTACATCACACTACTACCTTTCCTAATGGTATAGCAGGAAAATACCATTGTGAGGATTTAATAAACACGTTTCATTTGAATAGCCATTCAAATATTATTCAGTGCCTAATTCTGTGATAAGGGAAAAATACAGTTAGTATAAAGTTGCCATAGTCCCAGTCCTACTAGCCTTCAACATCTCACCTTGAAAGCAACCCAGATGTATGCTTTTAAATTCATAGGGGAGTAGACCAGAGCATCGAGGTCACCCAAATTCAAAGAAACTCTGCTTTCTAAGTAAATTTTATTTCATTTTACATCCTAGTCAAGGCAAGAAAGGAAATATGTGTCTCTGTAGATCCAGTAAATAAAAGTCATAGACATTTTGGAGAGCTATTCTCAAATGCTTGAAGAACTGGTACATGGGACAAATGTATCAAAATTTTTCTGCCCTACATAAGTGCATGTTGGACCATCCTTTGTCCCCATTAAAGTCTATAGGTAAAGTGAACTATCTGTCTTCCTTTAAGACTGAGCTCAAATCCTACTTTCTGTGAGAAGTCTTTCCAATCCGCCTGCCACATTGCCAATATCTTCCCTCTGAGATTATTTCCAATTTATCTTGTACAAACCTTTATGTACTTAGTTGCTTTCGTTTTCTTTCTTCCTATAGAATGTAAGTTTCTTAAGAGCAAGGTGCTTTCCTTTTCTTTATAAATTTAGCAGTTAACCATGATATCCTGTACATAGTTAAGTGCAAGATAAATGTTTTTAATTGACCTGATGAATACAAGGTCAATGAGAAAAAAAGAAATATATATCAAATTATTTATAGCAATAGTTTTGGAGTAGGAAAGACCTGGAAGCAAAATACATGCCTGTTGATTGGGGAATGCTTAAGGAAATCCTGATGCTTGGAGAACTTGAGTTCAAATCTGGACTCAGATACTTAACATAAAAACTAGCCATGTGACCTTGGGCAAGTCACTTAACCCCAATTGCCTTCCCAAAAAAATCAAAAGTCAGCAAGTACAGAGCAGCTTAATCAGCCTACTGTCTATGGGGTGGCTAGGTAGGCACAGTGAATAGAGCACCAGCCCTGGAGTCAGCAGGACCTGAGTTCAAATCCGGCCTCAGACACTTGACCTAGTTACTAGCCATGTGACTTTGGGCAAGTCATTTAACCCCAATTACCCTCCAAAAAGCAAAAAATAAAATAAAATAAAAAAGGAAATCCTGATGCTCAAATTAACAGATTATTATTTTATTGTGAGAAATTATAAATGTGATGAATACAGAGAAGTATGTACTTTATTTTTTTTTTGCAGGGGGGTAGGCAGGGCAATTGGGATTAAGTGACTTGCCAAGGTCACACAACTAGTAAGTGTTAAGTGTCTGAAGCTGAATTTCAACTGAGGTCCTCCTGACTCCAGGGTTAGTGCTCTATTCACTGTGCCACCTAGCTGCCCTGAATTATGCACTTTAAATAGATGCCAAGTTCAGTAAGCACTAATGAAACAATTTAAATAATGGCTACAGCAACATAGAAAGAACAACAAGAAAAACAAGCATAACTGAGTGCTAAAACAGTATACTGGCCAAGCTTATTCCCAACGATGAGCTAGAGAAAGGCTTCCCATTGCCATGTTGCTTACAGAGATGGGAGCTTAGGGGCATAGAACATTGAAAATAATGTCAGACTCTTGAAATGTTAACAAGTTATGTTGGACTATTTTATTCTCTACTATAAGGAATAATTCTCTAGGAAATGAAGGGGAGATGGATATATTTGGGAAATGAATATGATATAAAACCAAAAGAAACCAATAAAAATTGTCAAGAGAAAAACAGGGGGCAGAGCCAAGAAGGCAGAGTAGAAACAGCACTTCCAAGGTGCTCGCCCCCACACCACTTCAAAATCATGTAAAAAGGGACTCTGAACAACTACTGGAGCTCCAGTACCCAAAGAATGACACTGAGAAGCTAACCTTCGGCTGAGGACAGCCCAGCAGCCCTGCAGGGACCAGCCAGGGCAGGGCTCTGGGAGCCAACAGCGCAGTGCTCTAGGAGCCGAGTCCAGGTCCGCATGAGCCACAGTTTTAGCCACAGGGTAGCTGGGCCAGCAGCTGGCTGGAGGGACCCCAGAACACCAGCAGCTGTGGCTATTCCAGAATTATCAACACAGATATGCCTAGGACAAAGTGAGAGGTTAGTGCCCTATGGACTTTGGGACCAGTATTTGGAGAAGGCATCAGGCTTCTTCCCATGGGGACAAGAAGCTGCTGAGAGAACATGGCACAGACGCCATTTTGCAGCTTCAGTTGCAGCTTCAGCTCCTGGCCTGTGAACTACAGCGGAATGCAGCAATCAGTCTTGGGGGTAATAGCTCTTGCTTTAATCTCCCTGGATCTGGATTGTGGTCTGGGGTGGAGGTCTTGGGGTGGGTATACAGCTTGCCAGAGCATATGGAGGCTTCACAGAGGCCATCCAACTAATACCTCTGGAAGTTGTGAAGACCCCAACGTTTGGGACGGAAGCTCCCCTGTCTGGTGGCAGAGTCCTACTGTGGCAACAAGCCCAAAAGTCAAGTAATTAAGTGGCAATGCCTAGGCAAAGGAAACAAATTAAACAGAAAAATTCAACATTAGACTCCTAGGTTGGGGGCAAAGAGGATTGAAGCATGGAGGAGGAGGAGGAGGACTGTGGGGTCAGAAATACCAAAAGCCCCAAACGAAAATATGACAGGTTAAGGGCCATAGAGGACCTTAAGAAGCAGATAAGAGGGGGCGGCTAGATGGCACAGTGAGTATAGCGTTGGCCCTGGAGTCAGAAGGACCTGAGTTTGGATCCGACCTCAGACACTTAACGCACACACAAACAAAAACCTAGCTGTGTGACCTTGGGCAAGTTACTTAACCCCAATTGCCCTCCAAAAAGCAAAAAAAAAAAACAAGAAGCAGATAAGAGAAATGGAGGAAAAATTGGGAAGAGACATGAGAAGGATGCAGGAAAAGTATGAAATGAGAGTCAACAGCCTGACTGAGGAAAATAACACCCTAAAAAATAGACTAACTCAAATGACAAAGAAGGTTCAAAAGGGCAATGAGGAGAAGAATGCCTTAAAAAGCCAAATTTGCCAGATGGAAAAAGGATCTCAAAAGCTCACTGAAGAGATTCATTCCTTCAGAATTAGACTTGAGCAAATGGGAGCTAGTGACTTTATGAGAAAACAAGATACTGTTAAACAGATCCAAAGAAATGAAAGAATAGAAGGCAATGTGAAATATCTCATGGGAAAAACCACTGACCTGGAAAATAGATCCAGGAGAGACAATTTAAAAATTGTTGGACTACCTGAAAGCCATGATCAAAGAAAAAACCTAGAAATCATCCTTCAAGAAATTCTCAAGGAAAATTGCCCTGATGTTTCAGACCCAGAGGGGGGAAATAGAGATTGAAAGAATCCACACATCACCTCCTGAAAAAGATCCCAAAAAGAAAACTCCCAGGAATATTATAGCCAGGTTCCAGAATGCCCAGATCAAGAGGAAATACTACAAGCAGCCAGCAAGAAACAATTTCAATACTGTGGAAACACAATCAGAATAGCACAGAACCTGGCAGCTTCTACACTGAGGGATCGAAGGGCATGGAATATGATATTCTTCAGGGCAAAAGACCTGGGATTAAAGCCAAGAATCACATACCCAGCAAAACTGAGTATTTTGTTTCAGGGGAAAATATGGTCATTCAGTGGAATAGAGGACTTTCAAGCATTCTTGAGGAAAAAAACAGAGTTGAATAGAAAATTTGACATTCAGACACAAGAAGCAAGAGATGCTTGAGAGGGTAATCAGGGAAAAGAAATCAAAAGGAACTTATCAAAGTTGAACTATTTACATTTCTACATGGAAAAACAATAACTGTGACTGATGAAACCTTTTTCAGTATGAAAATAATGGCAGAAGGGTATATGGGCATATGAATACATATGTGAATGTGTGTATATATGTTTACAGGTATACATGGATAGAGGGCACAGGTTGAATTTGGTGGGAAGGGATGATACTTAAGGGGTGAAGTTAAGAGGTGAGAGAGGAAAGTGGCAAGAGGAGATGGGGAGAGACAGGGTAGGGTAAACTATTTCATGTAGAAGAAGCAAGGGGAAGTGGTTGCAAAGGAGGGCAGAAGAGGAAGGGAAAAAAAGGCAAATCCACATTCTCATTGAATTTGGTTCAGGGAAAGAATGACATACATACTAAATGGGATATCTCAACCCGCAGCAGAATAGGGGGAAGGGGGATGAGAGGAGGGATGATTGATGGGAGGGCATCCTTGGGGGGAGGGGAGGTTGGAAGTACCCACTATAGAAGAGGGACAAGATCATGTAGGGAATGGACCAGGTGGGTGGTGGGGTGAGTGGGAGGGAATTAGAAGCAGCCTTGTACAATATATCTACTATGATAATGTTTTGCATAGCTAGACATGTACAACATATACTGAATTACTTATCTCCCCAGAGGGAATGGGTGACAAGGGAGGAAGGAAATGGATCTGAAATTCGAGGTCTTAAGATTAAATGTTTCAAATATATATAAATACTATTACTAATACTCTTTTGCTTATAATTGGGAGATAAGATGTGCAGGCATTGGGACACAAAGATTCACCTTCCTCTAATGGAAAATTCAAAGGGGGTATGGGAGAAGGTATGGGAGAGAGCAGATTGGAGGAAGCGATATCTTGTGGCACTACTATTCTGGGAGGTTGGGTAGGGGAATAACGGGGGGGAAATGATTGTAACTCAAAATCTGGCAGAAATGAATGATGTAAAACAGAAGTTAATAAAGCATTTGTTTAAAAAAAAAAAAGAATGCTTGAAAGTCCTCTATTCCACTGAATGACCATATTTTCCCCTGAAACAAAAGACTCAGTTTTGCTGGGTAGGTGACCCTTGGGTTCATTCCCAGTTCTTTTGCCCTCTGGAATATCATATTCCATGCCCTTCGATCCCTCAGTGTAGAAGCTGCCAGGTCCTGGGCTATTCTGATTGTGTTTCCACAATATTGAAATTGTTTCTTCCTGGCTGTTTGTAGTATTTTCTCCTTGATCTGGGGATTCTGGAACCTGGCTATAATATTCCTGGGAGTTTTCTTTTTGGGATCTTTTTCAGGAGGTGATCTGTGGATTCTTTCAACCTCTATTTTGCCCTCTGGATCTAAAACATCAGGGCAGTTTTCCTTGAGAATTTTTGAAGGGTGATTTCTAGGTTCTTTCTTTGATCATGGCTTTCAGGTAGTCCAATAATTTTTAAATTGTCTCTCCTGGATCTATTTTCCAGGTCAGTGGTTTTTCCCATGAGATATTTCACATTGCCTTCTAATCTTTCATTTGTTTGGATCTGCTTAACAGCATCTTGATTTCTCATAAAGTCATTAGCTTCCATTTGCTCCAGTCTAACTCTGAAGGAATGAATCTCCTCAGTGAACTTTTGAGATTCTTTTTCCATCTGGCAAATCTGACTTTTTAAGGCATTCTTCTCCTCATTGCCCTTTTGGGCCTCCTTTGCCATTTGAGTTAGTCTATTTTTTAAGGTGTTGTTTTCCTCAGTCAGGCTGTTGACCCTCATTTCATACTTTTCCTGCATCCTTCTCATTTCTCTTTCCAATTTTTCCTCCACTTCTCTTATTTGATTTTTAAAGTTCTTCTTAAGGTCCTCTATGGCCTGCAACCCGCTCATGGTTTCCCCTGGGGCTTTTGGAGCAGGACTTCTGACCTCCCAGTCCTTTTCCCACTCTATGTCCCCAAAATACGAGCCTAGGGTTGCATTTTCTGTTTCCTTTGCCTTGGCATGTTGCCACTTAATTGCTTGACTTTTGGGCTTGTTGCCACACTATGGCTTTAAGGCCAGATAGAGGAATTTTCGTCCCGAATGTGTAGGGGGCAACTTCCGTTTCTGGCAAGCTATAAACCCACCCACGACTTCCACCCTAGATCACAATCCAGATCCAGGGAGGTTAAAGCAAGAGCAATTACCCCCCAAGACTGATCACTGAATCTCCCTACAATTAATTCGCAGGCCAGGAGCTGGAGCTGCCTCTGAAAACTACAAAATGATGTGTCTCCTCAGCGGCTTCTCGCCCCCAGGGGAGGGAGCTGACGCATTCCCCAAATACTGGTCCCAAAGTCCATAGGACACTAACCTCTTACTTTGTCCTAGGCATGTCTATGTTGATAATTCTGGAATCCCCACAGCTGCTGGTGTTCTGGGGTTCCTCCAGCCGGCTGCTGGCCCTGCCGCCCTGGGGCTAAAACCTCGGCTCAAGCGGACCTGGGCTTGGCTCGGCTGCGCTGGTCGTTCCTGCAGGGCTGCTGGGCTGTCCTCAGCGGGAGGTTAGCTTCTCTGTGTCGTTCTGTGGGTTCTGGGGCTCCAGAAGTTGTTCAGAGTTCCCTTTTACATAGTTTGGGGGGAATTTGGGGGCAGAGTGGCTTGGACGAGCTGTTTCTACTCCGCCATCTTGGCTCTGCCCTCCCTTTGTGCATTTTTTATATATTTGTGTATAGGCAACAAAATGGCATAGTGGATATCATTGGGCTTGTAGTCAGAAAGACCTGAGTTCAAATACAGCCTGAGACACATTGTATGACCCTGGGCAAAAGTCACTTAACCTCCTTCCATCTCGGTTTCCTCATCTGTAAACTAGGGATAATAATAGTATTTATTGTCAGGCTTAAAAATAAGATATTGGGGGGCAGCTAGGTGGCACAGTGAGTAGAGTACCGGCCCTGGAGTCAGAAGGACCTGAGTTTGGATCCGACCTCAGACACTTAACACACAGAAACAAAAACCTAGCCATGTGACCTTGGGCAACTTACTTAACCCCAATAGCCCTCCAAAAAGCAAAAAATAATAATAATAAGATATTTTCAAAGTGATTTAAATGTTATATAAACTTAAAATGCTACATAAACATTAGTTGTTATTGTTGTTATTATTACTATTACATGCTATGCCTTAGGTCTTTTGCCCCCCAATAGAATGTAAGCTTCCAGGAGGCAGAGACGCTTCCATTTTTGTCTTTAGGATTCCAGCAGGGAGCACAGTGTTTTGCACATGGAAAGCATGAGACTAAAAATCACATCTTGGGGGGCAAAAGACCTTGACATTGCTTTCCACAATTAATAAGTCTCAGATACTATAGAAATTTTATTTGTATATCTGGGGTGAGAGAGGGACTCATCGTTAGAGGGGGATTGCCTCCCTCCCTAGCAGTCAACCAATGGGTGTTTCTATGAATCTGGAGAATTGTATAAGACTTAGAAAAAAATGTAAAATTCACTGGAATGGGAAAGTGTTTCATATTGATTGCTTATAGGTAACTGCCAGTCTATTAAGAAACTTTTGTATTTTTTTCTGTTGTGGAATAAAGGCCATTCTATATGCAATATTCAGTGTTACCTTCAGTGTCTGTCAAATCTAGGGAAACTTTTGCACACCTATGAGGAATCTTAGACACAAACTGTGTTTGACCTATAATCTAAGATTTTCTAGAAGCAATTCCAGGTGAAGGCAAAAATAATTAGTGATTTGGGGAGGTTGGGAGAATGGGGGATTCCAAGATGCAATCTGGTCGGTATAAATCCAGAGCCTGTGTTGCTAAATCAGGGATTAAAATTAAACTGAATTGAATTCATGAGCCAAAATTTGTCATTTTTAACTTCTCTCCAATGCACCTACTTCCATTTTCTCAGGCCAAGAAAAATAAACAGAACCCAGTTGGCCAGTTAACAAACAATTATTAAGTACCTACTAAGTGCCAGATCCTTTATTAAGAATCCACCCTCCAAATTATGGCATTCAAATTCTCTAGACTATTGGTTGTAAATAAAACCCCTTCTAATGATAACAGCAACAACAACAAAAATGTGTTATGAACTTGCGGAATAATTTATTAGTCAGAGTACTCTGCAACTATTTATTGCTGAAGGCACCACTAAAATTTTAGCACAATTTGGAACATCATTGTGAATTGCCAAGATGTCTACAAACCACTAAATAGGGACCACTGTTTAAGGCTGAGTAAACCTAGTCCCTTCAAATGATCTCATAGATGGTACTTTTTTGTTTTTTTAGTTCTTTCATGGTCCTAGTGGCTTTCCTCAGGAGGCAGTTTTGCTCCTCAAATGTCCATCTTTAAAATGTGGCATTTATACTAAACACAGAATTCTAGATGAGTTCTGATTGAGGTTGAATACAGTATAATTGTACTCTCCTTCCATTTGGATGTTATTAATTTTGTTGATTTATTAATTTTATTCTTATTAAATTTATTTATTTGTAAAATTTTTTAAATTTATTCTTGTTAAATTTCTTTATTGAATATTCACTTTGTCTCCTAGTTTTATGGCATCTGAAAACTGGATAAACATTCCTTTATGCCTTTATCTAAGTCACTGGTAGCAAGGTTCAATAGAAAATATTCAAAGACAAACCTTTGGGAATCCACTAGAAACCTCCCTCCAAGCTGACATAAGTTCTTTCATTACTCTTCTTTAAGTCTGATTGTTCAACTAACTCCATACTGACGTAATTATACCACTATCTAGTCTCTCCTCCATCTGACCACAGGTATAGCATAAGACTTTGTCAAAAGTCTTGTAGAAAAATAGGCATAATATTTCCATGACACAGTAACACCAACAAAAAGGAAACAAAGTTAGTCTGGCATGACTTGGTTTTGAAGAGCCAGTGATGGTTCTGTGTGATCACCGCTTTCTTTTCTATGTGCTAACAAGCCCTATCTTTAGTAATTCATTCTAGAATTGCTGACAAGCCATCTCATTAGTCATTCATTCTAGAATAATTTTCATCTGGAAAGAGAGAGCAAGTTTACAAAACTATCATCTGCCCCTCTTAAAAAAAAAAAACCCTAGACAATATTTGCCCCAATAGGTCTCATACCAACTGTTCCATTGTACATGATTTTTTCGAGGCTAATCAACAGTGGTTCAGCAAAATTATTTACAAGTCTTTCTAGTGTCTTGGGCAGGATCCACTGCCTTCATGATATCACAGATCTAGAGAAGGAGACAACCTTGGAATTCATTTAGTCCAAGCCCCTCATTTGACAGATGAGGAAACAGAGATTAAGTTACTTGTTCAGAATCGGGCAAGTAGTGACAGAGGTGGAATCTGTTCAAAAGTCCCATAATTCTAGGCAGTGTTCACTCCACAGTAGCATGCTTCCTCAATGTTAAGTACCCTCTTACCATCCCTCTTTATATAAAATCCTTTTAGTCCTCATAGGACCTTTCAAAAAAACTGCAGTAAAAAAAAAAAACAATGTTCTAGCTGTTTTCCACAATATCATAAACAGAATGGAGCCAAAAAACATTTCATAAAAGAAAATGACTCAGAGAGCAACAGCCTTTCTACCCTTTGCAGTTCTTTGGTGTACAAATGTCCAAAAAAATCAAGTAGACAAAGTATCTAGTGAGTATTTAAATTTCACAGTCTAGAAAATCTTTATATATTTTTCCTTTAATTCAAAGGTAAAAATCAATCAGTTTCTTTAAAAGGATAAGTAATATTTTTAAATCAAAAGGCTTCATAGTAATTTCAAGTGGTCTGGGTGCTTTATTTCAGATTTTAGGAGGAAATAATAAAATGATCATTAGAAGAGTATTCTCTGTGAAATGGTATCGTTTAAAATAATTGCTTAAGAAAAAGAAATATTGTCCAGGCATATGTCTGTCATCCCTTCTGGGAGAGGTTGAGAATCACTTGTGTTAGAGAGTTCTAAGCTGCTGTAGGTTTAAAGTTAATTGAATGTCCATACTAAGTCTAGCACCAATAATGGAAAGTCTCTAAAGGACAGAGGGCCACCAGTCTGCCTAAGGAGGGGGCAGACTGGATCGGGTCAGAAAAACGAAGAGGGTTAAAACTTTCATGCTGATCAGCATTGGAATCGTACCTGTTAATGTCTGCTGTATTTTTCAGGTTGGACAAGATAAGGAAACAGGGGAGGGAAGAGACAAGTTTCAAGAAAATGCTGGGTTACCAATTTATAGTGGTTGTAGAAAAAATTCTTTTCATGCTTGGAACAGAGAAGATGGCCACTGAGGGTCCTTCCAACTCCAAATTTCTATGATTCTGTGAGTTCACAGTTCTTTATCATGTAGATTACCTCCCCTGTTATAATTTTTAAGGAAGCCACCCACATTCATTCAAAACTTTCCCTGTATATAGAAGAAAATGTTTCGAGTTCACAGGAAAAAAACTCAAGGAGACAAAGGATACACATGCTTAGAACTCTGGATTTTATAGACAGGGAGGGGGGAGGACAAAAGGAGGAAGATGGAGCAACACAGCTTCTGGCCCAAAATACCTCATCCCGGGGTCAGCCTAAGCAGCCTCTCTCCCTGATTTCTGGCCCCCTGTACCTGCCCTTCTGAACTCACCTGTACATGGCTTCTTACAACTTCTTGTTCTCAGCTCTATGCATCTTATACTTCTCCCAAGAGGACATGAGTTTCTCTTTGAATTTCTTTCCTGGATTCAGTGAACTGATTCTAAAGTTCATCCTTAGGTACCTATAATTTTTCATCTTATAAGGTTGATTCCCTTCTGATTCACTCATGGGATTAATTTACCTGCATAAAGAGATCTCCTGACAGGGACATCTTTCATGATTAGTTTAACCCTTTGTTGTTAGGGCCTCTTTTCTGTAGTTAGGTTCTGAGTTTTCCAGGATCACTCCCTTATATTAACCTACAAGTGAATTGATGAAAACTGAATCCCTTTCTTTAAATTAATTAATGATGACTTGCCTGGATATCCAGGGACTTCCTGTGGGTTAAAAAAAGTTGTAAGATAATTTTTTTTTTTACCATCAAAGGCTATTTTCCCAGTGATTGATATTTTCAGCTCATATCTACTTTATCTTCACTCCTAATTGACCTTCAATTGACAATGACTAGACACAGCACAGCTCTAAATTTCTCTCCTCCTACCCTCTCTGGCAAGAAGTTAACGATCTATAAACAAACATTTATATTGCTAGGGTAGCTAAGTATTTAAAGGAATCCAGAGATAAATTCACTGTAATGTGAATAATCACCTTCTATTTTATCTAGATATCTAAAATAATGTTCTTTAAGCAGGATACAAAATAGAAGGGGAGAAGGCAACATGCATTTATTAAGTACCTACCATGGCTTGTTTTTTGTTTGTTTTTGGAGGAGGGAAGGCAAGGCAGATCAGGTTAAGTGACTTGCCCAAGGTTATGTAGCCAGTATGTGTCAAGTATCTGAGGTCATATTTGAACTCAGATCTTCCTGATTCCAGGACCAGTTCTCTAATCACTATGCCACCTAGCTGCCCCCTTCAGAACCTACTATGTACCAGACACTGTGCTAAATAGAGGCTTTGCAAATACCTCATTTGATATCAAAACTATTTGCTAGGGGGCGGAGCCAAGCAAATCCAAGCCACTCTGCCCCCAGATTACCTCCAAACTATGTAAAAGGGGACTCTGAACAACTTCTGGAGCCCCAGTACCCACAGAACGAAACCGAGAAGCTAACCTCCCACTGAGGACAGCCCAGCAGCCCTGCAGGAAGGACCAGCGCAGTGCTCTGGGAGCCAGCAGTGCAGCGCACAGTGCGCGGGGAGCCAAGCACAGGTCCGCCTGAGTCACGGTTTTAGCCCCAGGGCAGCAGAGCCAGCAGCTGGCTGGAGGGACCCCAGAACACCAGCAGCTGTGGCGATTCCAGAATTATCAATATAGACATGCCTAGGACAAAGTGAGAGGTTAGTGCCCTATGGACTTTGGGACCAGTATTTGGGGAATGCGTCGGCTTCCTCCCTTGGGGGCTAGAAGCCACTGAGGAGACAGCCATTTTGTAGTTTTCAGAGGCAACTCCAGCTCCTGGCCTGCGAATTGTAGGGAGATCCAGCGATCAGTCTTGGGTGGTAATCGCTCTTGCTTTAACCTCCTTGGATCTGGATTGTGATCTGGGGTGGAGGTTGTGGGTGGGTTTCCAGCTTGCCAGAAACGGAAGTGCCCCCCCAACACGTTCGGGACGAAAATTCCCCTATCTGTCGGCAGAGCCATAGTGTGGCAACAAGCCCAAAAGTCAAGTAATTAAGTGGCAACATGCCAAGGGAAAGGAAACAAATTAAACAGAAAAATGCAACCTTAGACTCCTACTTTGGGGGCAAAGAAGATCAAAGCTTAGAGCAGGAAGAGGACTGTGAGATCAGAAGTCCTGCTCCAAAAGCCCCAGGGTAAAACATGAGCGGGTTGCAGGCCATAGAGGACCTTAAGAAGGACTTTAAAAATCAAATAAGAGAAGTGGAGGAAAACTATTTGCTAATAAAACCAAAAGTTGAACACAACCCAATGGCTTTTGCACAGACAGTAGAGTGATGGAAGCCATGAACTGGGAGTCATAGGATCACAGATTTAGATGGAGGCAGAAACTTAGAAGTCATCTAACCAAGTCCCTCATTATATAGATGAAGAAACTGAGTTCTAGAAAGATTAATTGACTTGCCCAAATTTTCAGAGAAAGTGGCAGGACCTGGATACTAAGCCAGGTTCTCTGGCTCCAAAGCCAACACTCTTTCCATTGCACCACACTGTCTCCCATACCCTAGCTTCATATTCTCCCTCTGCTCTTTAGTCTATTTACTATTTCATTAACCTGCGTGAGGCCATTCCCCCTCTTTGGGCTTCTTTTTTCTCATCTGTTCAATGAGAGAATTGGACAAGAATGACCTCTAAGGCAACTTCTTATTTTCATTTATTATCAGATAATCCATAAGTGCTCTAGTGAATAGCCTCAAACTGAATCTCTTGAAATTTATATGAAAAAATGTCCCACAGTATTTTATCACAATTCTTTTAGCATGCCTTTTAAATTGGGTTACACAGCCCACAGGAAATGGCTCACTTCCTTTCTTGATACAGACTGAGAACACATGTTGCATTTTGATTCAAACCACCCAAAATGAAGAGGTTTCATTGTTGGGGGTTTTTCCTGAGTTCTTATTCACAGACTGGACTTGAGTGCATGAAATTTAAAGAGGCAAATAGCTCACACCTGCAAAAAAAAAAAAAAGAACAATTTCTGGCATACTGCTACAAAGGTACCTTCAGATCTCTAAAAGTATAAGTGCCTGAACTATAAATAACAACAAACATTCACCATATGGCTAAACAGTTGTACTGTGGTTGTGTATCACATCATTAGCCTTTACATTTAACATCCTGATTAACAAGGGAATGACTATTTTGGTGCTTCAGAATTTAATCCAAGTACGGCTATCAATGATGCAGGCAGTTCTCTGGGCAGGCAGCTCCCAAAGTTCAGCTAGAGAAAATGGGATTCAAAGAGCGTTTCTAATCATTTACCAAGATAACAGCCAACACCTATAAGCAGTGACAAAGGCCAGTTACAGTCTGAATTTAGTATGAGGACATGCTAAATGAAAACTCCATACCTATAATGCACTCCCTTCTCACCTTCACTCCTTAGCAGGCCTGCTTTCCATCAGGACTCAGATCAAACTTGACCTTTTCTAGGAGGCCTTTCCTCCTGGAAATATTAGAGGATGCCCCTCTAACGAGAGCTATGATAGATAGAAAGATAGATAGATAGACAGACAGACAGACAGATAGATAGATAAATGATGGATAGATGGATGGACGGATAGATGGATGGATAGATGGACGGATGGATAGATGGATAGGTAGATGGATAGATAGACGGATAGATAGATAGATAGATAGATAGATAGATAGATAGATAGATAAATGTAGCAGCAAGCACCCCAATATCCCCAGGGTAGCTGCCAACACAGGTTCTTAGATATGCTTTTCAAAAGGAAAGCAACTCAAAATGGGTCAACAAGCTTACTTTAATCAAACAAACATATATTACCTAGTTCAGGGGGAAAATGTCAGCACCCCGAACTTCAGAGTTACAGAACTTACAGATCAAACAGACAGGCTTCCAAACTGTCCAACCATTATATCAATACCAAATCACAGTTACCAGAGAGGGAAGCATCAACATCTGCGTTTTCAAAGCCGGGGGGCTCTCAACAACGGCTTCCCAGAGTCTCATCTGGTCAAATCACACAACACTTCTCAAAGTAAGCCCCAAAGCAAAGCCTCTCCTCAGGGTTTATATAGCCTTCTCCTGGCTCAGAGAATGTAACAACCTTCTGGACCCACTGCCCAATCACAAAGTATCAAGGTGTGGGCTTTCCTGAAAAACAAGCCTCCCACCACAGGCTCCAGCTACACTTAAGCTAGGGGCAGGGAAGATCTTTAAATTTGCATTTCCATTACAATAGATAGAAAGAAAATATAGATATATGTGTATATATGTATGTGTGAGTGTGTATCTTGTATATACCTAATTATTTGCATGTGTTGTCTCCCACTAGAATGTAACATCTTTGAGGAAGTACAAGGAATCTGTTTTTGCCTTTTTCTTGTATCTAGGATATGGTGCATAGTAAGTACTAAATAAATACCCCTGGATTGATTGATAGGGCAGCTAGGTGGTACAGCAGCTAACATGCTGAGCCTGAAGTCACAAAGACCTGAGTTCAAATCCAGCCTTAGATGCTTTCCAGCTGTGTGACCCTGAACAAGTCAGGTAACCTCTGCCTGCTTCAGTTCCCTCATATGTAAAATGGAGATAGCAGTATACCCTACCTCCCATCTTTGTGAAGATCAAATGATCTAGCATGTGTAAGTGCTTTGCAAACCTTAAAGTAATATATGCATGTTATGACGATGATGATGACGATACATCTCATATTCAGCAAATCAGGAATATTACCTGAAAGAAAAAGACAGAAGGACCACTTCTTTGTTACCTAACAGCAGAGGTGCTTTCTCAGATAAGAGCTGGATCAGATGCATGCAGAGGTCCCTTCCAAATCCCTTCTGTAATTCTGTAGCTCTCAAAAAGCCCAACAGTAGTTTTGCATGTTTCTTCCTAGTGCAGAAGACCTTTCTTTTGGGATCCTTCAAGAAAATATTTCCCTTCATCAGCTCTTTCTCTAGAGGCAGGGAGCATCTTCCTTCATAAAGCGTTCTCTTGGCTCTGTTCATTTTGCCCTTCATTATTTCATGCAAGTCTTTCCATGTCTTTCTAAAATCATCATGCTCATCATTTCTTATAGCACTGGATAGTATAGTAATAAATTATAGTAGTATTCTATCACAATCATATACAACACCTTGGTTTTACATAAATATATATACAGAGACACACAGATACATACACATACAAATGCATGTACATATGCATGTGCACATACATATACATACACATACACATATACATATATTTGTGTCTAATGGCACCTATCTTTAAGGTAGGGAATAGAGGGGAGGGAGAGGAATAAAGGAAAATTGCATGACTTTATTATATATTTAAAAGGAAAAGCAAGTTGTACAAAATAGATTTGTGGGTTTGTGTACAATTTTCTTTTTCTTCTGTTTTGTTATGGAAATGCTTGTTTTATTTCTTAAGTTCAGAATAAAAATTAAAATTAAAACAGTGAATAAATGCAAGAGTAAAGCAAGGAGAAGAAAGGAAGGAAAGAAAGAAAGAAACAATACAATAGAATTATAGGATTTAGACAAGGCCAGCTCAGGACTAGGCATGTTTATGAGTCACAATGCAAAAAATATAAAACATTAAAAATTCAGGGTTCCAGGCTTTCTTGAATACAGTGTTAAAAAATAGATATTATACAAAGCTATCTAAGATTTTACTAATAAAGCTACTATAATGCAGACCATAGCATCATTTAACATACAGGTGGTAAGAACTTCAAAACTAACTTTATCTAGTCTCCTCATTTTATAGATGAGGAAAGTGAGGCCAGGAAAGCTTAAGAAATTTCCCTGAGGCCTTATAAGCCTTAAGTGACAGAGTCAGGATTTGAACTCAGACCCTCTGACCTTACCTTTATATTATATTCCTTTCAATATAGGAGACTTCCATCTTAGATCGTGACAAAGTGTCACAGGATGGTGCCCAAAGAGTCTTATTTTTATGCAGCCATTGACAGACAAGGCTAGCATTAAAAACCCAGGTGTTTTATAGAGGGATGCTAGGGTTGTTGTTGATTTTTTCATTGAATCTGTGATTTCCACAATGTGGGGGCTTCTGTTGATGCCGATGGACAACTCATCTATAACTTGTGATTGAAGAAGCGGGTTAAATGACTTGTCTGAGGTCCATATGGCAAGTTTATGTCAGAGACAATACGTGAATCTTGCCTCCAAGACCAGACCTCTAGTGACTGCATCCTGCTGTCCCAATGGGGAGAGAAATATTCTATCTGTAGTATATACCAGGAATATGATCTGAGGTATTTTATGAATTCAAGAATTCAGTACACACTGACTAAGCTCCTACTTTGTTCCAGGCACTATTCTAAGAGGCCCAAAGAGCGAGTGACAACATTCTCTGCCCTTGAAAGGCTTACATTCTACTAGAGCAAATAGCAAAAGGATGGCATTGGATTTGACTATGTTAGAATTGACCTGGTTCAAAAAAGAATGCAATCTACTTGTAGGAACATGTCACAGACTCTTATTACCAGGAAGAATTCAATCTCCTCACCCCTTTTGCAAAAACGCAAGTATGAAATCCCTAGAGTTCTCTAGCTTATTTACTTTTCTTAGATTTAAAATAGGCCCCTGACATCATTAAAAACACATTATAATGGGTCAGCTAGGTGGCGTGGGGAATAGAGCACCAGCCCTGGAGTCAGGAGGTCCTGAGTTCAAATCCAGCCTCAGACACTTAACACCAAAAAAAAAAAAAAAACAAAACTAGCTGTTTGACGTTGGGCAAGTCACTTAATCCCAATTGCCTTCCAAAAAGCAAAAAAAAAAAAAATTAAAAACCTATTATATCTTGTTAACATGTCAAACAATGAAACTAGGCCAGCATTCTAGTGAACAACCCCACACACACGTGCACACACGCATCACCAGCACCACCATCACCACATCCCACATCACAAAAATTACCACTAAACCAAAAGTCATTGGGCTGACCTTCAAATCTGTCACATACATGTCTCATCAGCCAAAGTGGACCTGTAACCATTTGTAGTTCTGGGTGCCCCTTCTTTCTGCTTTCTGGTAGTCCATCTACCCTAATTACCTGCCTCTTGGATAGACTGACACTTTTGTTGGCTGAGAAAACAGCTTCTCCTCACTAATGAGTCCCCAGAAGGAATATTTTTTTAATGTTATCTGTTATGGCTGTTGCAGAGTTGGTGAAGAAGTTTCAAAGTCCCCTGTGCTCACACCTATTAGTATTTCTATAAAGTGAGCCTGTCCCAGCCTGTCGTACAATTTGCACCAAATCCTGTATCACTTTTAAGTCCCTTTAACACCCTCTGGGGGAGGTGCTCAGGAGGAAACTTTCTGCGTAGGACTCCTCCAGAAACTGGACTACTGCTATTGAGACAAGCTCTGCATCCAAGTGGATAAGACTTTCTTCTTGGACAGGGACATACAACCACTGCTGCCCAAATAGATAAGTCCACCACCCTAACTTGCCCCTGAGTTTGAAATCCCTACCATTAGAGCCCTGTATGAAAGCCACTTTAAGCAATTAACTCCCATGGCTCCAGGTTCCCTCCTGAATCAAATAGAAATTGCTCTGCTCAACATTCAAAGGCTTTCACACCTTGGTTCCAACTATCTTTCCAGTCTTGCTACACATTATTTCCCCCATGCACATTGAAGCCCACCCAAACTGACCTTGCTGTGATGCGTACATAGCTCACCAAATCCTACTACTAAATCCTTGTACTAGCAAAGTAATCCCTCCTCACTTCCATCTCTCAGAATCTTGACTTTCCTTAAAAGCTCAGTTCAAATGAAAGCTTATATAGGAGGCCTTTCCTGATGCCCTCAGTTGTTGGTGTCTTCCCCTCAAATCATTTTGCCTTTTTTATATACATATGTGTGTGCATATATATGTGTGTGCCTGTTTTATCCTCAATTTATGCTGTAAGATGCTTGAAAACCAAGACTATTTTTACTTTTGTCTTTGTAATTGCAGCACCTAAAATAGCATCTAGCATCTAGTAAGCAATTAATAAATGTGTATTAATTGATCTTTGGGATTGACTGTTTCTCCAGAAAGCATGCAAGTGTGTTACCTGGGATGAGGTAAGATATCAATATGGTTGCCCATTACTCATAGTGAACAAGTGATACTAATCCCAGAATTCCAAAGAATTTAGAGGCTATTTAATCCAGCCCTCCCCACCTAATACAAGCATCCCTTCTGTGGCTTTAATTCAACAAGCATTGATTGATTGTTTATTAGATACAAGGCATTGGGCTAAAGCTCTGAAGAAACTAACACAAAACTTCCTGCCTTCAAGGAGTTCACATTGCACCTACTTCTCTGACAAACAATCCAGTCTCTGCTTAGCCAACTATAGAGACCTAGAACTACAGCCTCAGAAGAAAGCCTGTTCCATTTCTGCAGATTGTTCTAATGACCACTTCTGCCAAATATTGAACTGAGACTTGCCTGCCTGAAACTTCAATCCATCAGTCCTAGTCATGCTCCCTGAAGCAACATAAAACCAACTAAATCCCTCTTCTGGATAGCTTTCCAAATTTTTGTAGACAGTGATCATGTCTTTAGTAAATGATGGTCTAGGAGTCAATTTGTCTCATTGGGAGGTGCCAATCCAACTAACATGATCTGACAGCTTCTATAACCCTGTGACAGAATCAGCCAGACCAAAAGTTTTAGTCAATGTGATTAGTGATCCCTGGATCATTACTCTGTAGGCTCTGGGTCACTCCCTTGCTATATGTATTCGCAGCCTCAAAAGCATTTAGATAGATAGATAGATAGATAGATAGATAGATAGATAGATAGATAGATGGATGAATAGATAGAAAGAAAATTAACCTACACACATATATATAAACCTATATTTGTGTACATACATACACATGAAACAAAACAGATTAAATGAATGAAACAAATTAAATCTATAGGCTCCATCAGGTTCTGTCACTATAGCGTGAAATAAACAGTACAAATGCACACACCTACAACACAACACCCATTGCAACGTGTCCATTTCATAGAAGGTAGAACATCACAGTGAGAGAGCATTGTACTTGAGGATAACAGTACGTGGTAATGCCCCTTACTATGAGAATGCCCTTGGAAAAGTCACTAAACTACTTTGAGTCCATTTTCTTCTCTGAAAAAGAGGCACGGTTAAACTATTCAACTTCCAAATTCCCTTACTGTCATAAAGCTACAATTAGCTCAAGGTTCAAAGGATATCTTCCAGGACCTTTGAGTCTTAAAGAGTTGCCTCAGTTTCCTAAGACATTAAGTGGTTTGCCTATGGTAACATAAATAGGGTCAGAAACTGGGTCAAAACCAGGTCTTTCAAAGTCCAAGTCAGTTCTCTATCCAAGCAGCCCCACTGCCCCATATGACTTCTTTTCCCCACCACACACCGGTTTTTTGGACCACATCTGTGTTCCATTGGTGTAGAGAACCAACAATTAGAAAACTCTCTGCCAATTCAGATCAGCAACTGCTTTGCAACTTATGGTCATGGAGAATTGGCTGGACAACTGAGATATTAAGTGATTTGCCAAAGGTCACACAGCCTAAGTGTGTCATGAGTGGGAATTGAGCCCCAAACTTCCTGACTCCAAAGTTGACTGCCAGTCCACTATACCATGCTGCCACACTGTCCTCATTATGAATATCAGCTGCAAAGGAGAACCTCTCAGCAATAGTTCATATTGACTGTCCCCATTACAACAAAAACATAGTGTCATTATAGCCAATTTCAACAGTACCTGTCATTTACAGCACATCTCTGCCTCTTGTCCTCCAGAGACCTGAAGTCCTTCCCAAGTGATCTAGCTTCCTCTCATTCCCATTTTACAGATGAATATTATTGTCCTAGCTTTAAAATGAGGAAGCTTAGTCCTAGTGAACCATCCCAAGCTACCAGAGAACCCACAAACTTCCTCCTTTTCCTGAGCTTTGCATCTAGCTTCCTAAAGATTCTCTATGTGACTTGTAGCAATACTAAATGATGTAAGGAGAGATAAATCAAGAAACTGAAGTCTTCTGTCTAATAAAGATATTCCCTCGATAGTTTGTCTTGCTTATCGGTGTCCCTTAGCTGTGCCCTAAAGGGACCTCTCAGGTTGAAGGACAGTTTAATCTCTTTCACTCAGGATTTGTCTCTAAGTCTCCAAAGGGGGGGGTGGGAGCAGCTGGTAATAGAGGTTTACTTGATGTACAGCTTGTCTGAGACCTAATGTGCCAAGGCAACACACCATTTCATGCCAACTTCTCAACAGTTCATAAATATTAGAATGCCAGTTACTCTGTCACAGAGTTGAACTGAAGCTGGTATACTCAGGGCAAGTCTAGCAGACTTCGCACTAATCTTATAGAGTCTCTTGTTTGGATTGGCTATCAGTAGAAAAAGAGGAAACTGTATACTATGAAGTGAAAGGTTTGCCAACTAAGGACTATTTTGGTCTCTAATACTGTAATGGACCTATGAGTTCATCACTGTGTATGAGACAGCCCATCCGCACCTGTCCAACCCACACAGCTCATGCCCCTCTCCATCTTCAAGTTCACCACAAAGGGTATGTCCAGTGCTGTGGCCCTTCTTCACATGCTCATGAGATCACAAACACATGCAGTCTGTTTACCACTTGGCTTTTGGCATATGACAATCCTATTTTATTTGTCTAGCATACATTTCTTTGATAATATCCACTTTGTACCATAACTCTATAATTTTTTTGTTTGTAATGTCTTGCAGCCTGCTCATACCCACCACGCATTTCTCCATTATCCTGTGGGAGAATCTCAAGTTTGATCTTCAAAAAAAAATCTAGCTTTCCATGACATTCAGTTATATGACACCACCAGAAGAATGGTGGTAGTAAAAAGATAGGCCTTGGATTCAGAGAGAATATTGGAGTCACTAAGAAAACTGCAGGATTTCCCAAAGGCAATGGACTCCTGTTCAACTCTGGGCCCACCTAACTGCCCTTTTGTACTCTTTGTTAAATATATAGAGACTAATGGATGAACTCTATAGGTTGTCCATTCAACTACATACCAAAGATAATAGGTATTATTCATTGATTTGTGTTGACCTACAAT
The DNA here is from genome assembly GCA_011680675.1 of Gymnobelideus leadbeateri. Lineage (NCBI taxonomy): Eukaryota > Metazoa > Chordata > Mammalia > Diprotodontia > Petauridae > Gymnobelideus > Gymnobelideus leadbeateri. The sequence goes on from WOXC01004011.1 coordinate 69,131, forward strand.
ATAAAAGTAAGGTTTTCCTTGGTTCATAGAAATTTAGCTACCCACTAGTAAAATATGCCAATCTAGGATTTTCTGATGTCATAACTTTATTTTTAAATTATCTTGATTGATATTTAATATGTTACCCATGAAAACCTAGTCAAAAGTAAAATTTATACTATAATAGATTTAGAGCTTTTAAGGACCTTAGAGGCCAACTAGTGCAACTCCCTCCTTTTACATATGAAGAAACTAAAGTCTAGAAAGGTTGTGACTTACCCAAGTTCACAAAGATATTAACTAACAAATCCATATTCTAAACTTAGACCTCTGACTCCAAATCTAGCAAGCTTTCCATTGTCCTGCACTGCATCCCTAATCAATGAATCAAGCATTTATTAAACTCTATAATGTGCATCAGATACTGTGTTAGGTGCTGGGAATGCAACTGCAATGAATAAACCAGTCCCCAACTTGCAATAAGCTTGTATTCAAATTGTGTAGAGAAATGGATATAAAAGTATATATAGCATATATATAAAGTTATCAAATGTAAATCCACACATGTACATATATGCATCCATTCAAATCATTTAAATAGAAGGTAGCAGAGGACAGAGGGCACTAAAAGTATAGGCATCATGCAGAAGGTGCTGTCTCACTAATCATATATATCTATAGTTTTATCAGTTCATTATCACCTGATCAATTTGTCCTTGATGGAAAAGTAGAGATACTTCAGCTCCCAAACTTCCTCAGAGAACAAATTGACTGAAATTATTTCTATAATACAATTCCTCTGCAACAATTTATCATTGGGTAAAGTATAAATTAATTTTCTTTAAATGGATAGTTACAGTGGAAAGTGTTATTTTATAATTAGAAGCAATAAAATGTGCTATATCACCTTTTAAGAAGCCTTGAGCAAAATACTATCAAATAGGCTTGTGTTTGGTTATGAACAGCTTCATAAATCAATCTTTATTAGCTGAAAAACTGAGACTTGCCTCAGGAATCTGTAGCCAAGATCCACATTATAATACAGAAAAATGAAAATGGAAGACTACCTCTTTTTTCATTAATTGAAAATAATACAGAAAATATAAATACTGGCCTAATAAGGGGAAAAAAGATGAGCATTCAAAATAATTTCAACACTTAAAATATTCTATATGGTTCTTTACATATGAGCAAGAACTCAGCTTATAATTTCCTAAAAACCTAAAACTAATAAGAAGCTATATGTGGGTGAAATTTACAAATCAAATAAGTTATCTGATTAGAAACTCAATTACTGCCAGATTGAGACAAACCTGAATCTGTACCCCCATGACAAGTCTATTTCAGATGAAAAGCATTTTCAGTGAACCAGATGATTTTTACTTGAAAGAAACCTCATGGGTCAGGTACTCCAACTTTACATCCTTCTAGCTATAAATCTATGTTCCTATAATCCAACACAAGAATTCATTCTACAAAAACCTTGATAGGTGTTCTTCTCACCTCTATTTGAATATCTCTAGTGACAGGCAGTTCACTATCTCATGAAGCAGCTTATTTGATTATTGGATAGCCCTAGATTCAAGACTGCTTTTACTCATCTCCAATTTTGTTCTCTGGAACAGTATAGAACAAACCTTTACAAACGTTTCTTTCAAATATTTAAAGATAGTGATCATTTCTGTCTTTTGTCTTTCCCTTTTCATGCCAAACATCCCCAGGACCTCCTTGTATGAGAATGTGCCGACCTCTTGCCATCCTGGTCATTTTCCTTGTAATATGGCCCTTTTTGCCAGTGTGATCTGCCCAAACATAACAGTAAGTCTAATGAGACAATTACTTTTTGTGACTTGGACACCAGATCTCTTTTAAAGTAGCATAAGTCTGCATGAACTTTCCTCTGATTTACTGTCCAAATCAATATAATATTCATAACTTCATTCTATATGATATTGCGGTCATTCATATTGTGAATCAAAATTTTAAACAACCCTCAATTTAGCAAATGAAGGCTAATTTTATTCAGTTGCTCTCACCCTAGACACACAAAAAAACCCTCATGCTTCTCAAATGGTACAACACTGCACCAAGAAATCCTATCACCTCAGGGAGAGAATGTACTTCCTCACTAGGCAAAACAGACACTGCTGTGTAGTTATTTCACAGGCATACCTGGCATACAATTGCTTCATACGGTCTCAAAATCACAGAATTTTAGATTCAGAAGTGACATCAACTGCCAACAAGCCCAACTCATATCTACAAAAGAATCCCTCATTATAAAATATCCAACAGATAGTATTCAGTCTCTGCTTGAAGACTTCCAGTGAGGGGGAACCTACCATTCAAAGCAGCGCATTCCACTTTGGAATAGCTTTAATTCTTATGGCGGGTTTCCTGACATTAAGCCTAAGTTTACTTCTTTTGAATTTCAACTCATTGTTCCCAATTGTACTTTTTGAGTCCAGACAGAATAAGTCTGATATCTCTTCCACATGATAATCCTTCAAATATTTAAAACCATTTCTGACATCTCTACCCCATCCCAAGTCTTCTCTTCTTCAAGCTCAGGTTCTTCAATGAATATTCATATGGCATGGATTCAAGACTCTTCAACATTCTAGCTATCCTCCTGGAGATATTCATTACACAGCAAATTCATTAAAGTTCTGCCTGTATTATACATTGTACAAAACTGTACGAAATACAAGTTATGTATATCCATATAGTTTGTCTAAGTGTGGCTCACAGGGAGATACTGATAGACATCTCTGGAATCCTGTCCACTCCTATGTAAGAGATACTTAGATTCCTCTCTCAAGGGAAGAAAAGAAGGGACCACAGTGAGAGAGAGAGAGAGAGAGAGAGAGAGAGAGAGAGAGAGAGAGAGAGAGAGAGAGAGGCTAGAATTGTAGCTATCACCACTCGAGAGGGATGTCTACCCCAAGCAAGTGAAGACTTCCTCTTGTGGAATGGGTAGATGAGAACAATTTGTTACAATAACCATGAAGGCAGCTGAAGCAGGCACTAGGGAGAGCTTAAAGCTTGGTCAGAAATAGAAGATGCCAAGGTCATTCACTGAATCCCAAGCCATCACCAGTCATCTTGACTTTTGTCTTGCCCAGTGGATTTCAATGACTCTGGAAGGGACAATGAAGCTGATGGCCTTGTGGATCTCTGCCTCACTTAAATCCAATTCATTTGTGATGGCATTATAGTCCTCTTTGAAGTGAAGGACAAACAACAACACCAATTTAAGGAGAATGATTTTTAAGTCACTTTTCTCATCACCCTCTCTTAAAGAAAAAGGAGCAACCCCAACCTAATATCTACATATTGAATCCTTGCCACCAAATGCCACGAAAGACCATCAAAACAGTGAATAATGAGCTAATATATTTATCCCAGCAGAGGGCAAATGGAAATCAGAAAAGTTATACAGATTAGATTACACCAGAAAATATACAGTGAATGATTTTTCCCACTGTGGATAAGATAGCACAGTTCAATTCAGTGAGAGGTCCCAATCTCATCTAAATATAAATTCCCTAAAATCTCTAGAGAGACAACTTCAAAATCTGGGACCACATTGAGGAGGAAACAGCTTTTCTCAAAGAGCTTTTGCTCTCTCCATGGGACTCTCTCCGAACACTTGGGCACCATGTGTGCCTCTCTCTGTTTCAAAACAGGATCAAAAACTATCCCTTCTCTACAAAGGTCTTGAGCCAATTCTACCTGGGAGCAGAACTTTTATCATTGAGTCATCATTCCAACACCTTAGGAGTCATGCTTAAGTAGTAGCTAACCAAACACCTCAGGCTTGAACTCTGAGTAATACAGGTACTTTATAAATCTTTGTTGATTGATCTATTTCCGTTGCTTTACTATATTCACCATTTTTGAATCTTAAGCATTAACATGCATCTTTCTACCCATATCCTCCCACTCGCAAATGGACAAGCTCAGATCTACTCCCAGGAACAGTATCTAATCTAATTCAACATTGTTTATGGAAACATTTTTCCCAAAAGGGGAGGAATGTCTGTTTTTATGTTCAACCCAATTATGTCCAGAAAAGGAAGGTAATAAATTGATCTACAAGATACAAAAATTATTTCGAGACCACTCATGTATAATACAGAGACCAAAGTTAATACAGCTTGCTAACAGTCAAAAAATAATTTCTATTTAGCAACACTATAATAATACATTGTCACAAAGAGCAACAGAGAATGTAACCTGCTCGTTGCTACTGGCATAATGCATTAAAAATTTGGATTATAAATGAAAGATCCAGACCTCAAGTATCCATCACAAACTAACCTTTCTCATGTTCTTCAGTTATCTATAAGGAGAAAGATGACCTATTGTTCCCTTTGAGAAATAATTGTTTTCATCTTAACCAAAATAACAAACTTAAGAAGACATTCTTGATAATGCAGAACTTCAGAGCTTGAAAAGGATCTCAGAGCTATACTCCAACCCAATACTCAAAAACAAATAATCACTACAACACACCCTACAAGCATTTATCCAGTCTATATAGGATACCTCTAATGAAGAGGAAATGTTTACTTCACAACAGCCCATTCTACTCCAGAATAGCTCTAATTGTTGCCTCTTTGCAACTTCCATCCATTGTCCCTAGTTCTGCCCTCTTTTGGTTTGTCCTTCATTCTCAGGAGGACAATGACATCAGGGAGATGATGCCATGACTTGCAATTGACTTCGATTTGAGTGAGGGAGGGCTGTGCAAAGTCACAAGGCTCACTTTCTCCTCCAGTGCCATCTGGGTCCAGTGGCCAGATATCTTATCAGGATGAATGGAGATGGCCTAGGATGTAGGACCTTGGTCCCTTTGAGTTAAGGTCTTCTCAGGTTCTCATTTTGAGTAAGGCAATGCCCATTTAGTAAATAGGTCTTTTTAAGAAGTGAGTCAAGGGATGGCCTCTTTAAGCCAAACTTGGAAGGGAAGACCAATAGAGAGAGCAAATGGAAATCAGAAAAGTTATACAGATTAGATTATACCAGAAAATACACAGTGAATGATTTTTCCCACTGTGGATAAGATATCACAGTTCAATTCAATGAGAGGTCCCAATCTCATCTAAATATAAATTCCCTAAAATCTTCCTGGCTGAAAGAGAAACAGTTACTATTTACATTCACTCTGAGCCAGGAGGACCCCAAAAATAACCATTAATTGGTACTTGGGCAGGAACCTATTGTTGCCCAGTCCATGAGATCCAGAGTGAATTGGGTTTAAGGCTTGGTCTTTTATTTTTTTCAGGTGTGTACATATTGATAATGAGGTTGACTCACACATTGCCAGAGCTAGCTCAGTGTTTGGGAGGCTCCAAAGGAAAGGGAGAGAAGAGGCATTAGACTGACTACCAAACTGAAGGTCTATAGAGCCATTGTGCTGACCTCATTGTTGTATGCCTATGAAACCTGGACAGTCTACCAGTGCCATGCCAGGACACTGAATCACTTCCATTTGAATTGTCTTGGGAAAATTCTGAAGATCTGGCAGAAGAAGGTACCCAATACTGAGGTCCTTACTTGAACTAAACTGCCAAGCATTCAAACTCTGCTTCAGAGAGCACAACTCTAATGGGCTAGCCAAGTTTTTCGAATGTAAAACTTACATTTGCCAAAAAGATTGTTTTATGGAGAAGTCACACAGGGCAATTGTTCATATGGTGGTCAGAAGAAGTGATACAAGGACACTCTTGGGGTCTCTCTCAAGAACTTTGGAATTGATTGTGTGACATGGGAGATACTGGCACAGGACCATTCAGCATGGCGTGCCCATATCAGAGAAGGTGGTATGCTCTATGAACAATGCAGAATTGAAACAGCTCAAAGGAAATTCAGGATGTGCAAATTCAGCATATCCACCCCAAATGTTCACACGGAGTAGTTGTGCCCAATCTGTGGTAGAGCATTCCAAGGTCCTATTGGTCTGATCAGCCACAATCAGGCACATTGAAACTTGACTTTAGTGTAGTGATGTCATTTTGGTCCTCTTCGAGAACAAACAACCAACCAACCAACAAAATTATCTTGATTTATTAAGGTTTGGTCTTTGAGAAAGAAATTTAAGAAACCTTAACCTTAAGATTTCTTAAAACCTTAAACCCTTAAAAAGATTAAAGGGCCAGCTTAGAAGGACCAAGGTCTACCACTGCGTCCTGGGTCATTTTCAGCCATTCTGATCTATATCTGGCTACTAGGACCAGATGACTCTGTAGGAGAAAGTGAAGCTGGTGACTTTACACAGCCCTCCCTCACTCAAATTAAAGTCAATTGAAAGTCATGTCACCATCTCCCTGATGTCATAATTCTCTTTGAGAATGAAGGACAAACCACAACCTGTGATTAGTTTGAGTTGTCTTCTGGCCCTCCAAGGGCAAACAGAAAAGTTTATCCCTTCTTCTATATGACATCCTTTTCAGTAGTTGAAGACAGCTATCATTTCACCCATGAGTCTTCTCTTCTTCAGACTAAAAATCCCTAGTTTCTTATACCCATCTATATAGATGAACTCAAAATCCTTCACTATTCTAAGTTGCCCTTTTCTGGACACTCCCTAGCTTATCAATTTTATCCATGAACTATGCTGCTCAGAACTGAAAACAATACTCAACATAGTCTGACCAGGCAAAAGTAACCTCCTTGTTACTAATATATAATGCCTCTCTTTTTTTTTTTTTTTTGGAGGGGGGAAGGCAGGGCAATTAGGGTTAAGTGACTTGCCCAAGGTCACATGGCTAGTAAGTGTCTAAGGCTGGATTTGAACTCAGGTCCTTCTGCCTCCAGGGCTAGTGCTCTATTCACTGCGACACCCCTCAATGCCTCTCTTAAGATAGCCAAAAGATCACCTTAGTTTTTTGCCTGTAATCTATTAAAAACCCCAGATCATTTTTCCACAACTACTGTCTAACCACACTTCTCCTATCTCATAGATTACTTTCTTTAAAATAAGCATAAATTTACATTTACACATACTGTTAAATTTCACCTCAGTGCTTTAGCTTATGAAAAAGTTGTTGGATCTTGTCTTTGTAATCCAGTGTGTTCATTATCTCTCCAAGATTTGTATCATTTGCATGATATCTATGCCTTTTTCCAAGTCCTTAATAAAAATATGAATCAAGGCTCCTTCACAGATCCCTGGGGGGGTCTCTTTACATGCAGACATGGGCCCAGTCATTCAACCAGCTCTAAAGCCAGCTAATTTTATTAATGACAAGCCCACATGTCTCCGCATTTACCACAAGAATCAGGTGAGATAGGCTAGCAAATGTTTTGCTGCATCTCAGTAACTATATCTGCAGCAATGTCTCAATCTATCAGTTTAATAATCCTGCCACCAAAGGAAATAAGGTTGGTCAGGCATGACTTGTTCTTGCAAAAGCTATGCTAGTTTTTTATGATCGGTTCTGATCACTGATCAGAAAAGATCAGTGCTATCTCTTCTGGTTGTTTACTAACCATTTATGTTGTAATCCATTCTAGAATTTTGCATATAGCTTTTAAACTATAATCTCTTCTACTCTGTGAAAATCAGGATATTTGTTCCTTACTAACTCTATCTTACTTCTTCCATTCTCCACAATCTTTCAGATTTCACTGGCATTAGATCAGTCAATCTTATCTTCCAAGTCTTGGGTAATGAAGTACTCAAGAAAGTGGTTCTTCTGGACCAAGAAATTTGAATGTATAAAGAACAGTTAGGTAGTCTCTTACTATCTTCTTATTTAGTTTATAAATACCTGCCCTGGCCTCCATCTTCTATACATATCACTAGGTTGATTGTCTTTATATCCATATCATTCTCTTCAGACAACTCCCATTTTTATTACTCAGTGAAACTGTTTACCCTCCATTTATATCTTCAGAATTTCATTCCTGAGAGCTTCTTGCCTCTTCTGGATGGACCTCCCCTATAGAACTTTAGTTCATGGAATACTTCTCTTCTTTCCTCTGCACCCTTGAAATCTGCCTTCCCAAAATCTATCAGCCTATGGCATTTGGCTCTCTATCTCTAATTGACAACAGAAAGCATACTGGACGGGAACTTATAATCAAAAGTAGTAGAAAGTAGTAGAAATTGAGGCTTGTGACTTTACACAGTCCTCCCTCCCACTCTCTTCCCTTGAGATACTCAAGGTATCTCTAGGATGTTGAGGAGATCCAACCTGCCAGTTTCAGTGGGAATTGAGGAGGGCATGGGTACACTACACTACGTCTCTTGTAAACTTCTGGTTATCTCAGCCACTAATCTTTCTACTCTGTAACTATTCTTTATGGCATCTAAATTGATGGATAAACATGAGAATTCTCTCCTTCCCAATATCTTTCAATCCTTTGGGGTTAAATTTTCAAGATACCAGCCAAATTCAATTACTGTGCTTTGCTAGATTCATTCCTTGCCTAGCCAAGGGCATTTCATTCTTTTTTTCTAAGTCACAATAAAGAAATCAAAATCTCATTCTTAGCAATTATATTATTATCTAATTATTCATTTCCTAAATCTCCTTTTCTCTTTTATACCACTTGCCTTCAATCAGAAGCAATGAAAACATCTCCACTTCTGCCCCTCTTTTCTCTAGTATCTTGTCCAAGACTTTGCCATCCATGACAATGCTTTCTAGGTTCTTCCTAGCAGTATTATTTGTGCCCACGTGAATCAACAATATTTTCATAGTAATCATATTTTTGATAAGTCTATGAAGGGTCTCTGGTGTATCATGGATACATACCCTGGAAAGATGAACTTCTCAACACTTATCATCAGGTTGACAAATAGCTTACTTGGTAGTACTCAGCAAAAAGTCTCTAGCACCCTTCTCTTATCCAACTCTGATGCTTCCTGGGTGATCTCTCACCTGATAGCATCGGAATATCTACTTTATCATTTCTTTCAAACAAATAACTAGCCTCCTCAAAGCAACCATCTCTCTCCTCTTCAGAGTGAATTCAAATTTATTTTTGGCTCCACGTGCACAGTGGTCCTTCCTTCCTTCCTTCTCTGTGTGGCATTTTTCCACTCTTCCCCATCATGACACAGGTAAAATTTCCTCTCTATTTTCTCAGATTTTTTTTCTTCTTTTTCCCCCATATTAAATTCCCTTTTCTAGTTTGGAGAGAGGAAGGTTTTTATTTGTTGGTCGTCTTGTTTGTGAGTTTGTTTTGGGGAGAGAAGCCAAGAGCACTTCATTTTTCTTTGATAGCCTATAGTGTATAGCACATTCTTCCAGTGTATTTGTCTTCTCTTCTGACTTCCCTTCTTTACACTCTGGACATAGACAACCCTTGACCATGGCTGAAATGCACACACTTCACACTCAGTTCTTCACTACAAAATTCCCCTTCCTTTTCATTCCTATTAGAAGTGAAATCCTCAGTCCTTGCCACTTAAGCCTCTTGGATGTGATTTTGACTTAGTTAAGCCACCATAAAGAATCTTATACCCTCTAATCTGCTCTTATTTTGAGAGTCAAACACAACTTCTTTATGCTTCCAACAAGGAAACCATAACCAGATTCCTCTCCTTTGTCTTACCAACCTCTTATTCGTTTTGCCCACCCTGCCTTGACAAATGCCTGGAGTCCTCCCCACCTTTTTTAATGCTTCAGATCTAACCTTTCTCCTCCTTCAGTTCATTCACTGTTCTTCCATTTTGCTCAATTTCTCCCAAATTTCTGTTTATAAAACCAACTTCTGTTCCTCTTCACAAGTCCAAACCCCTCTAAAAATCACCCACACACTTTCATTCTCCTTCTTATTCTTGTCAAGTCCTTCTCTTTCTCCAGCCTCTTTTTCTTAGAAATCCAGGAAAAAGATGATTCCCTTAAAGCATCTAAATTTAAAAGCCTTTCAGGATGTGTCCTCCTATGCCTCTGATATCTAAAGCTCAGTAGCAAACTGCTTTGCAAGCAAATGAGGGAGTGTAATTGAATGATAAGGCAGTATGGTGCTGTGGACAGTGCATTGCATTTTTTATTCTGATGACCTAAGATCAGATCCTGGTTCTGTAACTTACTACCTATGTGATCTTGGGCAAATCATTTCATCTTTTGGATCTCAGGTCCTCACCTGTAAAATGAGGGGGTAGACTAGATAGCTTTTGAGGTCCGTTAAAACTCTAAATTCATTATATCCTAAATTTTCATTGGCCAGCCCATGGAATTCTGAAATTTACAACTAACACAGGTGTCACAGTAGACAAAGTTGCTTAGAATTCAAAAGATTTTTTCCCAGAAAACTAAAACTTCAATTTATTAACTCTACTCCTCTTCATCATTATCACTGGTGCTCTAAATTTCAGCTTTAATAACTTTGTTCTCAATTGTCTGATATTTGTCCTTAGTCTATTCCCTCTGGAGTCCCAGTTTAATGTATGAAATTGAATTTACAGCTGCTGAAGGGTAACAGATTAAAAGCACTGTAAATTAGTCTGATATTCATCCACATACCAAGAATAGAAAGGCTAAAATAAGGCAATTCAATCTTCCTAACACCATACTATTATTATACCTCCACCTCCAACCTCATAGGAAGGACATAGAGATTTATAGTCCAAGACCACAGAGCATGGGGCATGCAGTGCCCATTATCAAAGGTTACAATACATTAAATAGTCACCATCTTCAAGACTTCTGCTAGAGTACACCCATGAGCAAGGGTTCTCAGACTTTTTGAAGTCACAATACCATTATTAGCAAGGAAAACTTGATCAGGCAGTAAAGTTTTCACATTTTCTATAAGTCAAAAGTTCAGGGTGGACAAGCTGGGAGGGCTACTGAGCCCTTTACATCTGTGGTATTCATCTGGCACTCAACTCTCAACTGTAGCTTCAAGAAGATGTAGCATAAGCAGTAGCTACACCCTCAACAGATGGGTTAAACCTGTTGAGGGTAACGAACAAGCCTCAAACCTGTCACTGAGTTACTTAAGGGATGTCTACCCCAAGCATGTGAAGACTTCCCCTTGCAGAAAGGGTGGATGAGAACAAATTATTCCATGAAGCAGACACAGTTTGGTCAGACATCAAAGGTGCCAAGGCTATCCACTGCATCCCAAGACATCACCAACTGTCTTGACTTTAGTCTTTCCACTGCACAAGAAGGAACCTTAGAAAACATATAATCCAATCTTTTCAATTTGTGTACGAAGGTTCTCACTTTACTCTGAAGCAGTTCATATATATATATATATGGTAATTTATTTTGCTTGATTAGGCATATTTGCTACAAAGGTTTTGTTTTTCTTTTTTTTCAAGGTGAGGGGAGATAAGAGAGAAAAGAGAGAAAAATGTTTATTAATTGAAAAAATGATTTTTAAAAAGGCATAGAAAAATAATCTTAGGCCCAGAGATGTTAAATGATTTGCACAACATCACACAAGGACTAGCAACAAAGTCAGGATCTGAACCCTGGTTCTTTGATTCCAAATCCAATATTCTTTCCCCTGTATCAGCCCATCTCTACAGAAGCTCTAAGGCTCCTTCCAGCTCTGAAGTTCTGTGATTCTATCATTTTTATAGTATTACTTATCCAACTCACAATAAAAACAAATGTAATTGTCTGCCCATAGGCACCAGTATTTGTATGATTCACTTTCTGGCTCAGTACCAACTTGCACATGGGAATAAATTTATTGTTACTAACTGGAAAAGAGATTGTCGTTTGGAGCCAGAAGAGGAAAATGAACTGAATTCAGAAACCTCATCCTTTAAGTAAACATAAAATAAGAAAACATCCTATAATCTTGCAAAAATACCAAAAGTCCAACACCAGTTACCCTAATCCCCAGGGGGAAATACATTTCAAACTAAGACAACTACTATATGAAGATCTCCTAATTATAATGAAGCAGTTCTCATAATAATGCCCCTAAAAGTAATGGCACTGCCTTCCTTTGCCCCCATGCCAGTGCTCTTACTGGGCTAAACAAAGATACTGGGGCACAAGAAAGTATAATGTTTCAAGTCTGAAATTTTGTAGCTTAAGATTAGGATAACTCCAGAAGCCCAAGTATCATCTGTGAGTCGATTCTCTCAAGCCAAAAGTTGGCTTCTATCTTTCTATTCCTCAAACTTGAAACTCTATCTCCTGACTTCATAAATTTTTGAAGCCTTAATTTCCTTCAATATTCAGTTCAAATGTCCTTTTTTATATGAAGCCTTTCCTAGTCCCCACAGCTGCCTGTTCCTCCAAAAAAAATTTACTTCATATTTATTTTTATATCCATTTATATACACAAATGTTGTCTCCCCTGATAGAATGTAAGCTCCCTGATGACAGTGATTCTCTCATGTTGCCTTGGTATCTCCAGAGCATTGCAAAATGCCTGGTATGTATTAGGTACTTCATAAATGCTTATCAATAAATATATTGCTATTTTAGCCAAGATAAAATGGAGTCTACTTGACCTAATGCAGTTAAATGCAACATTTTTGAGCTGAAAGATAATCTAATCCAACTCTGGGTTTTTCTGAAGTTGAAACTGAAAACTATCAGGGGCAGAGTCAAGATGGTGGAGTAGAAACAGGACTTCCACAGGGCTCCGGCTTCCACCTCCCCCAGCTCATGTAAAAGGGGACTCTGAACAAACTTTGGAGCTACAGAACCCACAAAATGACACAGAGAAGCTAACCTCCCACTGAGGACAGTCTGGCAGGCCAGCAGGAATTGGCCAGCCCAGCACTCTGGAAGCCAAGCCCAGCCCACTCAAGCCAGAGATTTCAGCACCAGGGCATGCCTGACCAATTGACTATATTTCCCTCCATTTTATCCTGCCCCCAATTGTTCTCTTCTCTACTTGGATCCTGTCCCTTTTCAAAAGTGTGTGCTTCTAACCACTCCCCCCCAACCTGCCCTTCCCTCCATCATCCCCCCTCCATCATCGCCCCCCTCATCCCTGTCCCCTCTACTCTCCTGTAGGGTGAGATACCCTATTTAGTGTGTATGTCATTCCCTCCCTAAGCCAAATTCAACAAGAGTAACGTTGACCCATTCCCTTTTGCCTTCCTGTCCTTTCCTCCATTGTAACAGTTTTCCTTTACCTCTTCTTTATGAGATAATATACCCCATTCTGTCTCTGCCCATCTCTTCTCATTATATTACTCCCTCACCTCTCAATTTCACCTTTTAAGTACCATCCCTTGTATTCAATTGGTTCTGTGCCCTCTGCCTAGGTATACCTGTAAACATATATACACACATTCACATATGTATTCATATGCCCATGCACCCTCCTTATAGACATACATATATATATATATGTATGTATGTATGTATGTATATATATATATATATATATTTATATTCCCTTCAATTATTCTCATGCTGAGAAAAGTTTCATCAGTTATAATTATCATTTTCCATGTAGGAATGTAAATAGTTCAACTTTGATAAGCTCCTTATGATTTCTTTTCCCTGTTTACCTTCTCATGTTTCTCTTGCTTCTTGTATCTGAATGTCAAATTTTCTATTCAACTCTGGTTTTTTCATCAAGAATTCTTGAAACTCCTCTATTCCATTGAATGACCATATTTTCCCCAAAACATGATACTCAGTTTTGCAGGGTAGGTGATTCTTGGTTTTAATCCCAGCTCCTCTGCCCTCTGTAATATCATATTCCAAGCCCTTCAATCCCTCAGTGTAGAAACTGCCAGATCTTGTGTTATCCTGATTGTGTTTCCACAATATTCAAATTGTTTCTTCCTGGCCTTTTTCGCCCGTCCAGCCATCGTGGTGGAAGCTCGGCCGTCATCCCATCATCATGTCCTCTCATAAAACATTCAGAATCAAGAGGTTCCTGGCCAAGAAACAGAAGCAGAATCGTCCTATCCCTCAATGGATTCGAATGAAAACTGGTAATAATATCAGGTACAATTCAAAAAGAAGACACTGGAGAAGGACCAAGCTTGGATTATAAAGAATGGCCAGCGCAATGAAAGACATTCAGCACCAAGACAGCCTCCCCACTCTTTACCATGGCATCCTTCCATTCATCAATCCGTTCATCCAGCAATCACTCAGTCACCTCATTGTCCCCAATAAGAAGAAAATGCCACTATTGCCCTCCATTTGAGAAACCGTCTGCCAATATGCAGACCAAAAAATGGCCCCAACAAGCCGCTGAAATTGTCTTGCCCTTAAATGTTTTCATGAATTTCATCCGTGCTTTTGGGTGTGTTGTGATATAGTTTAAATTACTGTTAACTATATCTCTGTAGCATTTGTACGTTTGAGGTTATGCTTAAAAGGCAGAGATCATAATGAAACAATTTACTCCTGACAAAAAGAACCAAGCTCTATCCCTGCCTTGAACAAGCCGTCACAATAACCTCTCTGTGTTTTGTTTTGTGTTTTAAGGAGTTATAAGAGAGCACCTACCTCACAGGGTTGTTGTGAGGATCTTAAGATTTGCAAGCCTTCAGTGTAAGCCACCAGTGCTGCTAATCCGGAGCTGTCTCAGCCAGATTATGCGCATCTGACTGTGTCCAATTATCAAACTCACAGTCAGAGGAGTAACCTGTTGACCCCCTGCTTATTTCATACAATAAGCCATCTTTGTTCCTTGTTGGTAGGTGGTAAATTTAAGTGTTGGCAACTTCTCAGTTGTCGGTTTTTTGTGTGTTTGGGAAAGCCCAACCTTTTGTTAGGAACTAGACCTGGTCCGGCTGAATGGCTTCACAATTTTCTGAAGATGCAATTCTGCTAATAAAGGGCTTCTACAAAAAAAAAAAAATTGTTTCTTCCTGGCTGCTTGTAATGTTTTCTCCTTGATCTGGGAATTCCAGAACCTGGCTATAATATTCCTAGGAGTTTTCTTTTGGGGATCTTTTTCAAAAGGTGATTGGTAGATTCTTTCAACCTCTATTTTGCCCTCTAGATCTAAAACATCAGGGCAATTTTCTTTGAGAATTTCTAGGTTCTTTTTTTGATCATGGCTTTCAGGTAGTCCAATAATTTTTAAATTCTCTCTCCTGGATCTATTTTCCAGGTCAGTTGTTTTTCCAATGAGATATTTCACATTGCTTTCTATTTTTTATTTGTTTGGATCTATTTAATACTATCTTGATTACTCATAAAGTCACTAAAGTCACAAAAGCTTCCATTTGCTCCAATCTAATTCTGAAGGAATGATTCTTTTCAGTGAGCTTTTGAGATCGTTTTTCCATCTGGCAAATTTGGCTTTTTAAGGCATTCTTCTCCTTGTTGGCTTTTTGAGCCTCTTTTGCCATTTGAGTTAGTCTGTTTTTAAGGTGTTATTTTCTTCAGTCAGATTGTTGACTCTCTTTTCCTGATTTTCTTGCATCATTCTCATTTCTCTTTCTAATTTTTCCTCTACTTCTCTTATTTGGTTTTCAAAATCCTTCTTAAGCTCCTCTATGGCCTGTAATCAATTCATATTTTTCTTGGAAGCTTTTGGTACAGGAGTTCTGACTTCACTGTCTTCCTCCTGTTCCATGCTTTGATCCTTTTTGTCCCCAAAATAGGAATCTAAAGTCGGATTGCTGTGCTTGCCTTGCTTCCTTTGCTTGCTTATGTTGCCACTCAATTATTTGACTTTTAAGGTTTTTGCCACAGTAGAGCTCTGCTTCCAGAGAGGAGAGCTTTGTCCCAAGTTGCTGGGGTTTTTCACAGCTGCTGGAGCTATTAGTTGGGTGCCCTCTCAGAAGCCTCCACTGGCTCTGGTGCCTGCTCATGCACCCCAGGACCTCCACCCTAAACAGTGATCCAGATCCAAGCAGGTTAAAGCAACAGCAATCACCCTCAGAATGGTTGCTTGATACCCCTACAATCTGCAGACCAGGAGCTCTGAAGAAGCCATGTAGCTGTGGCCAACACACCTCAGCCACTTCTCCCTCTGGGGGCAGAGGCAAGACCACATTCCTGGACCCCCTGTTCCCAAAGTCCACACTGACCTCTCATTTTGTCCTTACCATCTATGGGTTGATAATTCTGGAAAGCACCACAGCTGCTGGTGATCTATTCTTCAGAAGTCCCTTCAGCCATGGCTGGTCATGGCCCCCCTGTGGCTAAAACCACAGGCTCAGGTGGGGCTGGGTTCTGCTCCCAGTGGGTCCACCTGCTGGGCTGTCTTCAGCAGAAGGTTTGTTTCTCTCTGTCACTTTGTGGGTTCTGTGGCCCTAAAGTTTGTTTAGAGTCATTTTCATAGGTATTTGATGTGGTTATGGGGGAAGCACAGGGAATTTTCCTGCTTCTACGCTACCATCTTGGCTCTACTCCCGAATGCATATCTTCTTGCTTCTGAGCCTTTTCCCTGAGCCACCGGTTGTCTCTTGTACTTAAAAAATACTAGCATTAATCTATTTACCCAACTATTCTCTAAAGCTATATTTCTCTTCTCAAGGCATTTATAATCCTATTATGTTTGTGTGAGCCTAAAAATGTTAATCTAAAAATGTACCTTGCATAATTACCTGGCATTCCAACAAGGGTAGCGCTGGGATGAGATCTGAGATGCTCTTGTCCAAAAGATACATTGAGATCTGAAGAAAAGTCTGACTCTCTCCCCCACATTTCTCTCTCTCTGTCTCTCTGTCTCTGTCTCTCTGTCTCTGTCTCTGTCTCTCTCTCTCTCTGTCTCTCTCTCTCTCTCTGTCTCTCTCTCTCTCTATGTCTCTCTTTCTCTCTCTGTCTCTCTCCCCAAATACACATAAACATGCATGAATTCTGCTTGTTACAAAGCAGAGAAATGCATATTTCTTGGGTCCCACCGAATTACTTTAACTTCGATCTGAACCTTTCTTCTGACAAACATAAGAGAATTTGGGTGGTGGCTTTTGTTTTATATTCCATTTTAACAGCCCAAGCAATAAACCCAACAGCCTGAATTATCTTCCTTATCAAAACAAAGCAGATTTCTAGTACAGGGTGATATACAGTAGTGAAAGCTGAGATCCAAAGAAAATCAATATGCAAATCAATACATTTAACTTCATGTCTCGTCTGTCAAGTCTTTCATGTAAGCTTGCTAATTAGGAACTCTGTGAAATGAAAGAATACACTTAATTCAATACCTCATTCCATAGAATTTTGTCAATACAGAACCATTTTCCATAATAAACCACAAAGTGGTCGATCATAAGGTTACCTTCTTCCAAATGCTGAGAGTTGGGATGGGTCAGAGCATTTAGTAAGTAGACTAACTTCATGACTGGTGAGTAGGATCTTACAATTGGATAATAATATTGCTAATTAATTCTTACTCATACAATTACAGTTACTCTCCCTGAGATCTTCCTTGGAGTCCACAAGTTGAGATGCAAGTGATTTTGGGTACTGGAAAGTTATGACAATGGCATGTATGCCAATACATCCTACCAATGTACAAACTTTGAATACAAGCCTAGAGTGTCCTTTGCCCAGTGACCCACCCGTCTATATTTGGAGAGGCTCATCACCAGAATGCTGGCTACCCAGAAATGAATGATTCACTTTCAATTCCTCATAAAGAGCATCTATTGAGACACAGAGCAAGGCACAAGCAAGCATTATGAGCTTATGAGGTAGACCCACATCTGTGAAATCATTTATCCTTGAAGAACCTAAAGAGACTTACACTGAGCTCCTGGAAATATTCTGATTTGCTTCTTTGGGGTTTCTTATTTTGAATCTGGTCATTTTCAAAAGCTAGACTTTATTCATTCTAGTTCATCAAGAGAAAAATGTAATAAATGTCTCAGCGCCCTTTCCCAAATACATAGAACCCAGATACATGTTGAGAACTTGCTCATTTCTCATTGTCCTCACCCAGATGATTTGGCCAATTCATCTTCTGACACAATTACCACCCCCAAAGTTAGTCTCTAGCCCCCTTCACAAGCAAGCAAATAAGAAATTAGAAGTTTTATCTACAAATTGGTGCAAAAAAATAAGATCACTATCCAAGACACCTAAAACAGAGATTGCTACCAATAAGCAACCCTTCCTCCAGCAACTATACAAACTCAGTGATTCACTATATTGTCCTGAGCAGAGCACTCAAAGGGGCCCGACAGGGATTTGCTCCTGTACTGTGGTATTTCGTTCATCTGCACAATATTTCTGGCTTCCTGTAGCTCTCACTTCCCACTCCTCTAATCAGACATCACTGCCTCCTATAAATTAATCTACAAACATTTATTAAGTACCCATCATCTTCCAGAGGCATATCTTAGAAGCAGCTAGTATCACATGAAATAGAATACTGGTCCTGGAGTCAGGAAGATCTGAGTTCAAATCCAGTCTCAAATAATTACTTTCTGTGTGACCTTGAACAAGTCACTTAACCTGTTTGCCTCAGTTTCTTCGACAATCAAATGGAGATAATAATAACTCCACTTTTGCGGACTATTGTAAGGATTAAATGAGATAATACTTGCAAAAGAGGTTAGCACAGTACCTGGTGCATATCAGGCCCTACAAAAATGCTTATTCCTTTTCTCTGTCCTTCTAGGAAGTGTGCTGGGTGCTAATGATACAGAGATAAAAACTGAAATAATCCCTCCTCCCAAGAAGTTCACATTCTATCAAGGGAGAATAACATGTACATATATAAGTATGCACTGAAAAAATGCCTAGGATGTGACATCTGAGCTTTCCAAAAAACTAGGACTTAAAACAGCCTATAACACCAAAACTTTGAGTATGACTGGTCAGTCCTTTATGCCTTAATAGCAATGGTGCTACAGGATCACTATGTCTCTTGCTTGAAAGTAACACACATTAGCTGTCACCAAACAAAAAAAGAGAGAGAGGGGGGCTGAATGCCAAATGGGTAAAAATCATATCATTTGATCTGCCTCTTTTCAGTTCCAAATTGCCCATATTTGAAAAGCAACTGCTTAAACAAGCTGTAATGAATAAAAATAAATCTTAAGAAGTAAAAACCTTTTAAATGAATAATGACCAGTGAAACTGTCATGCTAAACATGCAAGGTGGAGATAAATTTCTGAAAGAATTCTTAAAACAACATAACCTTATGCAACGATCATGATCATTAGCAATGGCTCCATAAAGCAGAAAAATCTTTAAAAATCATCCCAAAAAACCCTTGAAATAAAACTAGAATCATTTCTCTAAGAAAATAACCAATGGGATTTTAAGGAAAATTTTATGCTCATCATTTTAAACATATAACAGCTCATTTCCAGATGGAAAATCAAACTTTATCTCACATTAAATTATTGCAAATATCAATAATTTTATGGCTCATGAACATGTATGTTTCGAAAAAAAAGCCATCTCAGTAGTTGCTGTAGAACTACTGGAAAGTGAGTGGCAATGATTACTAGAGATTGTTAATAGAGGTTTTAGGGTCATAGATTTAGCACTAGGAAAAAACTCCAGAGGTCACCTAGACCAATCCTCTCATCATCATACAAGCATCATACAGCAACAAGTGAGTTCCAGAGAAGTTTATTATTTGTCCAATCACATAAGTAAGAGATCTGAGCTTCAAATCCATGTCCTCTGACTCCAAATTCATAGCTCTTTCCCTTGTACAAAGTCACCTTTTAGTTAAACTTTCTTAATTCAAAACTGTCATATTCCTTTCAAAGGGACAGCACTGTCAATAACCATCAAATCTGGCAGAGATCTTGAAATAAATAGAACACAGTTTTCCCTCCGATCCTCAAGGGGAAAATAGGAACAGGCTATAGAAAGTCTAAAAAGAGCAAAAATTATTATTAATAACCAACTAGATATAGTAGGAAGGTTATTTTTAAAAGTACTCAGGATATCTACTCTTTTATCAAGGATGTTTCACAACACTTTTCTTTTCTCCCCTCTTCCTTCCTTCTCTCTTCTTCCCACTGCTGGATTTGGAATGGGTGATCTGGGTGACCTTGTTGTCAATGAAAATGGCTGCATTGGAAAACCACAATAGTTCGTGTAATTCTGGTCTATTTACAAGGAAAGGTGGTCTGTCTCTTTAGGGGTATTGTTAAAAATTATGTTCCCAATTTATAAAAGTTGTTTTGATAGCTTTACATGTTTGTACTGAAAGAGAATATTTTCCTAAAGTTCACGGACTTGCAAGTCTTCCTTTAACATTCTTTTCTTTGGGGTAAGTAGCATGTTTTATTGGGTGAGAGTCAATTAGACCCTGAAATCTCTTCTAAGAACACTGCTCATCAGGAAAGCTGGCATTGGATTTTAAAAGATTTGGCACAAAGTAGCATCATATTTGGTTAATGAATGAAACTGTTGATATTAAAACAAAAAAAATCCTGTTTGGCAAATATATGCTACTAAAGTTCAGAGAGTTTTGCTATGTTTTAAGAAAACCTTTACAAGGGTCCATTTCTCCAGTGCTTTAGTAAAGGTTGAATTGAATTCAGCTTTGTCCATAAAGCTTATTAGGAAAAGATAATTTCACTCTGTCAAGTAAAAGAAACAAGAAAGGATTGTTATTTCTTTAATCTTTTAGACTTAACAAACCAAGGATTTGTCTATAAGCCAATCCTAAAAGGAAGAAGGTTGAGTGTTTGAAACTTGAATGACTCCAATGCTTAAGTGATGGTCTCTGATAAAGATCCCTAGATTTTTTAGTAAGCCAGGGCAAATCATGACTTTACAAGTTTGATAAGCCAGGAAATCCTAATGCTCAGTTAGCTCAAACCCATGTTCAGCAAAGGGTATTGACTCACTGTTTTCCCATACTGAAAACAACAATATTCATTTAGTGCCACTTATATAGGCACTGTGCTAGGCACTGAAGATGAAGAGACCCCCCAAAAAAGTCTTTGTCTTAAAGGAAATTATATTCTGCAGGGGACATGCAATATGTCCAAAGATAAGTAAAAACAAACTAATTTGAGGGAAGAGAGAATACTAGTAACTGGAATCCTAGAGAAGGCTACATGGAAGAGGTAGCTCCTGAATAGAGGCTTGAAAAAATATATATATATATAAATTCTAAACAGTGGAGATGAAGATGGAGTTCAGGCCAGCCACAAAAGATAGCCTGCACAAATGCATGGAGACAGGAAATTGAATGCTGATTTTGTATAACAATTGGGTATAGTCAAGTTTATCTTGAAACCCCATTAGATTGAGATCAAGGCTCACAGGGCAAGGATTCTTGCCCCTTCTCGGTGTGCTCAGCACTTAGTTCGATGCTTGGCAAATAGCAGGTGCTTAATAAATGTTTATTGACTGTGTAGTATGAGTGAAAGATAATAATAAGAATGGAGGTTAGAAAGATAAGTTGGACTCATGTTAAAGGGAGGGGATGGAACTGCCAAACTGAGAAATTGGTGTTTTTCTCTTAGATTCAATATGGAGTGATGGAAAGTTTTTTAACAAGGGAGTGTCATTGTCAGACCTCTGCCTTGGAAAGATTATATTGGCAGTTTAATGGAGCATGAAAATGAGAGGGAAGAGGTTAAAAGTAAGGAAATTAATCAGGAGGCCATTGTACTTGTCCAAAGGAGAGGTGATAGGGGCCTAAAATAAGTGATGACCATGGGAGAAGAGTGAAGGGGATGGATGAAAGAGAGAGATTAGGATTAGATATAGAGATATGGAAGCCATCTTCATAAAGGTAATTATTGATCCAAGTAGAGCATGAAAATAGGATTAGAAAAGGCTGATAGTGAGGGGATGACATGGGATTAATCATTGACAGGATATGAACAGTAGAAGGTCAAGGGGAAGAGAATTCAAAGGTGAAAGACCATATATAATGAAACTAGTTAATTGTAGTCTCACTACTATGAAGGGAAGAAAGTGACACTAGAGAAGAGATTTATGAACTGAGAGAATAAATGAAGAGAGATAGATTGAAGGACAAGAGATAGCAAAGAGAATGAAGAACAGCTCATGTGATAGAGCATGATGGTAGGGCAAGGAGATTGTAATTTTAAAAGGGAATTATAGAATCCTCAGTCACAAAGATAATACAGTTTAGAGTGATGGTGAAATATAATGTGTGAGCACCCCTGTGGCTGGCTGATATGGACTAAAGATGTAGGTCATAAGAACAGAGGAAGTTGATAAACTGGAAAACAAGAGTGCTCTAGAATACCCACATGTGTGCTTTGATTATCCTTAAATCTTAAGGCAAAGGTTGGGGTAGAAGGAAAGACTGTGAGTCAAGCACTGCATACTTTGGGGAGAAAGGAGGAAAAAGAATTAAAATAGCAAATTACAGCAATAGAGTCACAGATGGATGGAATAAAACTCAACCAAATTGCAGAAAATAACTGAAACAGAGAAAATCCCGGTGAACTGAGGGGTAGGTCAATAAAGCTGTGGTACATGAATATATTTTATCATGGAATCATTTGATCATAAGAGTCAGAACTGGAAAGGACCTAGAAGTTACTGAGTTCTACTACTACATTTTATAAACGAGGAAACTGAAGCACATAGAGATTAGGCCCATGGTCACACAGCTAGTAAATATCTGAGGCAGGATGGAATATTACTGTATCATAATACATGAAATATAAACGGATGCAGAATGGTATAAGCAGAACCAGAAAAACAATATACATGATTACTAAAGCAAAATAAATGGAAAAAACTAAAAAGGAAATAATGTTGTTTAGTTATAATGACCAAGCTAGGCTATAGAGGAAAAATGAGGGGAAAAACCTACTTCCCTCCTATCTTTTCAGAAAGGGTCTGCAGGGTATGGGGGTGAGAAGCTATTGGTATAAAATAGCATATACTGGTCAGACTCCATCAATAAATTGATTCGTTTTGCTGATTTTTTTTATTTTTTCTTTTTTTATTCTTTTACCTAGCAGATGGCTCAGTGAAGAGGGAAGGCAGAAATAAAAATGATATGAATAACAAAATATATCAATAAAACTTTTATTTTAAGATGCTTTGAATAATGAATGTAGCAGAAAGAGGTAGGGTCTAGAAGTGTCATTGGGAACCAAGGCTTTTGCCTCCTGTGCCAGTGTCCTGGGGACAAAAGATAAGGAGTAGCCAGAACTAAAAAGACTGGCCCTAAAAGAGGAAGGGTCATTTACAGAAGGCAAAGTGTCTGAAACCATAAGAAGATGAAGAGTTTAAAAGGAAGTGATCCAAAATGAAGGAGAGGGAGTTTTTGTTTTGTTTTCCTTTTTTACTATAGAGTAGGGTTTGGAAGATGCTAAGCAAGGGGAGGACAATGAAGTATAGGGAGGAGAAAGGGTGCAGTTGAGCTGAATTTTCTTCTGTAGTCATTAATTCACAACCCTGGAGATCAGGAGAGGAGAAGGTGAAAGTTTGCTAGCCACCAACCTAGAAATGGGAAGTACCAGTTGGGCATCCCACATGCATACCTTCCTGGGTCCTGTGATGACAGAGGGCAGAGTTACCATGGCATCCAACAACTACTCCCTCTGAACTCAGGAATCTAAGAAAATGAAGAGAGTTCAGACCAGATATCTGAGTCCATAAGTTCCTGAGGTTTGGGGCCCCAGGGACAGCTCAAAGTTCATCTCTTCCAAACAGCAGAGGATGAGGCATACCTAGAACCTATCCCTCATGTGGAGAGTTCACTTGACTCTGGCAGTTCTATACCAGGTTTGTGACCAAACAACATGGGTCTGAACCAGGGCAGGCAGCTCTGGTCCAGACGATTCTCAGCTGCACAGTTCTGACCTGAGCAACTCTGAATGACTCTGGGTCAGGCTCTGGGGAGGTCGAGGGAACTCTGGGCTTCATCATTCTGATCCAGGCCAAGTAAATAGAGGTCTTTGAGGAGTTAACCCTTTCAGATCTGGAGCCCCGCTCCTCCACTCATGCCCATTTCCTGATTGGAGAGTGCCTCATAAGGGCTGATTTATCAGGCAGGCTACTGCAGCCTTGCTTCATTTATTTATCTGCTCTCTTCTCACGAGTTGTTTTGCCATGGCTCTAATTCCCCTTCCCTTCCATTTCTGGAACAATTATCAAGTCAATACTATTGCTACTACTAGAAAGAGTTTGTCCAATCTATTCCCCTATAGCTCCACTATAACTTTCCAAGCCAAAAAACCTTCCTTGCTTACTGCTCCCCTATATGTACAATCTCCCTGTGTTTGACTGTAAGCACCTTTGAGGGCAGTTACTTGTCTTTACTACTATATCCCCAACATTTAGCAGTACTTGGAGCCTACTAAGAACTAAATAAATATTTCTTCTCATTCATTCATTTAGTGTGTAGGGAGGGAGAGAATACCAGCTATAGAGAGTACCCAAATGTAAAGAGCAAGCCAAAAACTAATTCTCTGAGATTCAGTGACCCTTGTTTCTCTGTTCCCACCCTGTGCATATGCCCACAGGTGTCAAATACCTGCAAATGGATTTCAAATCATTGAAGTCTTAGTCAGACTCATTTGAAGGTTGTATGTGTTTGTCTTACCTTTGGCTTGATTTGAGTAACCTTCTGGGAAACCAGCAATTGCCAAATTGTCATTTTTAATTAATTTTTTTCACTTAAGCATTTATTTTCTCTTCAACCACCTCCTCTCCACTAGTGGAAAAAAAGAAAAACCAAACTCTTGTAACAAATATGCAGTCACAGCTACTCTAACAGATTCTAACTAACATTTTGTACAAACACTTCTTATTTTCTGAAGTTAAGCCTTGTGGAATGTGAACCACTGAGAACCTCCGAGATTCCAGTTAGCCTCAAAATACAAGCTATAACTGTCAAAAAGTGTGACTGATGCTTTAAAAAGAGAGAAAAACAGAACTTTTCTGTTCCAAGGACATGCTATCCTTCAACACAACCATTGTGGAAATTCCTTTTTGGGGGGCTTTTCTAATCATTCTTGACTTGGAACCAGAATGAATAGGTATTGATTGCCCACTTTCTTCACCAGACTTGGATCAAAATGACTTTTGACTGTGTCCCAGAATCAAATATGCTTCAAATGACAAAGATTTGTCACCATTGAAGAGATTCAAAAGAATGGTCCCTAGGCTCTAAAGACAGATCCTGGAGAAGAGTTCCCAGAGAACAAATGGCAACAGCATTTCAAGAAGTACATAGCCTCTGAAGTGTCTTTTTTTTTTAAAGCAATTGGGGTTAAGTAACTTGCTCAAGGTTACACGGCTAGTCATTATTTATGCGTGGGTGCTCATTTTCTGAGGCCGGATTTGATCTCAGTTCATCCCAACTCTGAGGCCGGCGCTCTTACTCACTGCGCCACCTAGCCGCCCAGAAGTGTCTTTTTTGAAGGTGATGAGAGTGTTCATATGTATATATATATATATATATATATATATATATATATATATATATATATATATATATATATATATATATATATATATATATATATATATACACCTGATATATTGTTTTTTTTTAAAGTCACATTATTTCACAATCAAAACTCACATATTCATTCTTCTCAACTGCTCGTCTAGCCTGAGAGGTTTAATTTAGAGTTCTGTGTCATTACTAGCCATGCAGAGAAGGAAACTTTTCTGAGTGCTCAAGATATATTAAAAGGTTTTTTTTTTTTTGGTAGATCTGTAATTTCATCAATATGTGCACACTCTTCAAAGAGTTAATAATACATCCCTACTTTCTCGTCCTATGTGACTCTCATCATCTCAGAATCCTTCATAATAGACATATTCAACAAGGTGGGAGCCTCCTTCTAGATATCTTGGTCAGTCTGTCAAGTAGCATTTATTAAACATCTACTATGTGCCAGACACTATGCTAAGTGCATTGCAGAGAAACCAGAAGACTGTAGGCTATATATCAGTTATTCCTCGTGTTTGATACATATTCAGCCCACCTTCTTTTCCAGTCATATATGTGTGTATGTATACACAAACACACACACACACACACACACACACATATCCGATGATATCTTTCTCTCTTTCTTTTTTTGCTTTTTAGAGGGAGGAAGGCAGGGCTATTGGGGTTAAGTGATTTGCCCAAGGTCACACAGCTAGTAAGTGTTAAGTGTCTGAGGTCAGATTTGAACTCAGGTCCTCCTGACTCCAGGGTTCTGGTCACAGCACTACCTAGCCATCCCCTGATGATATCTCTTACACCAATTCTCCCACAAAATTCAGAGTTGGCAACATATTGAAACCAACTCACGTTTTCCCATGTGCCTCTCCATTGCCCTTAGGATGATTGGCAATGTTAATTCCTCAGAGATTATGGTATTTCATGACTCAAAACCACATCTTCCTGGAATATTAGAGTTAAAAAGATATTTCAGGGAGAAACCTGGGGCTGTTAAAAGCATTGTATATTATCATAACTGATACTTTCAAAGATAATCACTTTTAATGTCACACAGAACTTAAAGACTGGAAAGAAAAGCCCTCCTGGTTCCTTTCTTGGTTTGAAATTATTTTGAGTCTTGGACATGTTGTAAAAGTACAAAATTTAATCATCCTCCATTAATATTTAGCAGCATACATTAAAATATCCTGTGCTCTAAATAGTATAGGACAGATTATATATGTGGTCTAGAATTAGTTCTATCTGTTTTTTATATGAAACTACAAATCTCTATTAAAAACAGCTTTTCTCTTTAAGTGTATAATGAATATACTATAATAAATCTTTTTAAGTATATAATAAATTCAACATGTAATTTTAAAAGTTGTCCTGCTTGTTTTTTATTCTTTCAGGCCTCCTTTCTGTTTTCTTCTGGTGGATGGGGAGAGAAAGGAACTCTCCCTAGCCTCACCTATTACCCAACCACCAAATTTAAGAAATACAAACAGAAGCAAAACTCTTGAAAAAATATACACAGTACAGCAACAAATTTACACATTGCCCATGTCCATAAACATATGCCTCATTGTGCACCCTGGGTCTATCATCTTTCTATCAACATATAGAAAACATGTTTCATCACCAGTCCTCTAAAGTCATGGTTGGTCATTTCACTAATTAGAGTTCTTAACTCTTTCAAACTTGTTTGTCTTTATAATATTGTTATTTTGGTATAAACTGTTCTCTAATTCTCACTTCATTCTATATAATTTTATTCAGGTCCTCCCACGTTTCTCCAAAACCATACCTTTCATCATATTTTAAGGCACAAAAATGTTCCATAATTTTCATATTCCATAATTCATTTATCATTCGCCAATTGATGGGCATCTATTTATTTCTACTTCTTTGCAATAAAACTACTATATTTTTTTTTACATTTGCACCTCCCCAATTAGCATCCCAAATGCCATCTGGGTACCAGAGAGCCTGGTAAAGTAGGTGTTACATACCATCCCTTCTCTCCCAATGTTCCTGTTAAAGTCTCTTCCTCTTTCCCTGTCCTACTTGGACTCTGACTTTCCCTTCCTTACCGCTTGAGGTGAGAACCCAGAATTCCCACTTCTCTGGAACATTTATGTCCATTCCTACCTTCTCAATGGTCCTCCAAATACCCAACCCCCTAAAACACCTAGCTGATCACAGCCCTTGAATAAGCAGGGAGTCATCAGTTATAATGTTTCCCGTTAGATGAAGAACCACTAGACCTTATTATCTACCTTTCTACTATACCCTCTGACCCACTGGATTTATTCTACTCCAACATCCTCCAAATCCACTGACAGTCTGAACTATGCCCTAAGTTATCTTGGGATCCACCTTGCTGTTGTACTTAGGGCCCCCAGATCTTGCCATCTACCTTGAAGCTAAATGTGGTATCTACCCAAATCATAATGTGAACTCCCAGAAAAGAGAGACTGTCTTACTGCTGCCTTTGCATCCCTGACACTTAGCACAGCATTTAGAGTATAGTAAGCATGTAAGGAGAAAAGGAAGGAAGAAGCACATATTTAGTGCCTAAATTGAACTATCAAAATCAGGGTGACATGGTAGAAAGAACAGCAGCTTTGTAGCCAGATCACCTGAGTTCAAATGTCACCTCTGACACCAGATGAGCATCCTCGAGTAAGCCATTTAACCTCCTTGGTCTCAGTTCCCTTTTCTTTTAAAAAACGGGGATGGGTAGATTAGATGGACTTCCAGTTACCAGTCTATGAAACTATTAGTTTATTAGTGCATCTCATACATTCTAAAGTACCTCATCAGTATTTATAGGGCCTGTTACTACAGGAACACATAGACAAAGAAACAGAGAGAGACAGAGACAATAGAGAACACAGCAGAATTTGTTTACTTGATTATATGTTTGATCAAAGGGGACATGACATCTTATTTACATGAAATTACATTTTTTTCATTAAAAGAACATAACTTGGAAGAGTGACACAAAAGCTGACCTTAGAGTCAAGAAATCTTGGGTTCAAGTGCTGCCTCTCATAACTACTGGCTATTTGCTGCTGGGGGAAAGACACAACCTATCAGTGTCTCAAGCAACTTTTAAAGCAGTAAGTTGCAGAGCAGCTGCCAATCTGCAGTGGTAGGAGGAGTTTCTCCACCAGGAGTTCCCTATATCAATGAATTAGTGTCCCAAACTAAATATTACTTACAGTTTTGGGAAAGGGGCAAGGATGTCAAAGTGGAAATGATGCTGTAGATAAGGAAGTGGGCAGAAGATAGAATTAAAACAAAAATCTAATTTGAAATTCTTCTTCCCTGCTTGCAGGTAGATGAAGACAGCCCAAAGGTGTCCTCCAGACAGCAAAAGATTGGACTGGACTAATGGAGTTCTTCATACCAACTGAGACAGATGAAGTACATTTGTGGATGATTGCCAACATGAAAAATGAGGGCTAAAATGCAGATTGGAGCCCAGAGGAGTCAACAGTTTTGCAAGGAGAAAACATCAGGGGAAAGATATCAGAGGAATCCAGACTCGTTTCAAAGAATGGGTGGGAATGAACAGCTTCTTGCTCAGAAAAACAAACAGAAGGTAAGAGTGAGAGGAGGAATAAGAAGAAGCGGAAGAAGTGTTGTTTGAGATTTGTAAAGAGATGAGATAATTATTTCAATGGATAATATGAAAAGGGAAACATTCTATTTTAAATTATATCCTTTTTTGGTGGGGGAGTGAGGGAAGTATGTCACATTACATAGGGAAAATGGCACTTGGTTAATTGCTGTTTTGTAAGAAGTACTAATTCCCTTGATTATGTTGTGAAAACAAAACTACTGAAGAAAATCTTTTTCAAAAGCCCTCAAAGAAAAATTAATATTCATACACAGCTGCCCATTTGAAACCATGTGAGGATGAAGTCAATAATTACTATGGCTTAGTAGGGCCCCAGTGAGTGGTCTTCTTTTGAGATGTTTTTTTCTGAAATACGGTTTTCCTCTTTGTAAGAATCTAGTTGATGGGAATAAGAAAGCAGAATAGTGGAGTACATTGCCATACCAAGGTCTTTTCTTCCCAAGCATATCATTCTAGGGAAACCATTCATGTGGCCTCTATTTACATTTCCTTGTAGGCTTATAACATCAGCCAGTGAAACTACTATTTTTAAATCACTGCTGACCAATGAGCCTTCCTGTGCATAAGCAGGAAGCTGGAATACAGCTAGATCACCTGGCCAAGGGAAGATAATTTGGAATTCATCTGGATCATATAATAGAGGAGAAAGGCCACACAATAGAGTGGAAAGACACTTGCATTTAGAAGCAGAGGACCTAGATTCAAGTTGGCCCTACCATTTGTTCTTTATCATTATGGTCATGTCCTTTAACTTTTCTGGGCTTCCATCTGTAAAATGAAGGAGTTGGATTATAGGAGCTCTAAGACCAGCTTTAAAAATATATATATATATATATATATATATATAACTATGACCTGGATTCCAATCCTACCATTTCTGCTTATTACCTATGTGACCCTGGAGCAAACTATTTAAAATCTTTGGGTCACAGCTTCCTCTGTGAGAAAACGAGGATGTTTGGACTCTACATGACCTTAAGGGACCACAAAAGTTTCAGATTTATGATCCTATGAAACAGGCTCAGAGAAAAGAAGGGAAGGGGCAGCTAGGTGGCATAGTGAATGGAGCACCAGCCCTGGAGTCAGGAGGACCTGAGTTCAAATCCAGCCTCAGATACTTAATACTTACTAGCTATGTGACCTTGGGCAAGTCACTTAATCCCAATTGTCCTGCCTTCCTCCCTCCAAAAAAGAGAGAGAGAGAGAGAGAAGGGATTCACCCATAGTCACAAAGTTTCTTCATGGCAGAGTCAGTACTGAAGGAGGAGAAATTTGTAAGAGACATGGAAAGGCAATAGTGGAGGCCAGGGCATGGATAGAATTGGTCAGGTGCAAAGATAAGTGACCAGGTTCCCTCACTTATAAGTCAAAGATCTTCCTGAACTCAAACACAAACACACTTATGAGTGTGTGAGCACACACACACACATAAACACACACACACACACACAATCTCTTACATACCCACAATGCCCCATGTACTTCCTTCTGAGGCTTTGCTGACTTAAGCCTAACTTTACATTAAAGTTAGGTCAGTGGTAGGAGCAACTATGTGGCACAGTGGATAGAATGCCAGGCCTGGATTCAGGAAGATTCCTCTTCCTGCATTCAAATCTAGCCTCAGCCACTTACTAGTTGTAAGATCTTGGGCAAGACACTTAACCCTGTTTGCCTCAATTTCCTAATCTGTAAAATTTTATACATTTCTTAATCTGTAAAATAAGCTGCAGAAGGAAATAAGAAATTATTCCAGTATCTTTGCCAAGGAAATCCCAAGTGGGATCAAGAAGTGTCAGCCACCACTGAAAACAACTCATCATTAACAACAACAGCAACAATGGTCAGTGGTTTCTATTCCCCCAGGAAGCCCAGCATGAAAATAAAGCATTTCTGCAATGAAATACTGGCCAGTCTCCATTATATACAGACCAAAGGGTGTCAGATACTGAGGGGCAGGATTACCTTGTGTTGTCTAACCAAAAGAAGCTGCTTGGAGAACACCTAGGCCTTGCATCTCCCAGAGATGATTGGAGTTAGTGTAGGCAACATTCCTACTTTTTTTCTGCCTCTTTTCCAAACTATAGTCAGAGGGATACCAGAGGCTAAAGGTGGGGTCAGAGTCAAAAGTCAAAGATCTGGTTGTCCTTTTCTTTTTTCTTTTAACAGACAACAAGTAAAGCTACACTCTATATGAATGACTCTGACCCCACCTTCAGCTTCTGGTATCCAAAAAGACTTGACTTTGGATTTTATTCTGCTACTTTCTCCCTGTGGGACCTTGAGTGAGTCTCACCACTTTTGCTATATTCCAAATGACATTTAGCACTTTAAAATTCACAAAACACTTTACATATATTATTTCATGTGAGATTATATATAGAAACTCTCAGATTATATATAGAAACTCTCTCAATCTGTCAACAAGTTAACAAACATGTCTTAAATGCTTACTATGTGTCAGACACTATGCCAAGCACTGAGGATACAAAAACCAGTAGAAAGAGTTCCTGCTAGGCAGCTAGATGGCAAAGTGAATGGAGCACCAGCCCTGGAGTCAGGAGGACCTGAGTTCAAATCCAGCCTCAGACACTTAACACTTACTAGCCATGTGATCTTGGGCAAGTCACTTAACCCCAATTGCCCTACCTTCCCCCCCTCAAAAAAAAAGAGTTCCTGCTCTCAAGGAACTTATATTCTGATGGGGAAAAACAACACATAAAAATAATCTCAGAAGCATGGTGGGGAGGGGGGAAGGGAGCAAAAGGGAGAGAAAGAAACAGAGCCTACACAAGGGCATTCTACAGAAAGTCCAGAACTTTCCTCAAAATGGAGGTTCTAAGAGGAATCCGCAAAGCAAAGGAAGGAGGTACAGGGTGAGAAGTCCTGGAATAAATTGAACTTCTGTACTGAGAAGGCTTCTGAGTGTGGTAGAGAAAGTGGGGAGAGTAGGGAGGGGTGTCTGGAGAGGAATGCAGGTCAAGGAAAGTTAGCATCTATTTTTCCACTTGAGTCTCAGAAAGTAGCCTGAGGCACTAAAAGATTAAATGAGATTCCCAGGGTCATACAACCATTGTGTGGGAGGCAGGATTTGAAGGTAGGTCTTCCTAAATTTGAGACCAACTCCACATCCACTACCCCAAGCTGCCTTTCTTTCAATTGTTATTCATATTACTACTAGGCACAATGGGAGCTCATAATCTGAAAAAGACTAGGAGAGAGTAAAAAATAAGATAAGATATAAAACATGCAAATCCCAAAGCCCACATGCTTGGATCTGAAACAACTTAGATTCAAGGAACTCCCCAGAAGAATCTGTTTTCCATGGAAGGAAAGATCTCCCCCCAAGACTGAAGTATGATGTCTCAATTATTGTTATTTTCTGACATATCTTAAGCGATGTCTTTAAACTTCTGTGGCTCACATAATTTTTAGAACAGGAAAGCCCCTTAGAAATTGTTTAGTTCAATCACCTCGTTTTACATATAAGGAATATAAGGTCCATAGAGGAGGGATGATTTTTGCCTAAGGTAACATGGACAGCCAACGATAGTCACAATTCAAACTCAGATCTTTTGACTTTAAATACAATACTCTTTCAACTGCTTTATATCATTTTCATATGGGACCAACTTCAATAAATTTGTTTTAAAGAAAATGATAATGAGAGAGACAGAGAGACAGAGAGAGACAGAGACAGAGAGATTGAGATAATTCTGGCCTTTTCACACATACATCTTTCACCCCTCCTATCCTACAAATCTCAAGGTAAGTGGGAGGAAAAGAATTCCAAATGAGGAGACATGATAAAGACACCAACCTTTGAGAATGGGATGATAGTATTAGTGCTGATCTTAGATTCTGAAGGTCTGGGTTCAAGTTCCAGCACTGTCATTTTGCCTCTCTGGGCTTCAAGTTTCTTCATTTGTGAAATGGGGGGCACCACTGCTTAGCCTATCTATATCACAAGGCTGTATGAAAAAATGTTTTTCACACTATATTTCATGTGAGCTACTATAATTATCTTTTTTCTCTGAGAACTGGTCTATGAGAAAGTGAATTCTTCCCCCTGAAAAGTACCTCAGAGCAGCTACTAGGAAGATATAGGCCCAGGCTGATAAAGGAGGCTGGGGCTGACTTGCCAAGAAGTCAGGCCATGTTCTTCTGGCTTTTGTGGGAAAAAAAAGCCCAATGCCAGAGCAGCAAATATTTATGTTGCTCCCCTCCCTGTTACACTGCTCTTTCTTTCCTATATTCCTCCCACTCAGTACCATGGATGCAGGTTAAAAATAGCAAAACAAAAAAATCTCTCTTTTTCCCCCTACAAAAGCATCTCTCAAGAGCCTCTCCAATTCAGGCATCCATATCTATTTGCTCTGCCTCTATTAAACCAAAAGACCTTCAGGGCAAGGAATGTGCCAGTCTACTTGCTAAATCTACTGTACCCTGCTGGTTTTAATGTGTTTGGGAGTGCCTCCTCTCTGGTTTCCTCATACGAACTTCCTTTGGGGTGGGCTTTTGGGGAGCTTTAGATACTCTGCAGCCAGAAAAATGGCCCATTTTTTCAGTACTTGAGAGTAGACCAGCCAAACTTTCCTCCCCATTCCTCTGTTTCCCAAATCAAGTTGGCCTCCACACTTCCACATGCTGAGCCATACTTCTCTCCTTGGGGCCTCATATGTACTTTGTCTTGATTGCAGGGATTTCAGACTGTCCCTGAGCCTCGGCATTTTTCATGGAGCTTCTGCCTTGGGGGACTTCTATGGCTGCTGCTGCATTTGGAATGAAGTATTGGGTATATGCATCCCAACTGTTCAGGACCAGGGACAGCACACAGGGTGTGCCTCCAAGAGCCTGTAGGAGCACTGCTATCATTTTCAAAGGATTCCCACCTTGACACTATGCAACAGAGGCCCATTTCTTTTCCCCCAAGCACTGCCAGGTTCCCAATTTCCTCTCACAGCCATTAGTCATCTAAATTGTTGGCTCAGAGTTGTTATTCTTCTCAGCTGAACAAATCCCTACCTCCAAACTGCAATTTCAGCCTTGACAAGAGATAATTTTGCTAAGCCAGCTTGCCCAGCAGGATGACAACAGGGCTGGGTTACCTGGGCCTGGGGTCTTCCCTACAGGCTTCTTTCAATGACTCCCCACCACTAGGTCACTGCACTTGGCTGAGCTACTTTTTCTCCAGCAGATAACTTCCCTACCCAAACAGCAGCAGGTGCTCACAGACCTGTTCTGCTGAGCAGCTCCATTAATAGTTATGTTCACACCTGGTTTATTTCTGAAAACAGAGGTAAGCTAGGAAAATTCCAGACAGGCTACAGCCAAGGTCAGGATTCATGACCCTAGTACCACAGACACAGAAGAAAAGAACTGGATGTCAGTATCTGGGGCCACAATCAAAGGGGGGATCAGAAAATCATAGCTTTAGAACTGAATGATAACGTTGCTGTTGTTGAGTTGTTTCAGTCAGTCTGACTCTCCACAACCTTATCTAAGATTTTCTTGGCAAAAATACTAGAGTAGTTTGCCATTTCCTTCTCCAGCTCATTTTACAGATGAAGAAATTGAGGCAAACAGTGTCAAGTGATTTGGAGGTAATCTAATCCCCCTAATGTTACAGATGAAGAAATTGAGACCTAGGGAAGCTATGATCTCCACTAGAAAACATAGATAGTAATCAATGAATAATCACCTATTTAAGCAACTGTGTGTCAGGTACAAGGCTAGGTCCTGTGGCTAAAAGACAAAAAGTGAAATAGTCCCTACTGTCAAAGAACAGATCTAGAATTTAAACCCCAATCCTCCCATGCCAAATCTAGTGCTCTTTCTGCTAAACCACACTGCCTCTATGCCTCAATTTCCTCAACTAGGAATGAGAGGATTGATCTAGATATACTCCAATGTTCCTTCCAGTTCTAGTATTCTAATCTCTGTTCCCTGCTTCTGGAAATTTCTGTGGCATGCATATTGAAAAACATAGCACTATCCCAAAGGAGAAGGGACTTGTGGGGAAATATCTGAAACAATTATCTCACTATATACCTTCAGGGATGTGGGAATAGGGAGAGGGAAAGAAGAGACTGACCAATGTGCAAAAGGGCGTGATGCTGTTCAAACAGATGGGCATGAATACTGACAGCAAAGAGTTTGTCCTGTTATAGACAGTACAATGAGTGAGGGTTGGCTTTCCAGCTGTGCAGACAGCTGTTTGCCATGAGGCTGTGCACCTAGTTAAAGAGGAAATCTTTTCGAGAACTGATGAGCCATTCTGAAAGAGCAGCCAGAGTTCTAAGATCTACATTAATCTCTCCCCCTCTTCTTCCCTCTTGAATTTAGCAAAACAGGACAGAAGAGTCCAGATTTCCCTGGATCCTTTCATCGATGATTTACAAACCTAACTCATTGCCTTGGCACAATAAAAGGATTTTTGTCATTGCTGTTTTCTCTTTCCTTACTCCTTGTGAAAATCTCATCTCACCTAGGGTAACACCTGGTGGTGATGATTAGCTGGTGAGATTAGGATTTAATGTAGTACAGCTACCATCAGAGTACTCTGATGGGGAAATAAAATATCCTGACTACTTGAATTCACTACTTCACTGAGAATGCAACCAAAAACCTTTTGCTTTGGCCCTTGTGGTTGGAAATCTTTCTGAAATGTATTAATCCTCATCTTACACCATATAACCACAATGAACACTGAATGGGATTCATGGTCTGAATAGACAAAACAATATCATAAAAACAGAAAAGGAAGAAAAATACTTCCAAAACTATGGCTGCCTAGAGGAGAATTTATACCCAAACCAGAAACTTGGGTATTTATAAAAGATAAAATGGGCAATTTTTATTGCAGAAAATTCATGACCCAATGATCAAAACACTGGGCTTATTGGAAATAGATTCAACTTGTGGACTTTTTTCAAAATTATGAGTTTATGGCTACTTTTGCTTTCACCCAGTTTCCTCTAGGAAATATCAGAGTAAAAAGGTCCCCAGTTTCTTTGCAAGCTGTTCATGTTAATAATGTATATCATGGTAGAATGGTCCTTATTTCAGTTCTACATAGAGAAAACAGAAAACACAAAGAACTCACAGAACTCTCTGATATAGTTAATATAACCCTCCCTTTCAGTTCAAGGCACATCATATGTGCTTAATAAATGCTTGGTGACTTGAGTCCCATCTTCTACCTAGGGACCATACATTTTTCCTAATTTGTAGCACCCACACTTGACTTGTGCTTTGGTCTTCCTTCAAAAAGGAAACAAACTGGGTATTTCTAAAGAAGCAGCCCCTGCCATTGGGGGCTGGGGGGAAGGGATCCCACCAAACCTCCATATCATATACAAGCCTCTAATGTAGTAATACTGCCTTAAATGCTTGAACTTCCCTCAGAAAGGAAGCTTATTTGAGGGTACTAAATAGGCTTTTCTTTTCTGAATAACACGTGATAGTATCAGTCAGTCAACAAGTATTTACTAAGTACTTATATGCCAGGTGCTGTGCTAAGGAGGCAAATACAAGCAAAACATGCATGTCCTGCTTTCAATGAACTTACATTGTAATGGGATCATAAAATGGAAGGTGAAAAGCAAGGGCTGGGGGTGGGGGGAGTTACCAGCACAGGGGGGTGATGGCCAAGTCCAGAATTTGGGAGAATGAGGGATGACTGGTATGAACCTTTCCTCAAATGGAGGTTCTAGGAAGAACTCACCAACAGAACAAAAAGACAGCTGAGGCATTGTGGCTTTGTCTAGGTAGGGGATAAAGGACATTCTTCAAATGGAGATTCTGGGAAAGATTCACCAATAGGAGAAGGGGCAGAATGAAGAGGTAGCAGAGGCATGATGGCATGATGGCATGTTTTTTTGCTCCATGTTGTGGCCTAATCCCCAGGTGCCATGGGGAAAATCCAACCTTTTCTTTCCAAGTGGCTGACACTGCACAGAAACTTCCCCTTCTCTTTCTATAAGACTAGAACCAAGAACTTTCCTACTTGGTGGGAGAAATAAATATTCCTCTCATATTTAATGATCTTATATTAGGACCAAGGTTTTTTCCCTTTTCTGCTTCCTCATCCAGAAACCAACCAGTGTGTGAAATTTCTCTTAGAATTTCCTTTACTGTCTGGGGAAATCTCTAAGTTTAAGCTAATGGGTGTATTCCTGCTCATTGTGTTTGCTCAGACAGATCTGGGGAAGTGTTGATTCTCCCTATTATCAAAACAGGTAATATGAAAATGGATGTTCTTTGACCAAGATTTGAGTGACACAGATCCCATACCCCAAGACGTTCATTTTAATAAAACCCACTTCCTATCATGTTAGCCAATTAGATCTGATAGCTATTTGATGGACTACCTCTTGTCCAAGGCATAAAAACCTAAAGAAGTGGTAATGTCCCCTCTTTGGCTAAAGAGGGAACAATGAGCCTATTTTGTTGACTGCTTTCTAGATGTAGTCAATAAAACTGACTTTTATTTAACCGAAAACTTGGTCTCTCAGAACTTTTTAAACGTAGCTTTGGCTTTGTGGTTGCCCTCTCCTGGGGCACTGTGGTTGAAGCAATTTCCTTTGCCAGTGCCTCTCCATGACTAAGTCTAGGGACTCGAGCCACATTGAAAGAATGTGTAGTTGCAATGTGCCTGTGCCCCAAAGGTGTCATTAGTGGCTCCCTTTGGAGGCAGATCTATGGATGCACAGGCTTTCCTCTCCTCTCGGGACCTAAGTCTGCACTTGGCTCTGCTGCAGTTCTCTGATCTCTTGCCAGCTCTCTCTGAAGCTTTGCAAAACAAAAACAACAAAAAAGAGCTGACTCTGATACTAAACTCTTTTTTTACAGACCCAGTAAAAAGCCCCAAATCAACTGGAGTCAATTGATTCATTTCTAGTCATTGATATTTAAGAATAGTGTAGTAAGTATATGTAAGGATAGTACACAGTCATTGTAATGAGATGTCAATAAACATGTTCAAACTTTCCATACCTCATCAAGTTAACCAGGCCTTCCAAATTAACCCAGTAGACAAAAGAAAAAAAATTTGCGGGAACAAAAGCAATACATTTAGAATAAAAGAAAATATCTATGGTAGGGAGGGGGTGGAATCTTTATTTCTGCTAACATATCTGATATTAACCAAGATATATGGGAAACTGGCACAAATATATAAGACCAACACATGAGTAACAAAAAAATTTCAAAAAGGTGAATGTAAATTATCAATAAAAATATAAATAAAACATTCAAATTAAAATGTCTGAGGCTTAACCACAAACATCAAAATGGCAAAGATGAAAATTTTTATTTTAATTGCTAATGTTTGAAGGGTTATGAGAAGTCAGGCATAGTGGTATAGTCTTTGTGGAGCTTTGAACTGCTCCAACCATTCTGGAAAATAATTTAAAATTATGCAAGAGATATCTTCACTTTAAGTGGAGATTGGGGCTGGGAGAGACAAAGATCACAAGTCACAGAGGCCAGAAGCAGGGAGGAGTTTACTCCTTTGGGTCATTTGATAGCTTGTAATCAAATTGATTCAAAAATCCAGTGAGCATACGGTAAATGCTGCTATATAATAAGTATTATGTAAGATCCTGTGAAACAATAACAAAACAAACAAACAAAAACTCCTGCCTTCAAAGAGCTTACATTTTAATGGGGGGGGGGGTGGACTTCATACACAGATTAAGCTATAGATGATAATTTGAGAAAAGTTGGTTGGTTGTTGCCTTATGTACTTGAAAAGGACCAAAATTGCATCACTATGTCAGGATTATTGTACGATGTGTCCAACTGTGGCCAATCAGACCAATACAAGCTCAGAAGGCACTACCACAAGCCAAAAACAAATAGTCCAAATGAACATTTGGAATGGAGATGTCTCTAAATTTGTAAATCTCACATTTCTTTTGAGCTACTGCATTTGCTCATGGAGCACAGCCCCTTCTTTGATTCAGGCACACCATGCTGGGCTGTCCTGTGCCAGTGTCTCCCATATCTTATACTTGATTCCAAAGTTCTTCAGAAAGACCTTAACAGTGTCCTTGTATTGCTTGTTTTGAGCTCTGTGTGAGCTCTTGCCTTGTGTGAGCTCCCCATAAAATGTAAAATAGTCTTTTAGGCAAACATACATTTGGCATTCAAACAACATGGCCAGCCCATCAGAGTTGTGATTTCTGCAGTAGAGTATGAATGCTTGGCAGTTCAATTTGAGAAAAGACCTCAGTGTCTGGTACCTGATCTTGACAGGAGATATTCAGAATCTTCCTAAGACAATTCAAATGGAAGCAATTCAGTTTCCTGGCGTGGTGCTAGTATGGTCCAGGTTTCACAGGCATACAGCAAAGAGATCAACACAATGGCTCAGTAGACATTTAATTTGGTAGGCATTCTGATGCTACTTTTCTCCCACACTTTCCTTGGGAACCTGCCAGCTCTGGCAGTGCCTATGTCAACCTTATCATCTATGTGGGCATCCCTGGAAAGTATAGTGCCAAGGGAAGCAAACTTATCCACAGCATCCAAAATTTCTCCATTTGCTATAACCATGGTTCCATGTGTGGATGGTGGGGTGCTGGCTGGTGGAAAACCTCTGTTTTCTTGGTGTTAATTCTCAGGCCAAAATTAAATCAGGCAGCAGAGAATTAATCTATACTCTTGCATCCCAATTTCAGAGGCTGCATTGAGGGCACAATTATCTGAGAACAAAAAGAACAGTAAAAAGGTATTCTATCAGAGGTGACACATGATCTGAGTCTTAAAGGAAACTAAATAGTCTATGATTTAGAGGTGAGGAGGAAGTGCAATCCATGCATAGGGGAGGGCCAATGAATAGGTATGGAGAAGAAATAAGGAGTGATGAGTTCAGGAAAGAGTGAGTAGGCCAGTTCCACTGGAATATAGAATGGGTAAAGGGGAGAAAAGTTTAAAAAACCCAGAAAAAGCAGGCATGTTAGTTTTAGGTCAGGGAGGGCTATAAATACTGTTAGGGAATTTCTATTTTATCCTAGGGACAATAGGGAGCCTTGGGATAAAATGATTAGATGTCAGCTTCAGGAAAATTGCATTGCTAAGTATATGAAAAATGGAATGGATAAAGGAAAGATTGGAAGCAAGGAGTCCAGTAAAGAAACTATTACAATAATCACAGGTAAGTGTGATGAATCAGAACAGGGGCCATGTAAATGGAAGAACAGGAATAGAAGCTAGTGATATTTTGGTAGCAAAATTGTTAAGTCTTAGAAATGGGGGGCTGAGGGTCAAGATGAGGTTGACTGAAGTTATAAAACTAGATAACTAGGAAGATAGAGGACTTTCAAAAGAAATAGGGAAGTTTGAAGGAGAACTGGATTTAGGTGGGGAACATAATGAGCTCTTCTTTGGAAATGTGAAGTTTGAGGTGAATACAGGGCTTCCAATTTAAGATGCCCAACAGGACATGATGTGGGCTGGATTTCATGAGGAAGAGTCAAGCTAGATATAGAGATCTTAGTCAGCTGCAAAATAATGCCAACTGAACTCATAGGAGCTGAGGTGACCAAAAGAAGGTGTAGCAAGCAGACAGAAGAAAAGAAGACCTAGGAAGAATTATAACTAGTGAGGGCAAAAAGAACTTTATCTCAGGGTATCAAGGAATATGGAAGATGCCAAATTAGCCCCACAAAAGTGAGACCAGTGACTGGGGTACAAACTCAATAGTCTACTGAATGCTCTTCGGCTACCAATCATCTCTTAATTGATAAATCCAATACCCTTTTCTCAATCCTTATATGTCATGATCTCTCTAATGAATTTGAAAGTCTTGATGGTAGTCCCCTTCTCCTAAATACATACTATCTCTGAATACATATTCAACTTTCCTGACACTATTCTCCTGGTTCTCCTATATGCCTGACTCCTCCCTTAATCAATCAATGATCGTTTTTAAGTGCCTACTCTGCCTCAGGCACTGTGCTAAGTACTGGTGATAAAAGAAAAAAAATCCCCACTTTCAGGGAGTTTACATTGTATTAGAGTTGACATTCTATCTCCTCAATCTCCTTTTTTGGATCATGATGGGTCTCACCTAATCATGCATATTCTCCAAAGCTCTGATCGGAATCTTCTTTCATATGTAAGTGGTAGGACCCTTCTCCACAAAGGGTTGCTTCCCTACATGATAGCTGCTGGGATCCAGCTGGAGGTAGAAGGCTGGTGGTCTGGAGGCCCTGCTGCTCCTGAACACTTGGCCTTATTTTTCTGTCTGTGCCAACTGGTATTGGTGGTGTCAGGAATAGTAAGTCTTCTTCACAAGAGCTGATTCCCTCAATAATGGATGGCTACAGGGCCACGGTCACTCTCCATGCCTGGATCTCATGAAATCATCTATTCATCTTATTACTTGTCCATGCATTTCTCATATAATGTCACTTTCCCTAGGTAAGTCCTCATATGTAATGTGTTGTAGCTTGCTCCCACTCACCATGTACCATTCCATTTCCCTTGGGGAGATTCTCAACTTCATTTCTTTGTGGTTTTCCAAGACTTACAGCCAAACTACGCCACCAAAAGAATGTCAATCTTATTTAAACATATAGACACACCAATTTTTTTCTCAAATCTAGCCTTATTTCAGGCAAATATTTGGAAACCGAAGAAAAAGAATAAAACATCAGAGGGACTGCAACAGAAAGTGGATCAAAGCCATTCTCATGTTGGAAAATGCAAAGAATTGAGTCTAAGTAATTTTATTGTAATATATCTTTGTGTTTTTAGGAGGGAAAAATAACCCCTGTGCATAGCAAGAAGTCTGTGGAGTTTTGTTTTTTTTTTCTTTTTAAACAATCCTGTTTCTACATTTCAACTGGGGGTGAGGGAGAGAGCATGAATCCATAATCAGGAACTGACCTGACAGCTTAGCCATGCAGACAAATGAACTTCCTTCAAAGCTCTTGGGAGAAAGTATATCCAGGTTTAGGCAAAATGGAAGCTAGAAGATGCCTGTGGGTAACTTGGAGTCAGACAACTATGATAAAGCCATTGGAGGAGTCTAAGACCCAGTATAGATATCTAGATAGCCTAGGAGCCCTATAGCAGAAATGTAATTAGCACTCTCAGCTGGGAAAAATGCAATGTAGCTGGGCAGGAGTTTGAGAATAGGGTTGACACATAGAACAAGCCATTCAAATGTAGTTATAACAAGAAACCAGATAGCATCACCCCAAGGGAGAGCCTGAACATAGCCTAAAGGGAATGACAAATGACACCCCCCCCCCACTCCTGAGAGGAGACAGAAAGGAGAAAAGAAATGAAGGATGATAAGTGTAGGAAAAGGCATGGAAGCCTCAGATGTGCCACAATTCAGCAGAGGACCATAAAAACCAAGGATAGCAAGCCAGAGGGCTGTGATAAGGAATAAATGTGCCCACTGTGTGTCATCATCCTGGGGGACAGCCCTGGTCCC
The DNA here is from genome assembly GCA_011680675.1 of Gymnobelideus leadbeateri. Lineage (NCBI taxonomy): Eukaryota > Metazoa > Chordata > Mammalia > Diprotodontia > Petauridae > Gymnobelideus > Gymnobelideus leadbeateri. Next base: position 111,422 of record WOXC01004011.1, read on the forward strand.
TCCACACTTGCTGTGACTTTGATTGTTCCTTGTCTTTTGCCTGTCAGGACATAATGCGCATCCTAAAGTGTGTTTAAAGAGCACAAAAACTTCCCATGAAGCGGAAGGGCAAAAGTGTGATTGAACTTAATTTTCAGTGTGAATACAAATCATGTAAGGGGAGGATTCAGAATCTTCCTGACTTTTGGGAAGCTAAGCTGGAGGTGTCCAATAACTCATTTGAGGAAGTCAAGCATTCATAGCTTTTTTCTGATTTAATAAATGATAGAGCCACCCCATTTGATCTGGGTAGATTTACTTTTGGAACTATTGATTGCCTCTAAGCTCATGGTAATTTTTCTAAAAAATGTCTCCTTTCCCTATGAATAGACCCCTGGAAATTATATCCCTGTTCCCTATAAGGCAAAAGAGAGAAAAGAAGAAGCAGTAGATTCTTGGAGCAATAGGCATTTTAGGGTAATGGTAAGAATTTCCACGGGGTTTGATTCTAGGGGTGAAGGTGAAAGTCAAACATGGGAGACTGTCCCCTTTGGTGACTAAGGGATAAAACACTTCAGCAGCATCGAGACCGTGATTCAATCAAGAGATTATAGAAAGAAGCTTCTCTGACCATTTTCCTCAATGGAGAGAGAGACTCCTTATGATCAAGCTGAGAAGCAGTTCGCAAATTCTTTGATCTCAGAACCACTTTAAACCCTTAAAAATTATTGAAGACCCTGAAGACCTGCTGTTTACGTGGCTTCTATCTATCAGCATTTACCATATTCAAACTTTGAACTGACGAAAGATAAAATATTGATCTGTTATTTTTTTTTTTTATATTCTTTTTTTTTTTTTTTTAAAGCAATTGGGGTTAAGTAACTTGCCCAAGGTTACACGGCTACGTTTTTGTTTGTGTGGATTAAGTGTCGGAGGCCGGGCTCCGAACTCAGGTCCTTCTGATTCCAGGGCCGACGCTCTATTCACTGCGCCACCTAGCCGCCCCTGATCTGTTATTTTTAAATGACCTTACACCCATTACATCTTTATATATTTTATGAAAAAAAATAACTATACTTTCCAATACAAAAAAATAATGAGTGGAGTGGTTTTGTTTTATATATCTATGCAAATTCTTTAATGTTTGGCTTAACAAAAGGCAGCTGGATTCCCATATCTACTTCTTCCTTCAATCTGCTGTGACATATTGGTTTTGTTGAAGTATACAAAGAAAATCCAGTCTCATCCGGATATGTAGTTAGAAAAGGGAGGCAAATTTTAATAGGCAAATAATGTCTTAGCATCATTATTAAAATAGTTTTGCCTTCAACAACACCCTCAAAGAGTCTTGGGAGGCTCAGGTATCCTCATGCTATACTTTGAGAACTGCTCATTTAATGTGACCCAAAGAAACAGCAACTGCAATAGGGCTAGCCTGGGAATCTTGACATCAATTGCTTCTATTTTCAAAGCGAGAAAGATGCAGAAAAGGAAATGTAATTCAAATGAAGATAGAAATAATGGCTATAGTATCTGAGGCTGATTTATAAAGAAAAATTTTAAGGTGAGACACATTTCACTTGGTGTAGTTACAAGCAGTAGAGAAAATGAGAACAGTCCCCAAGTACTAAAGAAGAGTGAGTACCAGAAAGACAGAAGAAACATCTCCCATAATAGTGAGTATTAACAATGGCAACAGTAATAAGCATGAACAGTGGAAAGAAAATATTTGGGGAAAGGAGTGGGGTTTTACTCCAAGGGACTCAGTTCATGGCTACCCCTGCTCTTCCATAGAGATTAAAGGTGGAGCACTGAAAGCACCCCTCCTCCACATGGGTCTCCCCCAGATAAGCTATGCCAGGTAGACATTCTGTTGGTCAATAGTCACTCCATGGCCACTCTAAAGAAAGTCAGGGCTCAGTAAGCTGTCTGCTCCATAAGATCACTGACTTACATTCTGATGGTATTTCAGGATGCTTTGTGATTTCAGGATAAAAGGAGGACAGTATCTATGACTGGTTTCCTGGAATAGCCGACATATTCACTTAAGTTGTCTAAGGGTATTAAAGGAAAACAATGCCATTGAGGCCCATAGGCATGTGTAAGCAGCTCACCCAAGCATCTTAATGTCTCATTATCATTTCCTAGTTCTATAGTTAGGATCTTACACAGTTAGAAGACTAAGTTAGGAATAAAATTACCATCTTGTGTACTGTGCCATCTTCAGGGTCTAACCAGTTATAACAAAGTCCCTGAGAAGCAAAAACCACATCTCTAGGTCAGCATCTTTCAGATTCCAAGGATGTCAATAAATGAAAAGACTTTCTGCAGTGGGAGGAAAAGCAGAGTAGGAGGAAACAAAAGACAGAGTGGGTTTGGTCTACAAATAGAAGCGACTTGCTGCTTAGCTAGCAAATCTCCTCTCTGCCCCTGAGCTGACCATTTCTTAGTGAAACACCTTTCTGAGTTCACTATTTATGAATCAACTGACACAAATTTAACCAGAACTTACTCTGTAGAGAGAGTACTGTGGCAGGTGCTTCGTGTAGGAGATACATAGAAACATAAGGAGAGCAGTACACTACAAAGAGTGCTACCATTGGAAGAACATCGAGGTTTGAGTCCTAGATTTCAACTTAATGCATGGATGATCTCAGACAAATTACTTAACTTCTCTGGACCTTAATTTCCTCATCTGTAAAATTATGGCATTGGACTATATGATCTGTAAGGTCCCTTCCAATTTTAAATCTGTGATCTAGTGACCTAAAATCAAAATATGTAATGCCTGCCTTCAAGGAGCTTATAATCTAAAGGCAGAGACAATAGATATAAGAATGAAGAGGTGACTAGCCCCCAAGGCAGCCTAATTTAAGTGGCCTATGAGTGAGAGATTGTGATTACCCTAAGAGGTCAGAAAAGGCACAGTTCCCTGTGAGCTAAAGTTAACAGGGAAGGATACACAGAAGAGATGGGAATTTGAAGTATTCTTTGAGAGACATAGGATATGACCAAGCAGAGATTAGTAGGGAGATAAGGAAGGCATTCTGAGGGGGAAAAGAATATGGGCATAAAGATATAAACCCATAAAGGGTATATTCAGGAGAAGCCAGCCTGACTGGGTCTGAGTGTGAGTGTCAGAGACAAATGAGAGATGATTGGGATCAATTCATGGATAACCTTGAATGCCAGGCTAAGAAATCAGGGCTTGACCATTTTAATCGCTCTTAAAACTAATTAAGTACTTAATAAGTATGGTATTCCTCCCAGCAAAGAAGAATAGTCATTCATTCATTCATAAATATTTGAGGGGTCGTTTGGCATAGTAGAGAGAAAGAAGATCTTGAAGTCAGGAACACCTGTTCAATTCCCACCTATGACATATACGAGGCATATGACCCTGGACAAAGGTCTCATACCTACTTGCCTCTAAGTATTCTAGTCAATTCTCTGAAATTACTACTTGCTGAGTAAGTGCCAGGTTATGTTGGTAGAAGAATCCCTTGACCTGGAGTTCCTAAGTCAATGAAATCACAGGTCTGGTCCAAAACAAAGATGATTAACTATGTTTAAGGCAATGTGCTGGATGTCCTGGGAGACACTGTATAAGGAAGACTGAAACATAGTTCCCCTCCCCTTCCCCCCACACCCAGAATTTTTAGTCGCAGAGTATGGACTTGATTCTAACTCAATATCATTGGTCCTAGTGAAATCTGTCACTGGGTCCTATTTTATTCCTTTATATATTTTGAATGGAAATCAGGCTACATTTAAATAAGTTTAAAGGAATGCCTTTCATTCCCTAGTTTTAAAACAAGCTCTAAACAAATTTCAAATACTGAGACTAATTTGTAGCACCTTGGATAAATCCAATGGGATGTCCAAATTAATGTCACACATTCATATTAAAATTCTAAGTACCAGCATCAAAAAGCATTCCCATTTTGAAAAAGAGGTGACAACTCACTAATCCAATTATCCCTAAAATTACTTAGTCAAATGCAATCTTCAGATCAACAATGATATTTTAATTCAACAGCATTTTCCTACTCTAGAAACAAAGAATGAGTCATCTGTTAAATTGAACTTTGGTCAAGGTTAAAGGAACCTTGTGGAGTTTGGGGAGTTTTTTCCTATGAAATGGATTGTGTTGTGAATCATATTTTAAAAGAAGCCTTACATTTTAGCTGGATGCAGGAGTATTAAACAGAATGCAATTCATCCCTCTGCCACTGTGCCTGTTTATCAAGTATAACATGATTGACATTTTCCAAGATTTGTCCAAATCAGTATCTCCGGAGGTAACAAGTAAACAACCAGGGGAAAACTTGGAAATCACCTTAGAATATATTTGAGAACTGGGCAGGATGATGGTTATGGGCTTTCCTCATTCCCATCATTAGTGATGTCTAATGGATATAAGGAGAATGGATTTAACTCACTGTGTTTAAAGCAGACCATTTGGTTTCTTGACAATGATAAATGCTTTGTATGACCACTAAAAGAAGCACATGGTAAAGGTGGGATATGTAGAATAAAGCCCTGGCAGGACAGGATGGTGATGGACTACTGCTTTTGTAGAATAAATTGTGTGGTTGCAGTAACTTCCAAGCTCTCTATTCTCTGCCTGGTAATCAGAGGCAGAGAGAGATAAACCCACCTGTCAACACATAAAATACGTCTAGTGAGACAGTCCTGGTTAAAACAAATTTAATATATTCTCTTGATAGTTGAATAAAACGTTCATACATATTAGCTAAAATGATCTGAAAATCTTTTCATCATAATCCAATCATAGCATCATTGACTTACATCTGGAAGATACATTAAAGTTCATCTCATACAACTGCCTCATTTTACATATGATGAAACTGAGTCCCAGAGAGGCCATCAAGTCAAGAAGCAATTCTTGCCCCCTTAATATGTGCCAGTCATTGTGCTAAGTGCAGGCAGCACACACCAATAAAAGTTGGTGGAAGCACTCCCTGCCCTCAGGGAATTCACATTCTAATGGGAAAGACAGCATGCAAATGATCATGTACATGCAAGATAAATTCAGGGTAAATTGGAGGTAATGTCAAATGGAAAGAGGGGGGCAGGGACAGAGACACACAGAAAGAAGGAAAGGAAGAGAGAAAGTGGGAGGGAGGAAAAGAGAGGAGACAGAAAGATAGAGAGAGAGGGAGAGAAGGAGGGAGGGGGAGAGAAGGAAAGACAGGAGAGAGAGGGGGGGGAAGGAGGGAAGGAAGGAAGGAAGGAAGGAAGGAAGGAAGGAAGGAAGGAAGGAAGGAAGGAAGGAAGGAAGGAAGGAAGGAAGGAAGGAAGGAAGGAGGGAAGGAGGGAAGGAGGGAAGGAGGGAAAGGAGGGGGAGAGAGGGGAAGAGGAAGAGAGAGAGAGAGTCAGTCTTGTGCAAGGAGCAGTAAAAAGCCAATGTTGTTGAGATTGTAAAATATGTAGAGGAGAGTAAAGTATAGTGAAAAGGTAGAAGGGGCTAGGATGTGAAGGACTTTCAAATTCAAACAGATGATGTTCTATTAGATTCCAGAGGTCATGGGGAGCCACTAGGATTTATTGAATAGGGATGTAACATGATCAGAGCTGTACTTTAGGAAGATCACTTTTAGCATCTGCATGGAGGATGGACTGGAGAGGGGAGGAACTTGAGACATGGTGACTAACCAAAAAACTATTGTAATAGTCCAGGAGTAAGGTGGTGAGGGCCAGCCTGGCATGGTGGCAGTGCCAGAGAAGAGAAGAAGGAGAATACAAATAGAATCAACAACCAGATGGATACAAGGAGGCGAAAGAGAGTGAAGAGCTTAGGATGACTTCTAAGATGTAAGCCTGGGTGAGTGAGGGGATGATGGGAAGTATAGAAGAAGAGCAGGTTTAGTGGGATTGGGAGGATGTGGTGGGGGAGGGGGGGAAGCATTGGGAAGATAGTTTATTTTGCTCATATTGAGTTTAAGATGTCTACAGGACATCCAGTTCAAGATTTGGCCAAGGTCATACAGACAGTAAGCAGCAAAGATGGGTCTCAAACACAGATCTTGCAAGTCCAAATTCAGCATTCTTACCATAGTACCATGCTGCTTCCAGCCCTAGCTTCTCAACTGAGTTCTAGTTCCACATCACCATCTGCCAATTAGGCATTTCTGATCAGATATCCCTAGCCATCCCAAAGTCAGCAGTTCCAAACAACATTTGTCATCTTTTCCCCTAAATGTTTCCTTCTTCTGAACTTGCCCATAACTGTAGAAATAATACTACTCTCTTTCCAGGCAATCAGATTTGCAACCTCCATGTCACCCTTGACTCTTCATTCTCATTCATTCCATATATCCAATCACTTGCCAAATTTTGTCATTTGTTGCATCTCTCTTGTACCTTTTCTCTACTCATATAGCCACCACCCTCATTCAGGGTCCCATACCTCTTCTCTGGACTAATGAAATCACCTTCTGATTAGTCTCCCTGACTCAAGTCTTTCCCCACACCAATCATCCTCAATGCAGCACAGGTCAGATCATGTCAACTCCTGACTCAGTAAGTTCCAATGGTTCTGAATTATCTTTAGGGTTAAAATATAAGCTTCTTTGTCTGACATTTAAAGCTCTTTACAACCTGGCCACTTCCTACCTTGCCAGCATTCTTACATATTCCCTATAGTCCAGCCATACTGGCCTATTTGCTATTCTTCAGGATATTTTATCAGCTATCTCTGAGCCTTTCCATTTCTTCCCTCCCCCCATGCCTAGAATGTATTCCCCCTAATCCTCTTAAAATTCCTGGTGTCCAAGATTCAGTTGAATTATCACCTTCTTCATGAAGCCCTTTCTGATACCCCCTTCCTCCCAAAATTCCCTTGTACTTATTTGTGTACATTCTGTATGTAGATGTGTGTATACATACATGCATGCATGCATACACACATGTGTGTACACATGTGGCTATGTGTATGTTGTGTTACTTGAGGAAAGAAACTGTTTGTCATTTGTCTTTGTTTCCCCCCCTCCTCCCCAGGGTTTAAAATAGAGTAGGCACATTAAAAAGGCTCCCTTGGTTACTGGGTTGAATAACAAGAAGCTATGACAAAATCAGCAAATATTTATTAATGCCTTAGATACGTGCTAGAAAAACTTTTTAAAGCATTGAAAAGTAGTTACTTTAATGCCAAACAGTAGTTTCCTTTTCTCTAAGAAGTCACAAACACAGCAGAACCATTGACTACATTAGACTTGCCTTATAGCTCAAAAGCTTTCCAATCACCCAAATGCAACAAATCGAGGACGCAGAAAACTAGAAAACATTTTAAGTCACACTGTATATTGACTTAAAAATGTTCATTTACACTAGCTTTATTCATCTGAGGATTTAATGGGCATGCCTTAATTATTCAGAGAGCAAAACGCCTATAAAAATGTGGGCAAATCATTCAGTGCTATTATGAGTTTCTTTTTATTACTACTTTAATAACTGCAAACTTCGACTGGTAACAACAATTATGTTACTATTAATGCCTATTTTATTCATTATGAGTAAAGGAACTTCTAAGCAGTCAGCTTATGAACTTTTTTTCCTTTTTTTAAACCACTAGTAATGATAAGCTTTCCTATTTGCCTTCTTCCCCATCTGGCTTGCCTTAATAGAATGATAAAGAGAAGTCGTGGAACAAATTTAATTACACAGGCAATGTTCCCAAGACAGATACAGCCCTAATGAACACACATACAGGCTCAGACTCCTAAACTTGTTGAAATCACAAAAAATGCCTAGAGACTCCAAGCTTCCCAGTAGGAGAGGCAGCAAGAGACTCTAGAATTCAAGGATCCAGGTTCAAATACAGCCTGTCACCTATCTTACTTTGACTTAACCTCTGTGGGCCTCAGTTTCCCCATAGGTGAAATGAAGGTGGTATACTAAATAGCTGCTATTTCCCCACCCCATTCTAAATCCACAATTTCCTGAAGTTATAATTCTCACAGTTGCCCAGCTAAGAAATACCATGATAGGGCTGGCATAGATTTCAAGGAAAAGAAGCCTTTAAGGTGGTACAGGTCATTGTAGGCTGGACTAGTAAGGGACCTCTGAACAAAGAAAACCCTAAGCTTGAAGTTAGTAGCTTTGGCTTGAGGTCCTACCTCTACAACTTACTATCATATGATCACAGAGTCACAGCATCACAGAAATACAAAATTGGGAAGAAATTGTCAGTTCAACCTACACCAGAATAAGAATCCCCAACAAATGGTCACCTAGAGTTTTCTTGAAGACTCCATGAAAGAGGAACCCACCACCAAGGGAATCCATTTCATTTTTTGATAGGTCTAATATTAGGGAGTTTGTTTTCCCCTGATGTTAAGCCCAAATTTGCCTCTTTGCAGCTCCCACCAATACTGCTAATTCTATAAACTGAGGTCAAAAAGAACAAATCTAGTTTCTTTTCCATAAGACAGATCTTTAAATACTCAAAAATCTGATGATCCCCATTCCTTTATCTTCTCATCTCTGGGTTAAATATCTCCAGGTCTTTTTTTTTTTTTAGCCAATTATTTTATGATCCAAACTCTTCGACCTTTTACCATTCTGCTATCTCAGTCTGGACTTTCTCTGACTCATCAATATCCTTGTGAAAAAGAGGCCCCCAGCACTGAACACGAGACTCGAGCAGAACATAGCACAGTTCTTCACCTAAGAGGATTTCTAGAAGTTGGGCTTCTCAATGTAGCCTAATATAGCAGGAGCTTTCTTGCTTACCCTATCAAACTCAATTCAAATTCAACTTGTGGTTCACAATAAAACCCTCAGAACTTCTCCAGACAAATTGCTCTCTAGCCTGCCTTCTTCCCTATTGTACTTGTAAATATGGGGTTTTAAACCCAGTTCTAGGACTTTATATTTTTCCCTAATATGGTTTATGTTATTTGATTTGGCCCAAAATTCTAGTTTATCTAAGTATATGTCATTTAGCAGGTTAACTATCTGTCCCAGCCTTGCCATTTGTACTAACTCTGAGCTTTTTCAAGGAAATGTACGTGATAATAATATCTTTGTGTTGTTGTTGTTGTTGTTGTTGTTGTTGTTGTTGTTGTTGTTGTTGTTTAGACATGTCTGACTCTCTCTGGCCCCATTTTGGGATTTTCTTGACAAAGATACCAGTGGGGTTTGCCATTTCCCTCTCCAGTTCATTTTACAGATGAGGAAGCTGAGGCAAACTGGGTCAAGTGATTTGTCCAGGGTCACACAGCTAGTGTCTGAGGCAAGATTTGAACTCAGATCTTCCCAACTTCAGGCCCCTGGCTTTATACACTGTGGCACCTAGCTACCCTACTGACTATATGGCTCTGAACAAATAATCTCACCTCTCCTGGTCCCAGACAAGTATCTAAGATCAAGTGGGTAAACTTACTCATAGTAAGGATAATTGAGAATTGACTAGGATATTGAAGGAGTTGGGGTAGCAACCAAAGTGTACCTCATTTAGAAAAAATAAGCTATTTAAATGAGAAGAGAAGGGGGCTAATTTCACAACAGTGGGCAAGGGGAAGTGGGAGGGGGTGTGCTGTATGAGTAGAAGGGTAATATGACTATAATGCCCCCTGATGATCACCCAGCCACACCCCACATAAATGCCTAGCTATTACTGTTACAATTAAGGCAGGGAATAATGATGGTGATGGTGATGATGACAGCTATATAATTTGCAAAACAGTTTTCAACCTACATTGACAGAGGGAGTTCACTTGCCACTTAATTTTTAAATCAAAGACCCAGGCAAAGGCAACAACAACAACATTACTGATTTAATATTAACAACAGCAGTAATAATTGACCTTCTGATAATACAAGTTGTGCAGGAAGTTTCCCTAGAATAATCAGTAATTTCTGGATGAGCACATTCCCTAAAGCCATCCGTGCCCACAATCTCTCTTAAGATGCCCCCATTCAAAAAAAGGATGCAGCATCTCCACATTAACAGTTTGCCTTTTGTGAACTGCTGAGGCATGATTATTATGAAATGTGGCACATGCTTGACATTTTTCTCTTTATCTAAGGAAACAATTTTAATGTAAGGACTGAATGAGCCTCAGAAATAAGTACTGAGGTATGAAAATAGAGGAAAAACTAAGAAAAAAAGAAAGTTTGATATATCCTTACCTATATAACTGTTCAGTATTTAGGTCAAGAGGCATGCATAGTACTAATCAAAACACAGATTGCTGGAATAGGTATTTCATAAATGAAACTTGACTATGGGTGCCATTTGCATGCAACACCATGGATTTCATTGTTGGACCATTAAAATCCCTTTATTACACATCAGTGTGCAATAGAGAGGTAGTCTTTGGGCCAGAGCTCCGACCAGCTAAGCTAGCTTGCGAAATATAATCATCTCTCAATTAACCACATGTGGCTAACATTGCCATTTTAAAAATATTCCAGGCCACCTTCCTATGTGATGCCCAGTAAAGCCTATCTATCAGTTGCCCAGAAGTCCCATGTTTGCGTTCTCAAAGAATGTGAACTCATTTAAATATCACTTTAAGCTCAATGATATTAGAAAAGTAAATCCAGAGGGGTAGAAGGGGTAGGAGAAGATGGGGCAGAACATACTGTAGTATATTAGAAAGCCAAGTACAGTCTTTCCTCAGTTATCCATGAGTGGTTTATCTGTAATGAATTTTTCATTCCAGGATGGATTTCTCCCACTGCCCAGCAGGAGTGTGTTCAGGGAATATAAACTAAGTTTAATACTAGCTTCAGTAAAACTAATCCCCAATCCAAAAAGAAATGATTTGGGGATTATCCACACCAGTGCTCTCCTCCAATAGCCCAGACAATCCAGAATTGAATATGTTGGGGCCTCTAGGATTACCCACTACTCCATTCATACGGATAATTGAGAATCAACTAGGATTTTAAAGGAACTAGGGCAGCAACCAAAGTGTATCTCAGATGGAAAAAAGGAAGCTATTTAAATGAGAAGAGAAGGGAGCTAATTTCACTACAGTGGGCAAGAGGAAGTGGGGGTGGGGTGCTGTATAAATAGAAGGGTGGAATGACTCTGCTGCCCCCACAGGCCACCCAGCCACACCCCCAAAATATATCCCATGTGGGCCTGTTGTGAATAAGACCATTCACAGATAGAGAGCAATTAAGCTTTTTGCTAGATATCTCATTATTTAAAGAATTGTACAGAAACCCATATAGCCCCACCTAAAACTGAACTGCTTTGCACACAGTTCTCAAGTACAACTGAGAAGTAAGGCATTATGTTCTTCCCA
>WOXC01004012.1:0-188410 GCA_011680675.1 Gymnobelideus leadbeateri
TATTTAAACTAAAATAAATAGATAATAAATTTAAAATGAAAAAAAAGATGTTTTGCATGTGTTAGGTACTTTCTCTGCATTCTCTACTATGTTCTACTGGTTTTTACTTTTTTCTGGTTCTAAGCAATTTTATTATTATTTCATTATGCATAATTAGTGTTATTATTATTTATACTTTTGAAATTATGATATACTAGAAGTCAATCAATTAGCACTTATTAAGTATCTACTATATGCCAGGAATAGGAACAGCCGCTGGGAATATAAAAGAAAAATCAAAAGAGTCCCTGCTCTCAAGGAGCTCACAGTCTAAAGGGGAAGACAACACACAAACAACTATTTACAAACAAAGCACATGGAAAACTCACTGGAAATAATCAACAGAGGGAAAATGCCATTTTCTAGCTGATCTAAGGGGGCTTGTTACTGGGACTTGGAGAGGCTGAGTTTGAATCCTGGCTCTTTGTCACTTCAGCTTTGTGTAGTCCTGGACAAGTCACTTCCCTGTTCTGGGCCTCAGTTTCCTCACTTGTAAAATAAAGGTGTTAGACTAGATAAACTCTGAGGTCCCTTCCAGATTTACTGACTCTTCACTATGACCCATAATATCTGGTAACTCTAGTCACTATTCATCAGTTTTCTTTTGATTTCATAGCTTTTCATTTTCTTGTTTATTTTTCTCCATGAATTTCATAGTGGCTATCCAAGTCAATAATAGAATCTCCTGGTATTTCAATGGCCATCACATTAAATCTGCAAGCTGATTTAGCAAATATTAACAGTAACATATTATACTCCACCTAACAATAAGCAGGAGATAGCCCTTCATCCCTTCACTTCTTGGGTGGTCGTAAGCTCATAGATTTAAGGCTCATTGGGACCTCAGAGGCCAACTAGTTCAACACCCCCATTTTACAGGGGAAAACATTGAGTCCCAGAGAGAGAAAGTAGCCACTGTGAAGTTGGTTTTGAATAGGTCTCTTGTATTTCTAGATAAGTGATGTGTTGTGTCATTATTACAAAGGCAATTTCTCTTTTTCCTTTCCTGTTGGTTCTTGATGTTAGTAAATGGAAGCATACATCATTTTTATGAGTTTCTCTTGTAGCTTCTTGCTTCCCTAAGGTCACTTATTCCCACCATCCGGGGCTTGGATTTTGGCGTTAGCGTTATTTGGGGTTTGGTTTTGGGATTGTAGACTGTCTTTGGTTTTCTAAGGGTCCAGTTGTGTTGTCTGTAAGCAAAGGAACTGGCATTTCTCCATTGCTGACTCCTGCACCTTTTCTTTCTTCTTTTTTCTGTACTTATTACTCTTCCTGAGATTTCTGAAGATATCAGGTCATAGTGGGGAGAATAAACGATGCTTTTACCCCCTTCAAAATTAGAATCCTCTTAGCATTTCCCCACTGTAGATACTACGAATTTACAAATGGGTATATGACTCAATCCCATTCTCCAGAGAGTCTTCTCTGTCTATGCTTGGAAATAGTTTTGACCTAAATGAATACTATACTTTATTGAAGCTTTCTCTGCATGTGATAATAACATCATGTCATTTTTCTTCTTTATGTTATTGATAAGATCTATGGCGTGGATCATTTCCCTCAAAGCAAACTACTCTTTTGTTCATTGTATAAATCGTCCATGGTCATGATGGATTTCTTCCATCTTTCATTTGGTTATATCTATCTTATTTGGAATTTTTATATCTACATGGTTATTTGCACCAATATGATTTTCTTTCCAACTTTTGTTCTCATTCAGCTTCAGGACCATCATTAGATTCTTCCCACAGAAGGTACTGAGACCCTCCTTGATTTTTCTGTTTTAAAACAAACCATACAATATCAGATTGATTTATTAGTTGAATTCAACCTTGAATCTGTTTAGCACCAGTAGCTTTTTGCAAGGCAGCTCTTTTATGTTGGGTCAGACTTCACCTCGTGCCATGGGCTTATTTTATTGTCCTCATTTGCTTTTGTTAGTTGGGGGAGAGAGCCAGTCACTTCTTTTGGATCCCCACATTGCTTAGCATACAGCGGGGCCTTGTAATACTCTTGGCTCATTTTCTTGATTTTTGTTGTCCTTGTGCTGAGCCCTCCTTTGTCATTCCCGATTTTGGTGCTCCGGGTTTGGGCTCTTTTCTGATTCGACGTGTTAATTGTCTAGCGACGTAGTTAGTCTTCTAAAAAACAATTCTTGGTTTATTTTTCATTCCCATTCTTTTCTGTTCTGTATTTATCTGTGCTCTGATCTTTGTGATTTCTCTTCTGGTTTTTATTGGTTTCTTGATTTTTCAAGTTCTTTATTTCAAAGGATTAGATTCAGTTCACTAACCTTCTCTTTCTTACTTATATTGCCCTCAAAAGCCATGAATTTGTTTTTGAGTTCTTCATCAGTAGCCTCCCATAGATTCTGACAAGTGATATCTATATTGTGATCATTCTTGATGTAATTTGCTCCCTTTAAAAAATTCTCCTTCATTCAGTTCTAGGATCATAGGTTTAGGGCTGGGAAGGACCATAATGGTCATCTAATTCAACCATTTCTTTTTGCACATTTTAGAATTGAACTGACCAAAGGCAAAAGAAATTAGACCTGAGCCAAGCCTGGAGTGGTGGACAGCCACTAACCCTCCAGGCATCTCTGAGCAGGAGCCACATCCAGACCCAGTGGGGGGACCGACTTCATTGGAGATCCAGGGAAGTTCTATGGAAAGGTCTGCTTCTTCTCCAACATCCCCTCCTTGTGCCTGTCTATTCACAGTATCTGGAATGGATGTTTCTCACTCACATATGCAAATATATCAAATAACCTGAATTTTGCCTCAGTCAGAAAGAGGCCAGGGGCTAGCTATAGAGGAATACAAATTACATATATATATATATATATATATATATATATATATATGTATATATATGTATATATATAATATATATAAATTTATATAAATATAAATTATATATATATGTAAATTAAGGCAGAGAGCTGAACCTTTGCCTCAATGGTGAGACCTCCATTATCTAGTCTGTGCCTGGCTCACAGCAGGCACTTAATGAATATCTATTAAATTTATTGAATTGAATTTTGTCATTGACAGAGTGCTTTTATTCATTCAGCCCATTGTGCATTGTTGGTTTTGAAAGTCCTTTGAAAAGTTTGAAAACCCTTTAAAAGGTTTTTAAACCAAGAACATTAACAGCAAAATTTGGCTGATGGAAGGTTGCTGGGTTGTTGTTGTTTTTTTTTTTTTTTTCACACCACCCTGGATGTATGAGGAAGCATTTTAGAGAAAACTGCCTTCAGCATGGTGTGCCTGCAAACAGTCCACATTAATAATGCAGTAGGAAGGCTTTGTACATCGCCTGACACACTGATCTTATTGAGTCTGGATATACTGAATAATTAATATTCCAACAATACAAGAAGGTACATTATATTATTAAAAGATGCCAGCAATTTTGAGCTTCACAGACACATACTCCATGTTAAAATCACAATCCCCCCAAAAAAGACCAAATGCTTTTTTTTTTCCTCAAAGAAGGAAAGATTTGCCCACAGGAAATGAACAAAAAGTGCAGGCTTCTTATTCAAGGCATTGGAATTAGCTGAAAGGTTTACTGACTCCACCTGCAGGACTTTGTGATTGCTGGAAAATTGAGTATCATTGTTTTGTCTCAAACATGGAGAAAAATCGATCTCTAGAGGAGTCAAGGGTTTCATTCTTGCTAGGTTATTTGGCCTTTGGTTAATAACTACAAGCTTACTCATCAACCCCATGTGGAAACCAAAAGGGCCTCTTCACAGATGATTTGAAGTTTTTCAAAGGGAGTCTCAATGCCTGAGGGAGTTTCAGCTAAGATCCTAGATTGAGCTCCTCTGGACCTTAAAGGGCACCAAACCTATTACTATGAAGAGATTGTGAGCCCAAGAGCTCATATAGGTAGGACTCAGCAGAGCCAGGATCTGAACCCAGATTCTAAAGAGAGCTGGATGTGGATTCAGAAAACTGCAGTTTGTCTGCTTGGCTTGTGAATTGGGCAATTAATCCACATTTATTAGCCACCTACTATGTACCAAATAGATTAGTGGTAAGGCCTGGGCAAGTCCCTTTGCCTCCCCTCCCTTTTCAATTTCACAGTCTGTGGTGCTCAGAAATGACCGGGTCTCTTAGCCACATGACGCGTCCTTCGGTATTGTTGGGATTTTAAGTATTCTGTAAGGAGGGTATGATGAGGGGGTTGGATGAGGCCACCTCTGGCATCCCTTCCAGGCCTAAGCTGGTGATCCTGTAGTCCTGGCACTTCATATCCCACACCTCTCCCGTCGCCCAAGACTGCTTCTCTCTTTTAGCATTTATTTAGAATGATTTCTTTCTGGACCATGAGCAAGAATGTTGCTTATGTGGCTCCCCAGAAGTGAAGGAAGGTGATGGCAGTGAGCCTATAATTCAGGGTATGTCACCATCATCCACATCCCTTCATGGACAGAACACTACAAATGTTTGCAGAGCATTTGACCTGGATCATCAGAGGCAGTGGCTGGGTGGTACAGTGGCTAGAGTTTGAGTCCAACTCCAAGAAGGCCTGTGTCCAAGGGGGAATTTGAAAACAGTTGTTCCTTGTCCATTGTTCCACACTTTCAATGGGTTTTTAAGGCCAAATAGAAGAGTTTCTCCTTTGTCTTAGGGGTGATGGAGAACTACTGAAGCTCCTTGAACAAAGAAATGGCATGGTTATGTATGCCATCTAGGAAAAACAATTGTGTAGAAGTGTGCAAGTCTGGAAGTCATACGAACCTATGCTCTAGGACAGTGAAGGGAAGGATGGGGCAGAATCACCATATTTATTTTATTTTATTTTTCCAAATGCAAAGAAATCTTTATGTGACTCCCAGCCACCCAAGTGCACCATTTCTGACCCCTCCCAGACCTGCCACACTTCGGTATAAATCCATTTACATTCTGGTCTGGGAGACACTCTGAGCCCTGAGTCTTTTTGGCTAGGGGTTAAGGGACCAGCAGCTCTAGCTTGGAAAAAAAGGCACTGTCCGACAGGAGGTGCTAGAGATCATTGTCCTGTCCCCCTCCTGCCCATACCTTCCCAGGTGCAGTGACCACTGGGAAGGTGTGCTAATGCTGGAGGGAGTTCTGTCTGTCAAAAGGGTTCAGACAGACAGGGGACAGCTTCTGCTTGACCTTCATCCCTCACCTCCTCTCTCATCAAAGTCTCTGGCACAGTCCCCCTCTCCAAGCTTTACTGGCAACAGGAGGGAATCATGGCTGGGTCTGGGCCCTGCTCAAGATAGTGCAGTGGGCAGTGCCTGCCATAGGTCTGCAGGTGGCGCTGCTTCTGAAGCATCTGAGAAGAGGGGCCAAGCTGGGCTTTAGCTTTCTGTCTCCTCGAAGGCCTCTATCACCTCCTTTCTGGATTGCTTCATTCAGATCGTCTCCTATCCTTGTCCCACCACCCTCGGCTGCGTAGGTAGTGGCGCAGCCCGGAGATGGGGTGGCCTTGCTTGTTCCAGTAATTCACCTCTTCCACAGAACGATAGGCCAAGCTGTCATCACTAGAGCTGTGGTGGCCAATCCTGTAGGTCATGACCTCAGTGAGGGAGGGCTGGTTTTCAGCCACTACCCACTGCCGGGCCTCTTGGGTGGCATTGCACACTGCAAACACATCATTGCCATCCACTCGGATGGACAGGATGATGTAGCCAGGGCCTTGACCACGTGGGGGTGGAGACGGCATAGCTGTTGTTGTGGCAGAAGAAGACTATGTATGGGGCATTCCGAGGTGGCGTGGGCATCGCCCTCGGCCTGGTTGGAACTGGCCTCGTAGACGGCTCCCATGCCTGAGGGATCTGCATGGCCAGTGGGGAGGAGATGGTGTAAAGTTCCTTTCCTTGCAGCCATAGTGGGTGGACATCTGTCGGCCCTTCCTGGAGTCGCTCGAGTTGCAGCAGCACTGGGACTTGAACAGCTCTAGGGGCTAGCCTCGGTACGGCAACGCCCCTGCCTCCCGGTACTGCCCAAACACCAGGGCGGCGGCGATGCCCACATGAGTGCCCATCTCCCCAGTCTGTAGAAGGAGAGCCAGCCGTGCCGCTGGCCCTCGTAGAGGACTTGGTCCTTGTTGTTGAGAAGGGCCATGCTTTCAGAACCACCTCCCGTGTCAGCCGGGGTTCCTCGCTGGCACTGATGATCCGGCCCTGTTGCGGCATAAACCGGTAGATGGGGATGCGGGAAAGAACATTGGGTTTAATGAAGTCGAGCTTCTCCACGAGCTCGGCGGAGGCACCGGGACCTGGGGCTTTTCATACTGGGATGAGGAGTCTCCCTGATGCCTTCGGGAGGCAGATTCCGCCAGCCCCCGATGCCCACTTGGTGCCCAGGCCATGCTGCCTCTCCGGGCCCAGGCTCGGGCCGCTGCCGCCATTTGGGCCGGGGCTGTTACTGTCTTGTTCCGCGGCTGCCTCTGGGGTTCTCTCCCCTCGGTGAGTGCTCAGCCTGCAGAGCCGTCCATGCCCAGGACCCCACGAAGCCAGCGCGGTGTCCGCCGCCACTCTCCCGCAGCCTCGGAGGACTAGGAGGAGGCTGCCACCTATTCGTTTTAAAAGGAAACTGAGTCTCAGCGTGACTAAGTGACCTATCCAGATACATACAATAATTGGCAATCATCGGACCCCAAATCACTTTGTGTGCTACCTCACTGACTCAGGGAATGAGAAAAGCCTCTTTTCTCTCATTCTATAAACATTGATTTTTCCCGGGCTGAGACTCAGCAAGCAGCCTACCCAATGTTTTTCCTCCTCTTTTGGTCCGTCTCATTGGCAACTCCAAGATAAAATCTTTTAAGAAAAGATCTCAGTAGGTTGTGCTTCTCTCATCTTCCTGTTGGATGAGATCAGTAATGGCTCCATTAGCCAGGGAGGGGGGAACATCGGGTCTTCCACAAAGGCCATCTCTCCTTGCAGTGTGCTGATGGCAGCTGGGGATGTTTGGGAGAAGGTGGCATGAAGAAACCTGGGCAGCCAGTCTCCTCTCATCCATCAGGACAAAGCCTACATTTGGCTTGGCAAGCAAACTCTTGAAATTGGCTTTGACAAACCAAAGACATTCAAAGCTCCACTCAAGCCCTAAAGAGTAAAGCCAGCTGAGGGGAAATGCCTGATTGTTATGCTTTGATCTTAGTTCAGGTCTTGATTATACCTGAAAACCACTGATGATAGAGTTAAAACATCATTCAGAGCTTTAACACACATTTACAGAATGTTTGTGCTGTGTACAGCAGGGGAAAGAGACTTTTGGCCCCATTGGAATAAGTAAAACAAGGACCCTAACCTAGAGAAGACAGTCCAGGTGGGTAGAGACTGGACTTGGGACAGTAATAGTAGAGGGAACTCCTACCTGAGGACACTCACACTCCCTCTACTGAAGAGAGCCACAACAGGCAGTGGGGGAAACTGGAAAGCCTTAGATGTGAGGGTATCTTCCTCACAGAGGGAGCTGTCCCAAAGATTTCTGGGAGGTCACATGGTATTGTGTGTTCTCCTTCACTGGAGGTCTTCAGGGGAAAGCAGTTAGGCCACTTGTTAGGATATTTTGGGAATGTGTGTTGGGGACAGGCATGACTTTTATGCACAGATCAGAATCTATTCTGTGAACACAGTAAGGGTTCACATGTGCACAAGAAAGATATGGATCAAATTCTAAAAGAACATGGAAGAGAGAACCATCATTTCTAGCTGGGGTGTCTAGAGAAATCAAGCAGTCAATGAGTATGTAAGCTCTTACATATCCCAGGCACCAAGCAAAGCCCTAGAAATACACAGAAAGGTGAAAGATAGTTCCTGCCCTCAAGGAGCTCCTACTCTAATAGGGGAAAAAATATGCAAACTACTTTGTATAAACAAGATACACACAGGATCAATTGAAGATATTTTCAAAGGGAAGACTTCATGAAATTTGGGGTTTGTGCTTGGAGAGAACAAGGAAGGGACACTCCACGCAGAGAATACTTGGGAGCAGACATAATGGGGAAGGTGTAATGGCATTTCCTACCCTAGTACCTAGAACTAGCTTTAAGCTCATAGGAGGGGGTATCATAAATCTAGACCTGGAAGGGAACTCAAAAGCCTCAAATCCAAACCCCTCTTTTATAGATGAGGAAATTGAGGTTTAAAGAAGGTGCTGTCACATTGGTAGTGTTAAAAGGAGAAGCAGACAATCTCATGATTTTCTGAATGTTTCACATTTACTGTCACTTGAAGCAAAGCACTTTCATGGACCACAATCTGTTGAGACATTGACTATTGTTGGGTACCTACTTTGGCAATTATGTTCAATGGGAAAGGGCAAGAACAGACATTTGACATAGAGGTGTGTGTGGTGGTGAGTTATGTTACTCCAAGAACCTATAGTATTTTGGTTGTGGGGCCACATCACAGTAGACTATGTAGATACATTCTTATTTCTGAAATTTCTATTGGACAAGGTGGATGTTAGCAATGATTGTCCCTTTCCTGTGCAGCAATTACTTAGGCATTCTATGAACATGGGTGAAGCACCATTGCCTGGTTACTAGAATGATGGAGGAAGAAACACCAAGGCCAGGAGAGGCAGTGTGGGGTGGTGAAAAAGGTGAGGTTCAAACCCAGCTCTGAGCTCACTAACCATGGGATCCTGGGAAGGGAATTTAATCCTCTGAGCTTCTGTAGATTTGGGTTAATGATGCCCATGGTCCTATCCGCACGATGAGGCCAGCTGATTGAGGAACCTTTCTCCATCTCCTTGATGCCACTGCCTTCCCTCTGTTGATCATCTTCACTTTATCCTGCCTCTACCTTGTTTGCATGCAGTTGTTGGCATTTGTTTCCCCCACTAGAGTGTGAGCTCCTTGAGGGCAGGGACTGTTTCTTGTGCCTCTCTTTGCATCCTCAGGACTTAGTACCGGCTGTTGGTTGTCTGACCAGTTGTTGACATAGCGATCTTGAGGCACAAAGGAGACAACAGTGACAGCTGCTATTTATGGTTTTCTTTTAGGGGTGTCCTTCACTTTACCCCCATTGCCTCATCACAAACCCCACATAAATGGCTATTCTTAAAATAAATATTGATTCAATACTTTTATTAAGCACCATTAATAAAGCTGAGTTAGACATAGGGCTACCCTCTACTGTCTACACATGAACAGAACTTTGGGGCATCACTACCTTGGCTAGAAGGTTATGGATTTAAGTCAACTTAAAAGTAGGTCTTTTAGACCTATTTCCTACAAGGAAAATCTAGGAGAACTGAGATTATTTAGCCCAGAAAGGAGAAGGCCAGGTGGCAACCTAGAAATGATTTTCAAGAATGTAGAAAAGACAAGATTCAGAGGGTAGGAATGAGCTGTTCTATCCATGTTAGAGATATCCAGAAGAAACAGGCCTAGTTTGGAGCACCTCTAGAGGCTCCGGGTTAGGATCCTGGCCCAGCTCTGCAAGTAGGTGCCAAATGAATGTTTGTTCAATTGAACTCAGACCCCCTTGGCACCCAGCCAGGGAAGGCTTGCCATAGATGTTCTCTAAATCTCTGACTAGTCACATAAAGGTTGAGGCCAATTTGAAATGATAATCTCTGAGTTTTAAAGGTAAGGTTTCAGTGCTTGTCTATTCTGTCCACTATTCTATCTTGTATGCACTCCCAGACTCAGCGATCACATTCTTGATGCATTAGAGGAAATTTTAGGAGCCTTGGTCTGGATTTGCATATTAATTTTTTTAGATGAACATAATTGAAAAATTCTCAGAACAAGAACGAAGCATAATGTGGTACAACTATGAAGATACAATCTTCCTATTAAATTAAATGGTGAAAACAAAGAAGGTACATTTTGTGCTTGAGAATGTTAACATTTCAAGGTTAATTTTATGTGATTGGTGTATTTCATACCAATACCACGCCCATTTCACCACTGTATTTAAAAAGCAGTTCTTTAATGAAGATAATTCTGCACTGGAGGCAAGACCATCCCCTTCCTTTCTCTTCCTTCCCCCAACCTTCCACCCTCATGGCAAGGTATACTGGGATAGGTGACCCATGTTTTCATGTATTCTGTCCTCATCACATGGAGAGGAGGTCAGAAGCAGGACTGGTCCTGCTGGCTTCATGACCAACTTGATTCCCTCTATGATATGTGATATGTTTCTCACTATTTTATTTTATGCTGCACCAAGAGTTTGAATGAAGGTCTTTCTGATCTCTCTCTCTCTCTCTCTCTCTCTCTCTCTCTCTCTCTCCCCCTCCCGTCCTCCCTCTTTCTTTGTTCTCTGTCTCTGTCTTTTTATGCTTCTTGTTTTCTGTGTTTGTCTGTTTTTCCTCTCTATATCTCTGTGTCTGTGTTTCCTTCTCTGTCTTTTTCTATTTCTGGTTCTCTCTCATTCTCTGTCTCTTCTCTTTGTTTCTGTCTCTGTGTCTCTGTCACTGAGTCTTTCTTGGGCAGCTTCAGGGTTAATATTCTATATTCATGAAGGCTTAGCAATGAGGGTACCTAAGATCATGGTGGCTGAACAAGTAACCTCCTGATAAAATTCCCTCGGTTTGAAATCCTCCAGTGATTAGGAGCTGTCCACGCACCAGCCCCAGCCCCTTGGAGGCTTTTCTCTCTCATTGTTAGGAAGCTGGTTTGTTTTGTTCTTTTTTTTTTTCTGATCTTAGGCCTCAGTTTGCCTCTATAACCCCCATCCACTGCTCATAGTTCTGCCCTCTGGGGCTGAACAGAATATAATAATAATGCTAAAAGCTAACATTTTCATAGCACTTACTGTGTGTCCAGTACTGGGCTAAGGGCTTTGCGATTATGACCTTATTTGATCCTTATGACAACCCTGAGAGGTAGTTGCTGGTGTTATGCCCATTTATAGAGGCGTAACATAAGCTGAGGCAAGCAGAGGTGAGATGGCTTGTCCGTATCTAGTGACAGTCACCTTTGACTTCTGGTCTTGCTTGTCAGGGCTATGGAGCCTGAAAGCATCGAGGGTGCAGAGCAAGGGACAGATGTATGGGCCCTGGGCTGACCACTGATCAGAGAGGGCTGGGATTCTCTATAGAAAGTGAGCAAAGGCATAAGGCACTCCCAGAGGTGTGGTGGCAGGGGAACAATGTGCCCCGGGGGTTGGTGAGGACCAAACCTTTTACAGCTCTGGTGTACACAACATGCAGAAGCTTTGTCCTCGTACCAGTACATGGATCTCCCCAAATAGTCTGTGCAAAGAGCATCCATAAAAAGACTTTCTAGACAGAAAGAGCACAGGCCAGGTGGTGTATCTGATGGACAGAATTAGAAGGGCCAGAAGCAAAGAATCGATCATTACAAAGGGCAGGCTGAGAATAGGTAAGCCTTGCTTCCACATCAAGAATAGGGATCCAAAAGGGATCCAATCTCGAGTTGGAAGGAACCTAAACTCAAAGGGCCTGAGATCAGCCCTGACATTCTATAAGGAAGGAATCTGAGGCCCAGATCACTGAGGACCCTTTTTAAAGGCCAGTGGAGCAGGTAGCAGAGTCAGGATCTGAACCCAGGTCCAGGGTGCTCTTTCTCCCTTCACCTTCCTAAGACCACCAGGGTAGTGAAGTTGTTTAGTTTGGAGCAGAGAAGACTTGGTGGGAATGGGCAGAGGGACCTTGATAGCAGTGTGCTGGTCCCAGACTGATAGACCCTTAGCTCTAGAGATGGAAGGGACCTCAGAGGCTTTCTAGTACAACTCCTCATTTTACAGAGTGGAAAACTGAGGCTCAGAGAATTGGAGACTTACCCAAGAACACTAGAACTAAGTGGAAGAGCCAGGATGTGAATTAGAACTCAAGTCCTTTGACTCCAGATGCAGTCATCTTTTCACCATAACATACTGCCAGGCTTTTGAAGGGCTGCTGTTTGAAGAAGGCTCTTCTGCCATGCCCAAGAGGGCAGCTCTGGGACCAGTAAGCAGGAACTGCAAAGGTGGCAAAATGAGGCCTGATGTGTAAATTAGCTTCCTAACCATTGGATCTGTCCAAAGACAGGAGCTAGCTTGAGATGGGGTGGGTTCTTTTTCACCTTGTTTGGAGGCTGGGTCACCAGTTGTCACCAGATTTGAGGGGCAGTGTGCCATAGTGGTCAATGTGCTGGAGATGGGGATAGAAAGAGCTAAATCTGTCTTCTGTTTCTATATTAATAACCTCACTGGCATTCCTGCTCCACATCAGATCATTGGTTGGGGATCAAATCTCCTTCCGACCCTTCCTTTCCCCCACAACTGAACAGCTTTTGAGGGAGTCCTGTTGACAGGGCTAAGGATCAGAAGAAAGTATCTCTAACATCCCTCAGTCCTCTATAAACATCAGGACCAAGGACTCGTCATGTGCCCCTTGGAGGGTTGCAGTACCTCTCTCCCACCCCACCCCACCTGCCTTGCCTTTCCCCATCTTCGTCAGGGCTTGTTAACCAAATTAAATCTCTGTAGCTATTGTGAGTGGTGTGCCAATGTAATTACCCTTTGGATTCCCAGAGGATTCTCTTGAATGTGAATCACAGGCTGCCTAGGGCTGAACTTTTCTCCCATCCTTCCCACCCCCTTCTTCATATCTATCCACCATAGTGCCATCCCTCCCATGCCCCCATCCTGCTCTTTTCTACCTTGTTATTGTGCTTCCTAGAAATTTATTGTTATGAGACATGCACGATCCCACCAGAAATTACTTTGTATAGACTTTGTGTTTAATTTTCTGTGTCTATGCTATCCCTGCCTCCATTCCCCAAGAGACTGGGTGCCCCTCGAGGCCAGGGATTGCTTCATTTTTGTCTTTGTATCTTATTTCTTTGCCCATTATCTGACACATAGTAGGCACTTAGTGAATGATTGTTGAATTATGTGACCAAAGGGAAAACCAGTTAGCTTTTCTTTTTCGTTAAACAGGAAGAGCGATGCCCATAATGCCAACTGCACAGGGGCATAAGACTACAATTATCCAAGGTCCATGAAAACCAGCTCTCCTGGTCATCTAGGTGACTTTTGGCAAGCTGCTGGGTCCTAGGCTGGATGTTTCTTATCTATAAAAGGAAGGATTTGAGCATGGCAGCCCTGACTGAGGTCCCTGAGTACAGGACTGTGTTCAGGCTGGAACATCACCTGGCCCTCTGGAGCTGGGGAAGTCCATTTGGTCCTAGGGTTGGTCTTGCAATCTAAGAAATGTTCTTGGCATTTTTAGAAACTCAGAGTTACTTAGTGTTTATCCCAGACAAGGATTTCTTCTGTAAGCAGTCAGAGCTGGACAGCAGGGCTTGCTTTTTGCCACGTAAACATTTCAGTAAGCAGCTGAAAAGAAACCAGCCAAGCTTCATCTCCCACACCGTCTGCACATCTGTTCCCCAGGCCGGTACAAAATCATTTTCATTTAAAACATTGCTCAAGGGGAGTGGGACTGAATAAAGTAGGGTTCTAGCTAGTATCTGAAGGGATCAACCAGGGAGCTCCAGGAGGTGACTGGCCAACTTATGGCCACCTGAGAAGATGATGAACTTTCCATTGTTGTTCAGTCATTTCAGTCATGTCCTTATCTTACTGACCCCATTAGAAATTTTCTTGGAAAAGATACTGGAGAGGCAGGCCATTTCCTTCTCCAGCTCATTTTTGAAGATAAGGGAACTGAGGCAACCAGGTTTAAATGACTTGCCTAGGGTCACATAGCTAGTGTCTGAAGCCCAATTTGACCTGGGGCCTTTCTGACTCCAGGTCAGGCACTCTAACCACTGCATCAACTAGTTGCCTCTGATGAATTTAGGGCCTCAGAATCTTTGGTCCAGAGCTAGAATCGACCTCAGAAGACAAACTCTTCTTGTTAACAGATCAAGAAACTGAGTCTGTCTTATGAAAGAACAGTGGAAAGTCAGAAAATATAGAAATCTCAAAATGGACTGAACTAGAGTTGTGTTTCAGCTGAGTGCTAGACAGCCACTGTCAGTGTGTGTGTGTGTGTGTGTGTGTGTGTGTGTGTGTGTGTGTGTGTGTGTGTATGAGAGAGAGAGAGAGAGAGAGAGAGAGAGAGAGAGAGAGAGAGAGAGAGCATGGTCATGGACATTTAGGTGGGACAGAGAAAAAGAACTCAGTTTGGGAAAGCCTGTCTGAGTAGGAGTGGCTTGGCCTGCCCAGTGAATGATCTCTCCAGCTGTACTTCTCAAACGTCTGGGCTGTGGAGCGCATTGGTGATTCTCCCTGATTGACAATGTCTAGGCTAGCATTGTTGCAAGACCAAGAAGAGTTTATTGCAGTTATGACACATCTAATGGCTCTCCATTAAATGGGCTCTCCTTATGCCTAAAGAGAGTAGTTTTGTTCTTTTCATTCTTGTTTTGAACCGCTGCATATCTATGTAAGACTTCCATTAAAATTGCAGTGGGGAGGGGTATAGTGGGGGTGTTAAGTAGAGATGTAGCATGGGAATGCCAGGGCTAAGGGGGATAAGGCTGCCTGCCTTGAAATAGCAGCATAGGGACCTGACTGTTTATAATTTTTCTACCCCCTAGTGGATATTGACACCACTAAAATAAGACAATGAATATGAGATCTCATTGATTTTGGAGTTCTGTCCAAGGATGAAGGTCACAACTCATCCTGTTACACATTGGTCCATGGTCATGCATGAAGTCATCATAAAGGGCTTGCCCCACATGCTAGAGTCTTCCTTGTTTTCTCCTGGCATGGGGAGAGTACCAAATGTCCATATCCCAATATCCATCCCCAACAAGGGATCAAAAATAGAGATGAAAGAAAAAGCCGTTTGGAAAAACTAATCAACACATGCACCAAGTCCATATGTTTAAGCAACAGTCCACATACATCATCTCCTGCCTCAGTAAAGAAGGGCAGGAAGTACATTTACATAACAGCTTTGAGGCCAAGCTTGGACATTAGAGTCACACAGAGCTCAGTTTACTTTTGTGTTTTCATTTAAATTGATATATTTTCATGTATATTGTTTTCCATGTTTAGCTTATTTCACTTTGGATCAGTTCATTTCAATCTTCTCCTGTTTCCTTGACATTTATAACTTTTTACACCCCAGTTACATTCCATTTCAGGTAATCATTTTGATTTACTTAACCATCCTCCCTCCTTTCCCCCACCTTCGCTCAATCAATGCTAGCATCAATTATTGCTAAAAAAGAGTAGTAAGAAAGTTAATCCTGAACATCAGAGAGATATCAAAGTCCCTGGCAAAGATTCAGAGTTAGAAGGAAATATAGAGTTCATTTAGACCAACTCATTCATTTTATAGATGGGAAAATGAGCTTCTCTCTATCTCTCCCTCTCTCTCTGTCTCTCCTCTCTCTCTCTGTCTCTGTCTCTACCTCTCTTTTCCATCTCTCTGTCTCTGTCTCTTGATCTATTTTTTCTCTCTCTTTCTTTCTCTCCATCCATCTCTCCATCTCTCTGTATCTCCTCTCTGTCTCTGTCTTTCTGTTCCTGTCTGTCTGTTCTCTCTCTCTCTGTATTTCTCAACACACACACACACACACACACACACACACACACACACACACACATTTATATAATATAAACTTATTATGTATTTAAACGCATACATTTATTGTTGTTGTTTAGTCATTTTAGTTGTGTCAGACTCTCTGTGATCCCTTTTGGAGTTTTCTTGGCAAAAATACTGGTGAGGTTTGCCATTTCCTCCTCCAGCTCATCTTCCAGATGAGGAAAGTGAAGTAAGCACAATTAAGTGACTTGCACGAGGTCTGAGATCAGATTTGAAGTCATGAAGGTAAGTCTTCCTGACTCCAGCCCACTGTACCACCTCGCTGTTCCCACATGGATACACAGAGTACGATAATCATATGTATATATTTGCAAATGCTGAATAGTTAACATTTATATAGTGTTTATTATACACTGGACTCTTTGCTAAGTGATTTACAAATTTCATCTCATTTGATTCTCATAACAGCCTTGCATGGTAGGTGTTATGAACCAAACTGAGGCAAACCCAAGTTAAGTGACTTTTCCAGTGACTCACAGAAAATAAGTGTCTGAGGCTAGATGTGAACTCAGGTCTCTCTGACTCAAAGAGCATAACTATCCACTGTACCACTGAGCTACTTTACATGGGTACATATGGTTTCCTCCAACAGAATGTAAATTCCTAGGGAGTAAGACTTGCTTTTGTATCTCCAGTGCCTAGCAAAGTGTCTGGCACATAGAAAACACTTGTCAAAAGCTTATTAATTAGGGGCAGCTAGGTGGTGCAGTGAGTAAGAGCACCAGCCCTGGAGTTGGAATGACCCGGGATCAGTCCCAGCCTCAGAAAATGAGCACCCACACATAAATAATGATTGGCCGTGTAACCTTGAGCAAGTTACTTAACCCCAATTGCTTTTTTAAAAAAACCTTATTAATTAATTGATTGATTAGAATGGCTCACCTCAGTAAATGGTACAGCTATCATATCTCATTTCTGCTGGACCACATTCATATCTGGCTTTGGAATATGTCCATGATTCTTTTTTCCTGGCCATAGATTTAGCCTGTGAACTCCCTTATTTTCCCTCCTCCTCATCTCTTATCACGCAGGTGCCTTCTGCCCCTCTCTCTTCCTTTACTTCTATGTCACATGAGGAGGTGGCTTTAATACTGACAAAGGCCAACCCCTCTAACCTGCTCAATTGATCTCATTCCATTCCATCTCTTCCAACAGACTGCTCCTTCTGTCATTCCCACTCTATTACTTGTTTTCCATCTCTTTCTGTCTCCTGGATCATTTTCTATTGCCTTATGCCCAAATCTCCCTCATCCTGAATAAACCTTCACATGACCCTTCTGTTCCTGCTAACTCTCACTCTATGTCTCTTCTGCCTTTTGTGGCTAAACTTCTTGGAAAGGTCATCTACAACAGGGACCTCCGCTTTCCTCTCACTCTGTTCTTAACCCTTACAATATGGCTTCCAACTTTAGTGTTCCACTGAAACTGCTCTCTCCAAAGTGACCAAGTTCTAAGTTGCCAAATTCAATAGCTTTTTCTCAGTCCTCATTCTCCTTGACCTCTGCAGTCTTTGGCACTGTTGATCACTCTGTCCTCCTTGATAATCTCTTCTTTCTAGGTTTTTGGGACACCTCATCTCTTGGTTCTCCTCCTACTTGATCACTCCTTTCTTTCTTTCTTTTTTTTTTTAGAGGGCAATCGGGGTTAAGTGACTTGCCCAAAGTCACATGACTAATAAGTAACACTTGTTGTCTGAGGCCAGATTTGAACTCAGGTCCTCCTGAATTCAGGGCTAGTGTTCTATTCACTGTGCCACCTAGCCATCCCTCCTTTGCTTCTTTTGCTGTGTCTTCTGCCAGTTCTCAGCTTTTAATTACAGGTGACCCTCAGGGTTCTGTTCTGATTCATCTTTTCTCCTCCTTCTATATACTACTTCACTTAGTAATCTCATCAGCTTCCATGTCTTTAACTCTGAGATCTACCTTCCATGCCCCAATCTTGCTGCTGACTTCCAATTTCCCATATCCAACTTCCTTTCAGACATCTTAAACCTGATGTCCAGTAGACAACTTAAACTCAACACTTCCAGAATGGAAATCATCTTCTTTCCCCCAAACCTCCCCACCTTTCTTCCCCATTACTATAGAGGGCACCCCCCACCCTCCTAGTCCCCCAGGCTCACAGCTGAGGAGTCCTGGATTCCTCACTATCACTCATTCCCATTATCCAATATGGTGACAAGGCCTGTTGACTTCACCTTTACAATATCTCTTGAAGAGCCCACTCCTCTCTTCTGATACTGCCCTTCCCCTGGTCCTCATCATCTCACACTTGGAGTCTTGCTCTGCTGGAGGATCTGCCTGCCTCAACTCTCTCCCCACTCCAATTTATTCTCCATTCAGCTCTAAATGATTTTCCAAAAGCACTGGTCTAATCATGTCATCACCCCTACCTGCACAAACACACATGCACCCTCCAAAATTCCAGTGGTTCCTTGTTGCCTGGAGGACCACATACAACATGCTCTGTTTGATCTTCAAAGCCCTTTCTAACCTGGCCCCCTCCTGCCTTATAAATCTCCTGACACCTCCCTTCCTGACACATATTCAGATCCAGTAACACTGGCCCCTTGGTCATTCCACAAACAAGACTCTCCCTCTCTCATCTCTGGGCATTTTCTTGGGCTGCTCCCTGTGCCTGGAATGCTCTCCTTCCTCTGCTCCACCAACTGACCTCCCTGGCTTCCTTTAAGTTACAACTAAAACCCTACTGTGGCTTCTCTCTGTTAAATATGGCTGTTTATCCTGTATACAGATTACTTTGTATATATTCATTTGCTTATTGTCTTTCTCATTAGATCATACGCTCCTTGTGGACACAGACTGCCTTGCCTCTTAGAATCCCTAGTGCTTAGCACAGTGCCTGGCACATAGAAATCACTTAATAAATATTAATAAGTTGACATTCTCTTAGTACTAACCACTGCATTCCTGGAAATTGAACAATTAGTTGTCATGAGTTGGTTTGATCTGGCTCCAGCACATTGTGGAGGCTGTGCCATCTCCTGTCAGTATAGTGTTTGAGTGGGTCCAGGGTAAGGAGAAAAGATTAAAAAGTATATAGCCAGAGATGGAGAAAAATTAAAGATAACTTGGAAGCACTGCTGAGCATCTGCCCAGCTGCTATTGTATTACAGGTATTTTTAGTGTGTGAAATCAGTTTTGTTTCTTGCATAAATATGGAGAGTGAGGATCTCCACCTTAGGGCATCAGCAGGGAGTTCTGCCTTCTGCCTGCCTACACAGGGAGGTCTGTGGTGCTGTGGAATGCTCAGTGGGGAGGCTGGCCCCAGTTTAGAGCATATGCAAGTGTTCTGTGACTGTTTCCTGTCTGTGTCTTGTAGTGAAGCAAAGTCTTTTAATTAACTGCTGAGCTGGAGATGAGAGGGCATCCAGAAGGTGCCAATGGACAGTTGCCATTTTTGTTCCACCTCAGTGGTGATTGAGGAAGAGTTGCTGTACGCCTTTGGGTGAGGAAATAGAGCTGTCCATGGTCCACTCTCCCCTCCTGGCTAATGTGTGGCTGTGGATACACAGCACTGTTTCTTTTGCATCTGTTGTGTTTCTTCTTTTTTCCTTTTAAGTGAATAATTATTAGAGACAGAATAGGCTGCCATTTTGTGAGCTATAAAAGGTCAGAAGAGACTCCAGACATCCTGCTGATGAACCTCAGAAGAAACTAGAACTCAGAGCAACCTGCTTGACCCAGACCTGGCAACTGAGACCAAGTGCAGGTGTACACTTGGAAGCAAAGCCTGTGGTGGGAGTGGGTGGCAGGCAGCACTTTTAAACTTGAGTCTGCTCTCCCCAGGGAGGCCCTGGTTTCAGCAGTGATTTGACTCTGGATATTTTCAGTTTGTTAAAGGTAATTGGTGTTAATTGGTTATCAATGATATTGAGGAGCTATCAATGATTTCAATGATATTGGGATGATGATCTCCAGAGATGAAATTGGGGTAAACAAACTAGATGGGACTCAAGTCAGCAGCATTAGATTTACCCTATTGCCCCTCAGGAGGACCCATAGAACAGAGAGAGACAGAGAAAGAGACAGACAGAGAGACAGAGAGAAAAACAGAGAGAGAAGGAGAGAGGGAGAGAGAGTCAGAGAGACAGAGACAGAGAGAAATAGACAGAGACATAGAGACAGAGAGAAAGAGAGAGAGAGGAGAAAGATGGAGAGAGAGAGACAGAGAGAGAGAAGAAGAGAGACAGAGAGAAAGAGACAGAGAGAGACAGAGACAGAGTAAGAGAGAGAGGAGAGAGAGGGAGAGAGACAGAGACAGAGATACACAGACAGACAGAAACAGAAAGACAGACACAGACAGAAAGAGAGAGAGACAGAGAAGAGGGAGGGAGACAGACAGACAGACAGAGCCATATATGTTTAACTTGCTACTACACATATGTGTTAGGAAAGTAACTCCAGGGTCTTACTGTCTATGACTTTTCATAATAGTGCTGACCAGCTCCAAAGAAGCAGAGAAACTAGACATTAATAGTTGTTCTGGAATGGAGATTTTCCTAGTGATAATGGCAGACTTTCAAGGAGATGGGGGTAGTAGCAGGTTGGGCAAATTAGAATGTAAGCCCCATGAAAGCAGGGATTGTGTCCCCAGCATTTTGTCTGACAAATGGCAGGTAAAAAGTGATTGATGATTTTAATTGAATTGAGTTGAATTCCAAAACTTCAGAAATCATGTGGGAGTGGCAGATCACTTTGGTGTCCTTGTCCCTGACTCTGGGAGAAAAAAGAAAAAGCAATAAATCAGTAAGTATTTCTGCTTCTACTATGGGCGAGGAGGTGGGGATTTAAAGAAAAATTGTCAACAGTCCCTCTGTTCTTATCAGAGGGAGTATAAGATACTTTTTTTGGATGGGGGTGGGGTGGGTGGTGGTGGTGAAAGGGAAGAATTGAAGATCAAGAAAGGCCTTATAAAGAATGAAAGAACAGAAGATCTTATCCAGGGCAGCCAGCAATGGCCAACTCTCCTCTAAGTATGCTTTGGCCTATTTGGTAGGGTGTGCAGATATCCAAAGTCCCATTAGAAGTCAAGGGGAACCATCCTTAGCTTTAAAAAAAAAATGCCAACACACCCTTCCCAAAGATTATAGGGACTTTCATTTCCCTGGTTGATTTTGATTTTGGAAATCTATCTGTCTATCCATCTATCTATCCATCTATCTATCTATCTATCTATCTATCTATCTATCTATCTATCTATCTATCCACCCCTCCATGCATCTATCCATGTGTGTTTGTTGAGAATGAAGGAATGAAGGAATAAATCAAGATTAAACAGGAGGACTATTGAGCACCAGCCAGGGTCTAGCTGAGAGTGCATGGATTTTCACTATTTGTAATGTCTTTTTATGCATATATAAATGTATATATACACGTGTATATGTTTGTATGTGTATATGATACACATATGTACACACAATTATATTTATATATACACAAATCTTTACTGTATGTAATTTCTAGGTGTTATATTTGTATATATGTATATTTATGCATATATACACATGTGCATATCCACATGTATACACAAATCTTTACTGCCTATAATATCTAATTATATCTGCATGTACATGTATATGTGCATACTCCCATGCCCACATATACGCACATCCATGTGCATGTATGTGCACATATGTGACCTTTAGGCATGTAGTATTTCAGTAACAAACAGGATTTGGGGGCCTGGCCTTCAGGGCCACCATGCTGCCTCCTTCACTCATGTAGCCTGGCCACCCACTTGGCCTTTTCTGGCACGTGCTGCACTTTCCCTGCCCTGTGTCTTTCCTCTTGCCTGGAATCTCGCCCCACCTTCTGGTTTCCTTTGTCATCGCCTGTCCATCTTGTGTGCATTTCACTAGCCAGCCCACATGCTGAGGCTTCCTCTCCCCAGCCTAAAACAAGCCATCGCCTCTCCATCCTCTTAATTCCCTTTACTTTGGCCCTGGACCCTGTCTCCATACTGGCTCTAGCAGCTCATTCATCTGTGTCCCTTGCAGAGGTGCGCATACCAGAAGACTGCTGGCAGCCTGTTGAGGGGCAGCTGGCTTGCTGGCTGAATGAGTTCTTCTCCCCTGGGGTCAGGAGCCCTT
The DNA here is from genome assembly GCA_011680675.1 of Gymnobelideus leadbeateri. Lineage (NCBI taxonomy): Eukaryota > Metazoa > Chordata > Mammalia > Diprotodontia > Petauridae > Gymnobelideus > Gymnobelideus leadbeateri. Next base: position 21,676 of record WOXC01004012.1, read on the forward strand.
CATGGAAGCTGAATCTTTCATTTTCTGAGCCAGCAGACCTCAATGGTCAGCATTTTCAGAGCTACTGTGCTCCCTGCCCACCGTGCTGATGTGACTAGAACATCAGTGATTCCATGTGTCAGCTCCCTCCCTGAGGTTTCCATGAACACAGTACCAGCAGGGAGGAGTTATACTGTCAGGGAGCTGCCTTGTGACTAGAAACTGAAGCTGAGAAAACACTGGCATCTTCTTGGGGAAGAAATACGTAGTTACTACAGGGAGGCAGAGTTGAGGCCAAGCATGAGAGCCACACAAAGCCGAAAGGGCTGCTGGGGCTAGGGGGGTGGTGAGCTTCCAGTTACTGCAGGTATTGAAGGAGTGTGAGTCATGGTGAAGACCCCTCATAAACTTTAGGCTAGGAGGCCCTCTTAGAATTCAAGATTGGGTTTTCCATTCAGTTTTTCTGTAAAAACAAGCTGCTGACCCTGAAGTGTCCCAGGAGAGGAGGATAGGAGCACAGGATGCCAAGACATCTGCATGGTTACCCAGGTCAAGAGCCCAACAAGGATGGGAGTTGGACAAGAATTCTTAGATGACGAAATCTGCAGGCTATCATATCTGCTTAGGTCTTTGCCCAGTTACACTGTAAGGGCAAGCTGACCATGAAGTGTTACAGGAACAAGGACAAGAGCACAGGCTTTGATCACGTCTGTACATTACTCAAAGGAAAAGGGGGCCTCAAAAAATGTAGGAGTTGGGCCAAAGTCAGTGGCCTGCCAGGCTTACAAAATAACCACATCTGCTTACTTTGTATACGTCATCACTGTCCTTGAGTTAGATTTATCACGTTTAGATTGTGCTCCAGCTCATGAGAATGAGCCGAGAGGAAGGGGGCTGGGGAGGGGCATTGGGATTAGGTAATGGGGCTGGGCCTCTAAAAGTAGCTATCTTCTCTAAGCCTGGTGCCGCCTGACACTGAGAATGTAGTGAATGCACTCAGCGTGAGGCATGCTTTTCTCTCGAGAATCATAATAAACTCCTTTCTCCTTTCTACCTTGAGAAGCCTCTGAGTAATTTGGCTAATACAAAATGCTGCTACCTTCAAGGAACTGACATTTTATTGAGATGTTACAACAGGTACAAAAGTTATCTGCTGGGAAATGGGGCTGCTTGAAAGAGTGAGGAGTGGAGGGGTGCAGAGGGGACTCCCTGAGAAGTGGCATCAGCCTCTGACCTCCTTTGACAACATGTGGGGGGAAAGTGGAATGAATATGAACATATGACCTGAAAGGAAAACAAGAAAGGGTTAACAAGAGCACATTTGGGGGAAATTGTGAAGCAAGTGTTTGTGTGTGAGGTCCAGTGGTTTTGTTTTAAGTGGGTAAAATGATAATTTTGGGAAAAAGTGTAATGTGTTCAACTCACTTAATGGGCGTCTACTTTATATAAAAGAGTTTGCTAGTGTCTGTGTATCGGGAGGGGGGCTTGGGGGATAAAGTACTGTCCTTGCCATGAAGAGATGCCTCAGAAAGGAATGGACAGAAATCCAGCCCCAAAGCCTGGAGGATCTAGGTTCTGGTCCTGCCCCACATTCTGCCTGTAGGACACAGGGGAAGTCACTTCACTCCTCAGTGCTCTAGCCCACTCTCTAGGACTATTGTAGGGAAGATGTCTATCTGGTTAAGTGGGATAGTATTTATGAAAACTTTTGGGACAGAGCCTGGCATAAAGCTATATAAATGCTCTTCTCCCCTCTCCCCCCTCCCCTCTCTAGCTCCCTTCTCCCCTCTCCCCCATCCCTTCCTCCTCCCTCCTTTAGGGGAGTTCTTTACACTATTGAAATCCAGTCAATATCCTTCTGCCACTAAATGGTCATGAACAGGAGATAAGTGGAGTGTTTTAAATAGTGACTGGAGGAGGGACCAGATTGGTTGGCTGGCAATCCCTTCTCATTGCCCTCCCCCCCCCCCCGTGGAATTTGCCCCTGGAATAGTTAGGGTCCCTGCAGTTCCTATAGAGGGTTGGCCTTGATCTGTTTGGCCTAGGAGGGTAGAACCAGGAGAAGTGGAGGAAAGTTACAGAGAGGCAGGTTGAAGCAAAATTGGCTGAAATTAGAAGATGCTGCCTTGGGGTGTAGGGAACTTATCCTTGCTCCAGTTTTTCAAAGAGACGTTGCCAGGGATGTCTGAGGGGACTGGCTATCAGCATCAGATAGATCGAACAAGGAGTCCTCTGAAGTCCCTCACAACAACTCTGACGTATAGGCTTGGACCCGGGGCAGCTCCGTCAAGAGCTGCATCAGAACTGGATGAAATGACTAGAACGCAGCGCTCCTTCATTTGGGCAGTGCTGGCCAAAAGAACAGAGTAGACCAGCACCAATCGAATTGGCAGAGACTTAATGGGCTGATTTTGGAGGAAAAGGCCAAGTGGAATCCTGCTTTGATCTGGAGCCAGCAAGGTTGATGGCACCGGGCCTTCCTTTAAGCCTACCTGTGGCCAAGTGTCCAGTCTAGACGGAGATCCAGCGTGAGGACTCTTCCCTCAAAGACTCCATTCCCCTCCCATTCTCTTCTGTGCACCACTTGAGGCTCACTAGTAGACTGGAAGTGCCTATGGCTTGTCCTGATGCCCCCAACCCATCATTTTGTCAAAGGATGTAGGAGGCCCCTGAGACAGGCAACTTCAAGGGCATTTCTCCCTGATTGCTGACGCACACACTATTTATCCTCGACATCCTTGGGAGAGTTTGGAATGCTTGGCAAACATTCTGTGAGCAGCTCTCACTTCCCACGAAGCATGGCTATCCGTTTTAAAATGATTAAAGATGGGGTAGACATTAGTCACTTGGTGGAACAGAAAATCAAGTCACTGTAATTGGGCCTGTCATGGGATCGATGCCTCTGACTCTGAAAATAAACATTTCAGCTCCGCATCAGCATGAGGCGGGGAACCATTAGGCTGTCACGCTTCTGTTGGCATCGACTTGAAATCAACAGTGAATTATGATTAAATTCCAGCAGAATTACTTGAAATGTGTTCAGTTGATGCTCTGCTGCCCAGAGGCTGTATGGCCACATTCTGCACATTACCTTGAATTCAACAGACCCAAGTGGAACTAATTTAATCTTAGCTTTCAGGACTCAGCTAAGGGTCTACCTCCTCCATCAAGCCTTCCCTGATTTCCCCATTTGTTAGTGATATTCTTCTGCCACTACACTTATTTTTACATATGCCCCACCCCCCCACAATAGAAAGTAAGTCCCTTGAGGACGGGGACTAGGAGGACAAGCAGAGACATCATGGGTTTTATGAAATTCCCACTTGCTGACCACATCACTTCTGCATAGATCCTCTGTAGAACGTAAATCCCTTGAAGACGGGATGGTCTTGGTTTTCTGCACATGCCCAGTGTTTGGCACAGTGATTGGCTTACATTTTGTCATTTTTCAGTCATTCAGTCATGTCTGACTCTGGAGTTTTCTTGGCAAAGATCATAGAATGGTTCGCCATTTCATTCCTTCTCCAGTGGATTAAGGTAAACAGAGATTAAGTGATTTACCCAGGATCACACAGGTATAAGTGTCTGAGGCTGGATTTGAACTCAGATCTTTCTAAATCCAGACCCTGTGGTCTATTTACTGAGCCACCTAGCTGCCTCCTTTGCATATAATTGGCTGGTTGTCCTTTGTTCTTGAGGAGGACCAAAATGACAATCACTAAGCTAGTCAAGTTTCAGTGTGTCAGACTGGTTGAGCAGACCAATATAAGCTCTGAATGCTCTGCTACAGGTCAGGCACTACTGTCTGTGAGAACATTTCAGGGGGAGTCTCTAAATTTGCACATCCTGCATTTCCTTCAAGCTCTTTCCATTCTGCTTTGCTCATAGGGCACAGCACCTCCTCTGATGTGGGCATGCCATGCTGGGTGGCCCCGGGCCAGACCCTAGGCAAGTCATGTAACCTTGGTCTGCCTCAGTTCCCTCACTTGTTAGATAGGGATAATATTGCACCTATCTCCCAGGGTTGTTGTGATGGTGAAATGAAATGACATTTGTAAAGTGCTTGGCACATAGTAAGTGACAGTAACAAACACTTAATAAATAGTCATCAACTGCCCAGGGATATGTACAGAAGTGCATTCTGTTTTGTTATATCCAAGGTCATAATTGAAACTGGAAAAATTTTCAGATATACAGCACTTAACTCCAAAGGGGGAAAAATGAGAGATAGAAACAGAGAGAGAGAAGAGGTAGTGAAGAACAAAGAAGGAAAGAAAGAACAAAAGGAAGGAAGGAAGAAAATATAGAAGGCAGGTAAGAAGGATTGAAGGAAGGGAGAAAAGAAAGCAAGGAAGAGAGGGAGGGAGGGAGAAGAATAAAAAGAAAGGGAAAATAAAGAATGGGTGTGGTCTCCCTTTCCCTGAAGATGCTCAGCCTGAGTCTGGATGGCCCCTGGCAGGGATATCAGAGCAGAGAGCCTTGTTTGGGCAAACAGAGAGACTGGACTTTCCCCTGAGGATCCTCCTCACCTTAAAATTCCCCAAGAAGAGAACAGATCAAATACGCCAAGCTGTGAAAGAATAGAAGCATCATCACAATCCAGGCTGAGAGCCAGGAAGAACTGCAATAGTTTGCTTGATAAGGGAGAAGTGGAATCTGCTGTTACCAAATGAGTCACAATAGAAAACGAGGAGCGGAAGGCGCCGTTATCTCGTGGGCTTGGTCTTACATCTCAAGGTATGATCTGAAAGAACGAGGGCCTGATGAGGTGAGCTTCACACGGAGTTCCTTTTCATGGAAGGACTCCAATTTTGTCAGCTAGAATGACCAGCAGCAGGCAGCAGGCTGGCACTGCCAAGCCCCATTACCAGTCCTGTTCTCCAGCTGAAGAAAATGTCAAATGGGCGATTTAGGCTCATGCTTCCCATGGAGGGGTGGAAATGGGCCACTGTGCACTAGGCAATAGGAGAGGTGTTGGGGGTTCCCCTGAAGTGGGTGGTGAGATATGTGTAAGGGATCACCCCTCTCCTGCCCCCTAAGTGTGGGTGCTCTCCAAGACTCAGCCTGGGCCCTCCTCCCTCAGTGGCCTCATCAGCACTTATGAGCTCAATGATCATTTCTATGCCGAGAATGCCCAAGTCTTGAATTATATTCAGTCCTAATAAAAAGACTGTAGGTTTGGAGCCAGAAATGAGCTCAGAGGCTGTCAAAGCCAGCACCCTCATTTTATACGTGAAGGGATTGAGACACAAAAAAATGAAGGGACTTCCTCAAAGTGGCACAGACTATAAGTGTGTGATCTGAACCCAGCTCCCCTCGCCTCCCAGTTTAGTCCTATAGCCAACAGCCCATTCAACTCTGGTCCCAGACATTCCACATTGGATCCCCTGACACTTCCCAAACTCAAAATGGCCAAAATCAATTCAAGATCTTTAACGGCCAAACCTACTTCTCCTTCAAACTTCCCTGTGTTTCTCATGGGGACCACCACCTAGCAACCAAAGACAACAAGATAACAGAGAGACAGCTGAGAGATTTCTTTCTAAATGTATACAAGAAAAGAAGGGGGGTGGGATAGAAGCCGGATAAAAGGGGTGGTGGGAATGCAGGCCCAGAACACCATGGACTAAACCCCATGACATCATGCCTATAGGCCAATGTTTTTTTTTTTAATCAGCTGATTTATTAACTTGGGGTTTACATCATTCATTTCTGCAAGATTTTGAGTTACAAATTTTGTCTCTGTTTTTCCCCTACCCACCACCCCAAAACAGTGATCCCACTGGATATCCCCTCCTCCAATCTGCTTTCTCCCATATCCTCTCCCATATCTTCTCCCATACCCTCTCTGACATGGTGGATCTCTATGCCCCAGTGCCTGTGTATTTTATTTCCCAGTTACATGTAACCTAATATTAATCATAAATATATATATATATATATAAACATTTTATTTTAAAACTTTGAATTTCAGATAGATTCCCTTCCTCCCTTGTCACCCACCCTTATTAGGAAGATAAGCAATTCAATATAGGTTGTACATAGGTTGTAGCTATGCAAAACTTTTCCATAGTGGATATATTGTAAAATACTGACTACATTTCCCTCCCTATCTCACCTCCTACTTGTTCTATTCTTTACTTTGATACTGTCCCTTTTCAAAAATGGGTGCTTCCAACTTCCTTCCCCCCGAGCCTGCCCCCCTCTCATCACCTTCCCCCCTACTCTCCTGTAGGGTGAGATTCCTATTTAGTGTGTATGTCATTCCCTCCCTAAGCCAAATTCAATGAGAATAAGGTTGACACATTCCCTTTAGCCATCCTGTTCTTCCCTTCCATTGTGAACATTTTCCCTTGCCTCTTCTATATGAGATAGTTTACCCCAATCTGTCTCTCCCCATCTCCTCTCATTATATTCCTTTCTCACCTCTTAATTTCACCTTTTAAGTATCATCCCTTCCTATTAAATTGGTCCTGTGCCCTCCATCTATGTATACCTGTACACATATATACATGCATTCACATATGTATTCATATGCCCATATAACCTCCTATATAGACATATATACATTTCTATTCCCTTCAACTATTCTCATACTGAGAAAAGTTTCATCAGTTACAATTATTGTTTTTTCCATGTAGGAATGCAAATAGTTCAACTTTGACAAGTTCCTTACAATTTCTTTTCCCTGTTTACCTTTCATGCTTCTCTTGCTTCTTGTATCTGAATGTCAAATTTTCTATTCAGTTCTGGTTTTTTCATCAAGAATGCTTGAAAGTCCTCTATTCCACTGAATGACCATATTTTCCCCTGAAACATGATACCCAGTTTTGCTGGGTAGTTGATTCTTGCTTTCAATCCCAGCTCCTTTGACCTCTGGAATATCATTTTCCAAGCCCTTCCATTCCTCAGTGTAGAAGCTGCCAGATCCTGTGTTATCCTGATTGTGTTTCCACAATATTCAAACTATTTCTTCTTGGCTATTTGAAATATTTTCTCCTTGATCTGGGAATTCCGGAATCTGGCTATAATATCCCTAGGAGTTTTCTTTTTGGGATCTTTCTCAAGAGGTGATCAGTGGATTCTTTCAACCTCTATTTTGCCCTCTTGTTCTAAAACATCAGGGCAATTTTCCTTGAGAATTTCTTGAAGGATGATTTCTAGGTTCCTTTTTTTTATCATGACTTTCAGGTAGTCCAATAATTTTTAAATGATCTCTCCTGGATCTATTTTCCAGGTCAGTGATTTTCCCAGCGAGATATTTCACATTGCCTTCTATTTTTTCATTTGTTTGGATCTGTTTTATAGTATCTTGATTTCTCATAAAGTCACTAGCTTCCATTTGCTCCAATCTAATTCTGAAGGAATGATTCTCTTCAATGAGCTTTTGAAATTCTTTTTCCATCTGGCATATTTGGCTTTTTAAGGCATTCTTCTCATTGCCTTTTTGAGCCTCTTTTGCCATTTGAGTTAATTTATTTTTTAAGGTGTTAGTTTCTTCAGGCAGGTTTTTGACTCTCATTTCATAATTTTCTTGCATCGTTCTCATTTCTCTTCACAATTTTTCATCTAATTCTCTTACTTGATTTCCAAAATCCTTCTTAAGATCTTCTATGGCCTGTAACCAGCTCAAATTTTTCTTGGAAGCTTTTGGTGCAGGAGTTCTGACTTTATTTTCTTCCTGTTGTTCCATGCTTTGATCCTTTTTGTCCCGAAAATAGGAGTGTAAAGTTGGGTTGCTCTGTTTGCTTTGCTTCCTTTGCCTGCTCATGTTGCCACTCAATTACTTGACTTTTGGGCTTTTTGCCACAGTAGGACTCTGCCACCAGACAGGGGAGCTTTGTCCCAAATGCTGAGGTTCTCTCAGCTGCTGAAGGTATTAGTTGGGTGCCCTCTCTGAAGCCTCCACATGCTCTGGCAAGCTGGTCGCACACCCCAGGACCCCCACCCTATACAGCAATCCAGATCCCAGCAGGTTAAAGCAAGAGTGATTACCCCTCAGACTAGTTGCTACATCCCCCTACAATCTGCAGGCCAGTAGGTAAAGCATCCACATGGCTGTGGCTGCAGGGCTGCTGCACCTGAGCCACTTCTCCCTCCAGGGGGCAAAAACAGTCTGCACTCCCAAACTACTGGGTCCCAAAGTCCATACTCCACTGACCTCTCACTTTGTCTTTAGCATCTATGGGTTGATAATTCTAGAAACTGCCACAGCTGCTGGTGATCTGACATCCCTGCAACTGGTGACTGTTCAGGCTAGCCCTGAGGCTAAAACCTCCAGCTCCCAGAGTGCTGCACTGGCCACTTCCTGCTGGTTTGTTGGGCTATCCTCAGCAGGAGGTTAGCTTCTCTGTGTCATTTTGTGGGTTCTGTAGCTCCAAAGTTTCTTCAGAGTTACCTTTTACATGAATTGGAGGAGGTGGAAGCTGGAGTCCTGTGGAAGTCCTATTTCTACTCTGCTATCTTGACTCCACTCCCAGGGTCAATGTTTTTAAAAAATATATATTTTTGACTTGGCTAATTTCAGAATGGGAGGGTACATGAAAGAAAAGAGGGGAGGAAGAAGGGAGAGGGGAATGTGTGATATACCCTAATCAAACATAAAAAGCTAACAATGAAGGGGGGAATGAGTCCTGTAGAGTCTCAGACAGAGAGACTACAGGAGACTGGCTGAGGAGGCAAAAGGAGGGAGTGAAAAAGGCTGGAACTGGACACCCCTATGAATGGTCTCAGGGAAAAAGAGACATTTTATAAAAGGAGATGGTAGCCTTACAATGGTTATAATATGAAGGTATTTGGTCCTTAGAGAGACAACTCATCCTGCCTCAGGAGAAAGAGAATCTGAGCCCCTGGGGGCAACAGAAACCCACAAGATGGAGAAGATATGGAAGGGGGGACACTTTAAGGTAAATTCAGGGAAAATCACCTTGGAGGGGCAAAGATTAAGAAGAAACTGATCAACTGGGGACAGAGGAAAACCCCTCCCATGAGGCAACATCCTCTCTCACCAGCAGAACCTGACCTTTCTAAGACAAGCAGAAGATAAAATGGGGAGTGAGGGCCAGTGTCGATAAGATGGTAACATGGAAAGCATTAAGAAGAAGGACCCCAAAATAACTCCCTTAGAATCTCAAATTTCATGAGGAAGACAGAGACTAAGGAAGGACTACGTAAGTTTGAGCACAATAAATTAAAGAATAGACGTACAGAAAAGGCACAAAGGGAAGATAAATGATGAAGAGAAAGACAGAAAGAAATCCTTTTCAGAAAGAGTCACAGAACATGAAATTTTAGAAGCTAACAGACAAAACAAGTTGAAGGGGAGGAAAGGAAGGAGAATTCTGCTTGACTTCTTAACTGAGAGGGAATAAAAGAGGGGAAGAATTAAATAATTGAAGAAAGGAAGAAAAAGGGAGGAAAAAAGAACTAGTAGCTCCAAAACTAGGAAAAGAGGTAACAAATAGGAGAGTGAGAAGAGAGACAATGGGGATAGGGTTGTCTTAAAAGAGATTAAGCTGGGGCAGCTAGGTGGTGCAGTGAGTAAGAGCACTGGCCCCAGAGTTGGGAGGACCTGGGATTGGTTCCAACCTCAGTTACTTAGCACCCACACATAAAATAACTAGCCGTGTGACCTTGAGCAAGTTACTTAACCCAATTGCTTAAAAAAAGAGATATTAAGCTAAAATAACTGAAGAGATGGAGCTGTGCTTACAACAGAAGAGGGAAAAAAATCACAATTTGAAAAAATTAGAGTCAAATGAAGGAAAATATAAACCAAATGCTCATGACTTTGAATGTGAATGAGTTAAGTAATTCAATATAATGAAAAAGAGTGACTGATTAGATAAGAACACAAAACCTCACAATTGATACTTTATAATCCCCCTCCCCCTTTAAAAATAAAGACATATACAGGATAAAAAGGAGGACCTGGAAAAATAATTACTATGCATCAAATGAGTTTAAAAACAAACAAGTAAACAAGAGTGGCAATCATGCTATCAGACAAAACAAAAACAAACATTCTAAACCTAAAAAGGGATGAGCAATGAATGAAATTAGTTTATGCTGAAAGGAACCATAGATTATAAACCAACATCAATATTAAACTTATATGTCCCAAATGCATGAACATGTAAATTAGAAGGAATACATTAAGTATAAGAAGATATAGACAGTAATAATAGTGACAGGAGATTTCAATGTCCCTCTCTCAGTTTTAGATAAATCTAACAGGAAGATAAACAAATTGCTAAAGAAACTATAGCTAAAAGACTTTTTGATCTTTTTTTTTTTTTGGAGGGGGGAAGGCAAGGTAATTGGGGTTAAATGACTTGCCCAAGGTCACACAGCTAGTAAGTGTTAAGTGTCAGAGGTCAAATTTGAACTCAAGTTCTCCTGAATCCAGGACTGGTGCTCTATTCACTGTGCCACCTAGCTGCCCCTAACTAAAAGACTTTTGATGTTGTTCAGTAATGCTCTACTCTTTATGACTCCATGGACCATGCTGTCTGTGGGGTTTTCTTGGCAAAAAATGATAGAGTGGTTTGTCATTTTCTTCTCCAGTGAATTAAGGCAAACAGAGGTTGAGTGATTTGTCCAAAGTCAGATAGCTAGGAAGTGTCTGAGGCTTCATTGGAATCCAAGTCTTCCTGATTCCAGACCCACTACTGTATCCACTATACCACCTAACTGTTGGTGGTGGGGATAGGGAAGGGTCTGGTAGATCTGTGCCTTCTCTCATTTCTCTGTTTTCTTGTTATGTGCTCCCTCAGCTCCTTAAACCATATGGTAATACTTTAAATATACCAAAAAAGCAAATAAAAGCCAATAGCTTTTTGATCCTTCTATAAAGTTCCTTTATCTTCAGCAACAGCCTTGACAGTCAGACCTTCCTATCCTCCTTTTCATAGAAATTTCCCTGAATGCCTGCCCTCTATGTGTCATGGTGGGGGTGGCACATAGGCCAGAACAAATTCCCAGACTTCCTCCTTAGGTGCTTCTTCCCTCGGACTGGAGGGTTGGGAGGGCAGGACAAAAAGCTTTTCCAAAGATTCCCTTCATAGAAAGCTCAGGATCTTCCAACCAGCTGTCCAGTTCTCATTAGCAGTTCTGCTTGGTTTTGACACCATCAAGGTGCCCTCCCCTCACCCCCTTTATAGCAAATACTATCTTCTCCCATTAGATTGTAAGTTCCTTGATATCAGGGACTATCTTTCTTCATATTATTTGTATTCCCAGTACTTAGCACAGTGCCTAGCATATAGAGAAATGTTCCTATTTGTCAATATTTGTCAAATTTACAATGATAAAAATTATGATTTCAGAAGTAGCTGCCAGGAAAGTTAAGAAACATTTGGTGTCTATTGGCAGTGGCTGCCCTGCTCTTAAGCCTTTCCTAGCTGACTTCATTTCGATATGTCTGTGGGCTTCCTACTGTTTTCTCTAACCTGTCACTCATCATTCTGTTTTCTCATTCCCAGTGGGTCTAATGTTTCCAGTCCATCCAACCTTATCTCCTCCTTGAAGGAGGTCCTCAGTCCTTCCTTCTCTGAATTCCTATCATGCTGACGTCACTGCCACTAAGTGTCCTATGACTTCTTGTTTCAACAATGGTATTTTTGTTCTTCCTCACTAGATTGTAGTCCCTAAAGGTCAGGGGCCTGGCTTACATTTCCTTCATATACCAAAGCATGCCTGGCACAGAGCTACGAACAAAAGAGGTGTTAATGATGAAGGTTATTTATTGGATCTTAAAACCTGCACTATGTTTAAAAGGGACCCCCTGGCCAGGTCTGCTTCCTTCTCTCTGTATGTCTCAATAGAACTTAGTGTAGCTAGGAGTAAGGAAGGGACCCATGGAGAGCAGAAATTCTGGCCTTCAGATAACTAGCTGTAATCTTTTACTAAAAAAACAAAAACCAAAACAACAACAAAAAAACCCAACCAAAACACCCCCCCAAGCCTTGTATTGTATGTATTGGGGGCGAGTGTGTGGGGGTAGGGGAAGCACATTTTAAAGCCTAAGTATAAACTTGTAAGTGTTGACAATTCTTTCTTCACAGACAACACATTTTAATAAGTGTCATATTTGGGAATAAATTATGTCTTTAATTCTTTAGCACCTTTATCCTCTCACTTTTACAGATGCTGAATTTGCATTCAAGCACCCTTTTCTCCCTGTCAGTAACTGCTATCAATTTCCCTTTCATCCAGGTTGCAGTCTAAGGAGTGTTCAGGATTCTCTTCTTTCAGACTCTGGTCAAGACTTATGAAGTTTATTACCTCAGGAGTCCAGCATCTCAAGTCCCCAATGAAGTTGTCTTCCGATGCCTCGTTGTGCTGTGGAGATGGTTCTAGGACCACAGAATTGTGCCAATCAAGAATCATCCAGCCACCAAGTATTTATTAAATATCTGCTGTGTGTTAGGTATGTGCTGGGGTATAGAGACAAAAATAATCCCTGCCCTCAAGCAACTTATATTCTACTGGGAGGAAATGATATGCACAATAAAAAAATAAGATAAATTATATTTAAAATAAAATATAATAATACAATATATGAAGCAAAAATAATAAAGTAAATATTTAAAATATAATAAAAATAAATAAATATTTAGAAATAAGTAAAAATACATAAAAACAGTAGAATGTCACTTTAGGGGGTGTGTACAAATAAATGGTGAGTCACAGAAGGCTATCCCAGGAGGGGCTGTTGTCCAGCTAGGGTCTTCAGGAGGCAAAGGTGAGCTTTCACTGTTTGGTCATTCAGTTGGATCTGACCCTTGGCCACCCCATAGACCATACACAGCATGTCAGGCCCTTTTGTCCCCCACCATCTTGAAGTCTGTCCAAGTCCATGTTAATAGTGAGGAGAGAGAGTATTCAAAGCATGGGGGACCAGCATGGAGGTGGCACTTGGAATGTCCCCTCTAGGGAGCAACCAGTCTGTTGGCCACCTTGACTGGGACATAGAGGACCATCAGCTTGAAAGGCTAAGAAGGGACGAAGCTTCAAGGACTTTCAGCTCCAGAGCCAGAGCTGTCCACTGGGAAGGCTACTAGTTCTCAAGCCAGAATATAAGAGTTCAAATCCTGCTGCTGCTGCTTCTTCCCTGTGTGACTGTCGTCAAGTCCCTTCACTTTCCTTGGCCATGATTCCTTCTTCTGGAAAGGACCTCTGGTGTCCCTTGCCGGTCTGTCTCTGGGTTAGAACAGAAGTGCCTCAAGACTAGGGTCGGCTGTGGTTTTGTTCTCATCCACCTGGCTTACTGCATTCTGGGCCCTTTCCCTCCTGCTCCATGCCCCATCTTGTCAATTCCCTTGTGAGTCAATGGGCCTCTGTCTCAGTTTCTAGAAGGGGAATGGGCATAGTGATAGCCATACAGGGAGTGACAATATGTCCCAAAAATGACTGGAAACAGGCAAGGCAGCATGGGGGCAATCATGTTCGGTCTAAAATATACAAAATCCACAGTGCAGAGTACTAGGCATTCATGGTTTCCTCTGCAGTCCTCTTTCTTCAGTTCTTTATACAGAAAAATGTTTCTGTCTTTCAATATTTGTCAAATTTACAATAATAAAAATTATGTGTATAGACATATACCTACACACACACATAAATGTATATATGAAGGGGTTGGACCAAATGATCTCAGAAGTAGCTGCCAGGCATCAGGGCATCGATCTATGGTCCTAATTGCTGGAGGAAAGCTGGGAAGGGGTGAGCTTGATTTAATCCCTTTCATTCCCTGATGACCAGGAGCCCAGTCTCCCCCACCCCACAGTAATGGGGAGTGAGGCAGGTGGAGAGCAGTCACATTCAATGCCTTCATGCATTTGAGTCCTTGGAGAAGGCACGCTTGTCAAAGTGTTAAACTGTGAACACCTGGCAGCTGATGTTTTATTAATCATTTTCTTCTCATTCTCAACAAGCTTCTTTCATGTGCTGGGGGCAGCAGGAGACCCCCTTCCATGGCTCATACAACACCTATAATTTCATAGGCTTCTGATCCCCTGCACTGGAGGGGATAATTATTTCTGTTTTATCTTCTGAGCCAGTGAGGTCAGATCTGGTGTGTCCATGATGCTCTTTGAATGCATATGGCTGGTTAACAAATGAAGGTGATTATAGAACTGCTCTTAGGGTTTTCAAAAGAGAAAGAGAAAACCAAATCCAGTTCTAATCCTTTTATTAAGCAAAGAGAAATCAACACAGGGAGAGTTTTGTTTTGCCTCAGAGGAATTGCATATTTATCAAAACAGGGTATGCTTCAGCCAAACCTCCATGTTCTATTGCCCTTCATCCTTCCCTTTCCCTCCCTCCTGACTGCCCTGCTCCCCAGCTCCAGCCTCACTTTTCTCTGATCCATCATCCCACCCTGGCCAATCTGAAATCCCCCAGAGCCAGATCTGATCATGTTGGTCACCTTTGATGTCCAGGATGAAATACCAATTCCTTTATTTGTCATTTAGAGAACTACATGATTTGGCTCTCACCTATCTTTCCAGACTATTCACAGATTACTTGTGTGGCATGATTGTTAGAATGCCGGACAGGGAACCAAAAGGCCCCTGTTCCAAGCCTGTCTCTGCAGGCCACCTTTTTGTCATCTGTGGACTTGAGGGAAGTGGAAGACAAGATTTCAAGACAAAGTCCTGAGCAATTTGGAAAGTGCTGATAGAGGTCTGATGGCTGACTTCCAGTGCCAGAGTTTGCCCCTGAGGTCCTCCCTAGATCTGGAGCTGAAAGGACCCCCCCCGCCCAGGCCATCTGATTCAGAACACTCATTTTATGGAAGAACAAACCTAGCAGTGAAATGATTTGCTCTCAGTTACACAGGTACCAAGTGCTGAGCTGACGTTTGGCACATAGGTCTTCCGATTTCAAGTCAGGTCCCCCTGCCGTGTCATTGTGCTATTTCTCTGCTTGGCCCAGAGGGCAGAACCAAGATGGTTAATTGTTACTGAAGTGATTCCAAAGAAGAATGAGCAGCCTTTGGGGGTCATGGCTCCTTGGTGGAGGTCATTGGAGGGTAGTCACTCCAGGAGATTGTGTAGAAGGGTCAAGTTTCACAAGAGGACCTTGGTGGTCCTGTTCTGTTTGGGATCTGGTGAAGAGGACAGAATGAATCCCATGGCCATTTGGACTCAGAACTCAACCAATCCTGAGGACGTGACAGTGAGAACACAGTCTTCTCCCTGTTGATTTGGTCAGACTGAGAGATTCAGCTAGTGTTTCCATTGACTGCCACCCCCACTGTGCTGAGAAGCACTTTCCTCCTTGGTGTCCTGCCACAAAGCTGAAGATGGTTGGAAGTGTGAGGGAGAAGGATGGTGAATTAATGAATTAATTGGAGAGGATTTGAAATGCTAAATAATTTAGTTTTTTCTCCTTCCTAGCTCCCAAACAATAGGAATTATAACAGAGCTAAGTGATTAGAGTCTCAGGAGCCACAAGGTCCATTAGGCGACTGAGAGGTAAGCCCTCATGTTATCAGCCATTTGCCCTGGAGTATGAAATGAGCCCTACAGTTGGAGTATTCAGACAACAGAAAGCTTACACAGAATGGTGGTGTCGTGGATGGAGGACATAGAGTCAGGCAGCTGTGGCTTCCCATCTGCCATTGAACACTTACTATGTGACCCAGGGAAATTCCTTAACCTGAGTTTTCTCATCTGTAGGATTTAATAATAACCTTAGTAAAGCTTCTCCTCCTCTTCACGGGGGCTGCTATGGCCAAAGAATTTGTGACCAAGTAACCAGTCTTCTGGTTAGAATGTCTCCACCTTTGGATAATATGGTCGGTCCTCAATAGTATGGTGCTTCAGGCATAGTAGGAACCCAGAAAGACCTTGAGTGTTCATGAGACCCAAAGTAATTTAGATCCACCCAGATAGAAATTCAACCAGGTACAGTAGAGTTAGAATCAGAAGACCTGGACTCTGACTGATCCTCAACTTCCCCATCTGTTAAGTGGGGACACATACTCTTATTTCCCTACTATACAAAGTAGTCGGGAGGAAAGTGCTGCTCCATGATCTAGGGAAAGAAGGACAAAAACTGAGGGCAGAGCCAAGATGGCAGAGTAAAAGCACAAATGGTGTCGGCTCCAGCTTCAACCATCTCCAATACCTGTAAAAAAATTACTCCAGACAAATTTTAAAGCTACAGAACCCACAAAGAGACAGAAAGAAACAAATCTCCCAATGAAGGCAGCCTGGCAGGACAACAGGAAGGGTCTATCACAGCATGCTGGGAGCCTAGCACAGTCTCCAGTGAATGGAGGTTCCAGCCCGAGGGCAGCCCTGGACCAGAGCCCAGACTAGCCAGAACAGACTTCAGGAAAGTGAATCACTAGCAGCCATGGCAGTTTCCAGACTCATCAACCCATAAATGCCAAAGAGAAAATAAAAGGTCAGTTGGGAACTCTGCTGTAAGGGTGAAGGAACAGTGTGGTCAGGCCCCTACCTCTGGGATGATAAGTGGTGGGAGGTGGGGCAGTGCTGCGTTGTTGCTTTCAGAGCTCCTGGCCTGCAGATATTAGGGGGACCAAGAGACCATTCAGAGGGTAATCACTCTTACTTTGACCTACCTGGATCTGGATTGTGGTCTTAGGTGATTGTCCTGGGGTGTGAGGCTAGTGAGCCAGAGTTTGTGGGGGCTATAGAGAGAGCACCCAACTAATAGCTCTGGCAACTGCAAAAACCCCAGCATTTTGGGACAAACCTCTCTCCATTTTTAAGCAGAGTTCTACCGTGGCAAAGAGCTCAAAATTCAAGTAATTGGCAAGATGAGAAAGTGCAATCAGACCATACAATCCTTTTTTGGGGACAAAAAGGATCAAAGCATGGAATGGGAGGAAGACAGTGAAGTCAAAACTGCTGCATCAAAAGCTTCCAAGAAAAATAGGAACTGGTTACAGGCCATGGAGGAGCTCAAGAAGGATTTTGAAAATCAAGTAAGAGAAGTGGAGGAAAAACTGGGAAGAGAAATGAGAATGATGCAAGAAAATCATGAAAAGCAAATCAACAGCTTGCTAAAGGAGAACCAAAGAAATTCTGAAGAAAATAACACCTTAAAAAATAGACTAACTCAAATGGCAAAAGAGGCCCAAAAAGCCAATGAGGACAAGAATGCCTTAAAAAGCCAAATTTGCCAGATGGAAAAGGAATTTCAAAAATTCAACAAAAAGAATAATTCCTTCAAAATTAAATTGGAGCAAATGGAAGCTTTATGAGAAATGACTTTATGAGAAATCAAGATGCTATAAAACAGATCCAAAGAAATGAAAAAATAGAAGTCAATGTGAAATATCTTGTTGGAAAAACCACTGACCTTGTAAATAGATCCAGGAGAGATTATTTAAAAATTATTGGACTTCCTGAAAGCCATGATCAAAAAAAGAGCCTAGAATTCATCCTTCAAGAAATTCTCCGGGGCGGAGCCAAGATGGCGGAGTGGAGACAGCTCGTCCAGGCCTCTCTGCCCCCGGATTCTCCACAAACTATGTAGGAAAGGACTCTGGGGAATTTCTGGAGCCCCGGCACCCACAGAGCGACGCAGAGGGGCTGGCCTCCCGCTGAGGACGGCCCGGCGCCCTGCAGGAAGGACCAGCGCAGTGGTCTGGGAGCCGGCAGCGCACAGAGCGCAGAGCACAGGAGCCGACCCGAGCCCAGGTCCACGTGAGCCGAGGTTTTAGCCCCAGGGCGGCAGGGCCAGCAGCCGGCTGGAGGAACCCCAGAACACCAGGAACTGTGGAGATTCCAGAATTATCAACATAGACTTGCCTAGGACAAAGTAAGAGGTTAGTGTCCTATGGACTTTGGGACCTGTATTTGGGGAATGCGTCAGCTCCCTCCCCTGGGGGCTAGAGGCTGCTGAGGAGACACGCCATTTTGTAGTTTTCAGAGGCATTTCCGGCTCCCAGCCTACAAATCGTGGGGAGATCCAGCGATCAGTCTTGGGGGGTGGTCGCTCTTGCTTTAACCTCCCTGGATCTGGATTGTGATCTGGGGTGGAAGTTGTGGGTGGGTTTACAGCTTGCCGGAAACGGAAGTTGCCCCCCACACGTTCGGGACGGAAATTCCTCTAGCTGGCCTTGAAGCCATAGTGTGGCAACAAGCCCAAAAGTCAAGCAATTGAGTGGCAACATGCCAAGGCAAAGGAAACAGAGGGGTGCAACCCTAGACTCCTATTTGGGGGGCATGGAGCGGGAAGAGGACTGTGAGGTCAGAAGTCCTGCTCCAGAAGCCCCAGGGGAAAACATGGGTGGGTTGCAGGCCATGGAGGACCTTAAGAAGGACTTTGAAAATCAAATAAGAGAAGTGGAGGAAAAATTAGAAAGAGAAATGAGAAGGATGCAGGAAAAGTATGAAATGAGGGTCAACAGCCTGACTGAGGAAAACAACACCTTAAAAAATAGACTGGCTCAAATGGCAAAGGAGGCCCAAAAGGGCATTGAGGAGAAGAATGCCTTAAAAAGTCGAATTTGCCAGATGGAAAAGGAATCTCAAAAGTTCACTGAGGAGATTCATTCCTTCAGAGTTGGACTGGAGCAAATGGAAGCTAGTGACTTTGTGAGAAATCAAGATGCTGTTAAGCAGATCCAAACAAACGAAAGATTAGAAGGCAATGTGAAATGTCTCATGGGAAAAACCACTGACCTGGAGAATGGATCCAGGAGAGACAATTTAAAGATTGTTGGACTACCTGAGGGCCATGATCGAGGAGAGAACCTGGAAATCGCCCTTCAAGAAATTCTCAAGGAAAACTGCCCTGATGTTTTAGATCCAGAGGGCAAAATAGAGGTTGAAAGAATCCACCGATCACCTCCTGAAAAAGATCCCAAAAAAAGAAAAACTCCCAGAAATATTATAGCCAGGTTCCAGAATCCCCAGATCAAGGAGAAAATACTACAAGCGGCCAGGAAGAAACAATTTCAATATTGTGGAAACACAATCAGAATAGCCCAGGACCTGGCAGCTTCTACACTGAGGGATCAAAGGGCATGGAATATGATATTCCAGAGGGCAAAAGAACTGGGAATGAACCCAGGGGTCACCTACCCAGCAAAACTGAGTATTTTGTTTCAGGGGAAAATATGGTCATTCAGTGGAATAGAGGACTTTCAAGCATTCTTGAGGAAAAACCAGAGTTGAATAGAAAATTTGACATCCAGACAGAAGAAGCAAGAGATGCCTGAGAAGGTAATCAGGGAAAAGAAATCAAAAGGAACTTATCAAAGTTGAACTATTTACGTTCCTATATGGAAAAGCAATATCTGTGACTGATGATATCTTTCTCACTATGAAAATAATGGAAGAAGGGGGTATGGTCATACGAATACATATGTGAATGTATGTGTATATGGCTACAGTTATATATGGATAGAGGGCATAGGTTGATTTTGTTGGGAAGGGAGAGTACTCAAGGGATGAAATTATGAGGTGAGAGAGGAAAGTGGCAAGAGGAGATGGGGAAAGACAGGGTAGGGTAAACTATCTCATGTAGGGGAAGTGGGTGCAAAGGAGGGGGAGAATAAGGAAGGCTAAAAAGGCAAAACCACATTCACATTGAATTTGGTTCAGAGAGAAAATGACATACATACTAAATGGGATATCTCAACCCGCAGCAGGATAGGGGGAAGGGGGATGAGAGGAGGGATGATGGATGGGAGGGCATCCTTGGGGTGAGGGGAGGTTGGAAGTACCCACTATAGAAAAGGGACAGGATCATGTAGGGAATGGACCAGGTGGGGGGTGGGATGAGTGGGAGGGAATTATAAGCAGCCTTGTACAATATATCTACTATGATAATGTTTTGCATAGCTAGACATGTACAACATATACTGAATTACTTATCTCCCAAGAAGGAACGGGTGACAAGGGAGGAAGGAAATGGATCTGAAATTCGAGGTCATAACATTAAACGTTTCAAATATATATATATATATATATATAAATACTATTATTAATACTCTTTTGCCTATAATTGGGAGATAAGATGTGCAGGCATTGGGACACAAAGATTCATCTTCCTCTAATGGAAAAGTCGATGGGGGTATGGAGAAGGTATGGGAGAGAGCAGATTGGAGGAAGCGATATCTTGTGGGACTGCTATTCTGGGAGGTTGGGTAGGGGAATAATGGGGGGAAAATGATTGTAACTCAAAATCTGGTGGAAATGAATGATGTAAAACAGAAGTTAATAAAGTATTTGTTAAAAAAAAAAAAAAAAAAAATTCTCCAGGAAAATTGCCCTGATGTTTTAGACCCAGAGGGCAAAATAGAGGTTGAAACAATCCACTGATCACCTCTTGAAAAAGATCCCAAAAAGAAAATTTCTAGGAATAAAACAGCCAGGTTCCAGAGTTCACTTGTACAACCTATGTTTAATTGCTTGTCTTCCCAGTGGGGGTGGGTGAGGAGGGAAGAAGGGAAAGACTCTGGAACTCAAAGTTTTAAAAAACAAATGTTAATGCATGTTACATGCAACTGGGAAATAATATATACAGGCCCTGGGGTATAGAAATCCACCTTGCCCTACTAGAAAGTTAGGGAGGTGAAGGGGGAGGATATGAAAGAGCAGATTGGGGGGAGGGGTATTCAGTAGGCTTGCTATTTTGGGGTGGGGAGTAAGTAGGGGAGAGAGGGGGGGAAAATTTGTAACTCAAAATCTGTGGAAATAAATGTTGAAAACTAAGAATAAATAAACAAACAAATTGGTGGGGGGAAGGACAAAAACTGAACCCACCCCTGCCCTTCAGGGGCATGGAATCATAGGTTCGAATTTTTAAAACTGGAAGGAACATCCAAGCCCATCTAGTCCAGCCCCTTACTTTACAGATGAATGCACTTTTTATAAGAGCATACACTACATACATATCTCATTAAATATATATTTTTTTAAAAAGGCCTCAGCTGACATTGGTGTGAATGGCACTCCCAGTGAGGAAACCCCATCCACCAATGGTATCAGCACCTTCCTTACTATTAGAAGACTGCCTAGAACACCCAGAGGTGAAGGGACTTCTAGGGTCACAGAGCCATGTTTTAAAAGGGGATGTGTTAGGTCTTCCTACCTCCAAGGCATCCCAGCACACTTATGTTCCTGATCTGCCTCGGCAGAAGGAATTTCCTTCCCTGGAGTTCCCACCATCAATGGAATCTCAGGTCTGGTCTACATAAGTTGGGGTGGGTGAATATATATGCACACATTTATGCGGATAGACAGGCATGTGTGCACACCTATCTGTACACAGATGTGTCCATATGTGCATACATGCACATAGCATACAAGGCAGCTTCAGAAGGGCCTAGAACACCTGGGAGCAAATTCCCTTGAAGGACCTGGCTCCTGGGACAGAGCCTTAAACAGGCCAGGGATTCCAAAATGGGGGGGTGAGGAGGGAGAAGGGGCTAGGCACTAGACACTGTCTTGGAAACTCTTGGAGGTAAGTGACTGAATGCTACTTACAGATGAGGAAATGAGGCCCAGGCATTTCAGTGACTTGCCCAGGGTCAAGCAGGGAGTGTGTAGAGCCCGGGACTTAGCTTTAAAATCACCAATCCCTTCTTCATTCTCTGTACTTGCCTATATTGTTGACCTTAGCTCTAATTTTTCTCTGATTACTTTTAGCCAGAGTTGGGATGAGGGCTGGGCAGCCCAGGCCATGGTGCAGGGCTCTACTGTGGTGCCAGAGGTGGCGTGGGAGGGGAGGAGGGAGAGCATTTCCAGACCTGGCTCTGTCCAGCCGAGCTCAGCTCTCAGATGCCTTGTTGGCTGGCAAATGGCCCCACCTTGGTGGAGGCTTTGCCTTGTCCCCTTACAGAATGGAGCAGGCTCTGACTCCCTTCTCCAAAGGCACATGGCCCTTGCCTCATGTTCAAGATGGACCAGCCCTGGACAAGTCAGTCCTCAGGACAGTGGCTGTCACAGAGTGTCCTTCCTTCCATGAGACCACAGGCAGAGACAATGAACAAGTCAGGAGTTCAGCATCTCCCAAAGAGTCTTCTCTGCTCATCTGGCCTATCTCTCTTCAATCCACAGTGGAGAGCTTGCAGCCCCTATGTGTAGGGAAGCTCACATCTTGCATTTTCTCTTCAATACTTCCCCACTGAACCATGTTCCTCTCTCCATCATGTGTGCTTGTGGCATCCCCTGGTGTCCAAAAGGTGAAGTACATCTCAAAGCAGTGTCCTAGAGCTGATCTGGAGGAACCTTCAGAGACCAGAGGTGGAAGGGACCTTGTAGACTTGCCCTCTGTACCCCCTCATTTGGGGCTGGATGGAATTAACTTTCCTTTAGCGTCTCTCCATATTGTTCCCTACAGCTTTTCTGTAACGGGAGGAGTGTTGGATTGGTATTCAGAAAGTGTGGGTTCAAACTCTCATTCCCTGACCTCTTTCTCTCCTTTCCTCCCCTCCCCACCACCATGAAGGAGTATGTGTGTGTGTGTGTGTGTGTGTGTGTGTGTGTGTGTGTGAGTGAGTGTGTGGAGGGGGAGGTGACTCACCTAATCTTCCTAGCCTTTGGTTTCCTTCTGTGTAAAAAGAAGGAGTTTGGCTACATGTGATTTTACTTATGGTTGAGGAGTATCTTTGCCTTTTGTTGACCTGGGTAGGAGAGGACCAGTCATTGTAGCAGCAAGCACCCCAACATCCCCAGGGTGGCTGCCAACACAGGTTCTTAGGTCTGCTTTTCTAAAGGAAAGCAACTCAAAATGGGTTAACAGGCTTACTTTAATCAATCACATATATATCATTTACCTCGTTCAGGGGAAAAAGGTCAGCACCCTGAACTTCAAAGTATACAGACAGAACTTACAAGACAGAGAAACAAACAGATCAAGCAGACAGGCTTCCAAACTGTCCAACCATTATCAATACCAAATCACAGTTACCAGAGAGGGAAGCATCAACATCTGGGTTTTCAAAGCCGGGGGGCTCTCAACAGCTGCCCAGAGTCTCATCTGGTCAAATCATACAACACTTCTCAAAGTGAGCCTCCAAAGCAAAGCCTCACATCAGGGATTATATAGCCTTCTCCTGGCTCAGAGAATGTCATTGCCCTCTTGACCCATTGCCCAATCACACAGCATCTAGGTGTGGGCATTCCTGAAAACCAAGCCTCCTGCCATAGGCTCCATGTGACCACATTCAGCCTATTAGGGGGCAGAGCATATTTTCAAATCAAGGAAAGTTCTCAGAGTCTCTTAAGCCTATCAAACGGCCTGGGGCAAGGAAGATCTTTAAATTTGCATTTCCATTACAGTCATTCAAGAAATAATTATTAAATACTTAACAACAACAATATTTATATTTCACTTGCAAAGTCTTGCAAAGTGCTTTATAAATATTATCTCATTTTAATCTTTACAACAACCCTGGGAGGTAAGTGCTATTATTATCCTCATTTTATAGTTGAGGAAACTGAGGCAGACAGAGGTTGTGACTTTCCCAGAGTCACACAGATGGTAAACAGCTAAGGCTAGATTTGAACTCTGGCCTTCCTGACCCCAGGTTCAGTGTTCTGATCATTTTGCTAAACTCAGAGAATACAAAGACAAAAACAAATAAATCCTTGTCCTCAGGAAGGTTAAATCTAATAGGGGGTAGACAACATGTAAATAACTCTGAACATACGTGGTACCTACAGTATCAATGAGAGGTGATTTCAGAGCAAAGACACTAGCATCTGGGGGATTGGGAAGAGCTCCCTCACCCCTCTCCCCCACAGAAGGCAGGATCTGAGCTGAGTTTTAGAGAAAGCGAGGAGAAATGAGGTAATGGTGAAGAAGAAGAGGAAGTCAGGTATGGAACACATCCAGTGCAAAGGTGTGGAGGGTGGAGATGGAGTATTGTGCCATGTTTGATGAACAGCAAATAGGATGATGTTGGTGGATTGTAGAGTTTGTGGAGGGTAAGTAAGGTGTGGGGATACAGAGGACTTAGGAAACGGCCAGGTTGGGAAAGGCTGTAATGTCAAGCACAGAATTTTATGTCTGTTCATGGAGGTAATAGGGAACCACTCAAGGCCAGTGAAAGTAGGGGAGTTGGAGGTGACCTGGTTAGATCTGTGTCTTAGAAAAAAATCATTTTTGCATTTTTAAGTTGAGTGGGATTCAAGTGGGAAGAAGCTTGAGACTAGGAAATCAACCTGAAGTCTATTGTGATAGCCCAGATATGAGATGATGAGGTTCTTCATGACAGTCAATGACAGTGGGGACATATATCAGAGAGGTCATGACAGTGGAGACAACAGGACCTGGCAATAGTTTGGATATGTGGGGTGAGTGAGTGAGAGAGAGGATCAAGGGAGGCACTGAGGTCTCCAGCCCAGGGAATGGGATGGTGCTTGGGCCTATAATAGGGAAACTGGGAGTGGAGGAGTGAATTCTGGGCAGGGACAGCAATGGTGTCTCTTATGAAGCTGTCGAGTCTGATATACCAAGAGACATTCAGCTCCAAATGTCCAAGAGACACTTGGAGACAGTCAGCTCTAGTTTAGAGGGAGGCCAGGGCTGGAGCCTTAGCTCTGGAAATCCCACACATGGAGATAACCTTGGGGACTGATGAGATCACCAAGTGAGATAGCAGACAAGAAAACCTAGGCCAGAGGCTTAGAGGATGACCAAGGGAGCACGACCTAGACTGAAATCCAACAAAGGAAAAAGAAGGGTCAGAGAGACAGAAGACCCAGGAGAGGCCAGGGTGAGAGTGATCGATGTGTCACAGGTTCAGAGAGGTCAAGGAGGGTGAAAATTGGGGAAAGGCCATTAAGAGATCGCTGATGGCTTTTACCAGAGTAGTTTCTTTAGAATGATGAAGTCAGACTACAGAGAGAATAGAGGTGGGGGGTGGGGGCAATTGTAGGCAGTTTTCCCAAGGGGTTTAGCCAAGAAGAGAAGGAGAGACACAGGATAAGAGTTAGCTGGCACAGTAGGGCCAAGGGAGGGGTTTTGTTTTGCTTTTAGGATGAGGAGACCGGAGTGTGTTTCTGGGTAGTATCGCTGTATCAGTGGATAGGGAGAGATTGAAGAGTAGAGGGCGGGGGGAGGATAGTGGGCACAATTTGATGGAGGATTCAGAATGGGATTGAATCAAAGGTTCATGTAGCAGCTTTGGCCCTGAAAGGGGGGGGGGGGGAGGGTTGTATCCTCATGTGAGACCAAAGTGAAAAAGGAAAACGTGGGGGAAGATGCATGAGTGAGAAGAGACGCTGGAGGGGAGGGGCGAGAGGAGCAGCCTCAGACAAAGGGACTCAGGGCTTGAAGTGAGGACTTCAGCTGAGGCGGTGGAAGGAGGTGCTGTGGGAGGCTGGAGGGGAGGGAGCTTTGGAGCAGGCACCATGATGAATGCAAGAGTGAATCAAGTAGGGGAGAAGAGAGTTGCTCTTGCTTTACTGGGAGCCCAGGTAAGCTTCTTAAGCATGAGTCTGCAGTGGGGCCACCCATAACCTCCAGCTCCGTTAAGCAGCGCGTCAACAGGTGGTGGGAGAAATCCAGAGTTAGGGCTTGTCAAGGTGCAGTAGATAAGAGCACTTGAGGGCAAAAGATAACAGAGTTTAACTGGCTCGCTAAGAAGTAAAGGAGCGAAAAGGAGGAAAATGCGGCAAGTGGAAGGGGTGATGGTAGAGGAAATACAGGGAAGGACTAGAGGTCAGGGCAAGGCCAAAAGGGCAGAGGTAGGACTCACAAGGAAGAAGGAAAATGGAATAAAATTCCATTCCATCCAATTCTGATCAGATGAAAGGATTTTTAATTTTTTGCAACAAGGAAGTGGATCCCATGGGCCGTGGTAAGTAAGGTCAAGGGTAGGACTGTCTCCGGGAAAGACATATTCCTCCTCCCCCTCAACAAGAAACAATTAAGCATGCCTGGTTTGAATTCTTAAAGGGAGCTTTCTGTTAAATGTGTTGTTGTTCATCCTGTTTTCAAAGAGGACTCATGACATCATGGGCAATGTCTTGACTTGTGAGTGGATTGGATTGAAGTGAGGCAGGGCTGTGCAAAGTCATCAGCCTCTCTGTCTCCTCCAAAGTCATCCAGCTCCAGAGGCAACACAAAAGTCAGGACGACTGGTGATGGCCTGGGTGAGAGGGTGTGACCTTGGAGTCTTTGATGTCTGACCAAGCTCTAAGACACTGTCCTTGTCTCTCTGTGCTTGGGTCTCCATCCCCCTACCTCACTGCTGGGTTTAAGGCCTCAGCCTATTTAGCCTATCTGCTGAGATGGTTTTGACGCTGCCCATGGTACAGCTTCTTGGAGCCATGGGTGAGAGCTGGGAGGCAGGTGGACCCCAGAGGTGGAGGAGCAGCCCTGGAAAGGGCTCCCTCCAGAGAGGCTGGTCCTCCCTGAACACCCCATACACCAATGCCCCAAATCCCAGCGATGGAAGGAAACTCAGAAGCCACAAAGTTCACTCCTTCATTTTACATATGAGGAAACTAAGGCACAGAATACTTTAAGTGCCTTGATTGAGGTCTCACAGTGAGTATCTGAGACAGGGTTTGAAGCCAGGCCTTCCTGACTCCAAGTTCCACACTCCGTGACTTAGCCTAGGCTGCTTTGTGAATAAAGGCTTGTTCCTGTTGATTAATGTCCAAGTTTTGTGTGGGGGTGCATGTTTATCATTTCTGCTTTGGGTATGACCATGAACTTAACAACAACAAAAGCTATTTAAGAAGCATTAACTATGACGTGTTGGGGAAGACCAATAAGGCCTCTTTCCTCCACCCAGTCTGTTCAGCCTCACAGCCATCGTGTGAGAGGGTCTCCTAAGGTCTGATTCTGGCTTTTGCATGGGTGAAGCATCTGAGACCCAGAGAGTTAAGTAACTGGCTTATGGTCACCCACTAATAAGGGTCACAGTGGCCTGACTCCAGTAGCATAACCCATTCACCACAGAATACCGTCTTTCTTTAGGCGCTAAGGTGCTTCACCCATTCTCTTTTCCCCTGGAACCCCACGCTTTTATTTTCTTAAATCTGAATTTTTAAACCCCTCCCCTATGAAGAGACAGCCTGGGAGAGGTTTCTTTATTGTCCTCTTTCTCCTTTCCTTTTTTTTCATAGTAGCTCCCAGGGTGAAGTCATAAGGGAAGAACAAGGCAGCTCCCGGGGGGCCCCCCCCCCCCTATTATCTCTTCCAAAATGACAGCTGAAAAAATGCAAATGGATTAGCCAGGTGAACTTTTTATGGCTCTAGGAACCTGGTAAAAATGGAAGAAAAATAGGACTTGGCAGCTGTGCATCTGCCTTCTGGCAATGAAGTCCACCAGTCCTCTGGGAGGTGGGGCAATGTGAGTATGGAGGTCTCTATGGAAGCCAGCCCAGGCCAAGGGGCTGCCTGACTGCTGCCTCCTCTGGAGGCTGGGAATGCAC
The DNA here is from genome assembly GCA_011680675.1 of Gymnobelideus leadbeateri. Lineage (NCBI taxonomy): Eukaryota > Metazoa > Chordata > Mammalia > Diprotodontia > Petauridae > Gymnobelideus > Gymnobelideus leadbeateri. The sequence goes on from WOXC01004012.1 coordinate 49,038, forward strand.
AGACTTCTGTGGGCAGCTAGAGCTTCACCAGACCTGACCAAAACCACCTTTGTCTTGGTAAGAAGCAAGGATTCCAGGAGTGTTAGCGTGGGGTGTACCTTTTTGTAGGGCTTGTGAAACTAGACCTGTTGTGAGTCAATCCAGTCTTTTCTTAGCTTCCCCTCTTTCTGACTCCTCTATTACTGTCTAGGACATCACTATCCTGTCCCTCCCACAGGAGGACAACCCAGGTTTCCTCGACCCCAGCTTCTCACTCTCTCCTAACCCACATCTCCAATCTGCTGCTCTCTCCTGTCAAGTTTTACCTTTGCAGCATCTCTTGAATAATGCCTTCCCTCATCTGACAGAGCTCCTGCTCTGGGCAGGTCCTCATCAGTCTCCTCACCCCTGTATTTTTGTGATAGATAACCTGTTGGTGGGTCTGTTTGTCTCCAGTCTCCCCCACTCTAGTCCTTCCTCCACTCAGCTGCTAAAAAAGGGTCTCCCTAAAACTCAGGCTTGACCATGCCCACCACCCACTTCCCCTCTAGAAATCCCAGTAGCTCTCTATCAAATTCAGGATCAAATAGCAATCCTGTTTGACATCTGTAGCTGAATCTTCATACCTTATTCCTCTCCCTGCCTTTCTCACTTTCTTCCCCTGTATGTGCTTACAATCAATGGCACCAGGTCCTTGTTACTCCTCACAGCTCATTATCCATCTACCTGCTCTGCACATCTTCACCCCCTCTCTGCCATGCCCAGAATGGTCCCTATGTCCTGCCTTTCCTGGCTTCTTTTAATCCCACCCTCTCCACCCAGACATTTCTACTCTCCCTTCTCCCCCAGGGCTTTCCCCAGATTACTTCCAGCTTTTCCTGTGAGTATCTATTACATATGTAGTTATTTTCATATTGCTTGCTCCCTTAGGAGGTGACTTCTTTGAGGGCAGGGGCTGTTTGCTTTTGTCTTTCTTTTTATCCCCAGTAATCAGGATAGTGCCCAGTGCATTTCATAAATGCTTGTTGACTTGACTTGCCCTTTTTTATTTTTTTTTGGATATTTTATTTTTCCCCAATTATTTGTTAAAACAATTTTTAATTTTTTTTATTTTTTGAGTTCCAAATTTTATCTATCCCTTCCTCCTTCCTCTTCCCCATCCCTGAGATGGTAAGCAACATGATATAGGTTATGTATGTACAATCATGTAAAACACCCATATTGATCATTTTGTACAAGAAGACTCCAACAAGAAAGGAAGGAAGGAAGGAAGGAAGAGAGAAAGAAAGAAAGGAAGAAAGGAAGAAAGAGAGAAAGAAAGAAAGGAAGGAAGGAAGAAAGAGAAAGAAAAAAGAAAGGAGGAAGGAAATGAAAAATAGTATACCTCAGTCTCTTTTTAGACAGTATTGCTGTAATGAGAAATTGCCAGTGGAGACCATTAATCATTTTAAATGGAATTTATTGTGGAGCACAATTAACCTGCGGACTGTCAGGGGTCATATACCCAAATCAGGTAGCCTGACCATATACATCTCGGGGTTTATATAGACAAAACCCCACAAAATAAATATCACTAAGGGGAGCAAGCAGGGAAAATACAGAAGCCAAAGGATAGCGTTGCTTGACAATTATTGTCAAGGAATCAGTTTGTTACACAACTAGAAAGTTCCCAAATCTATTTTGAGAACTGGACTGAGAAGGGAGGGGGTGGTGACTATGGGCTTCAGGTAGCAGTCTTGGGCAGGCTTACTTGGCATGTTTGCTGCCTGGCCAGGCTTTGTTGGGTTTTGGGCAGGTTTCCTAGGCAGCTCTCCTATGATGGGGAGAGATGGGGGGATCTTCACAAAATGTGGAGTTACTACAGTATCATTTCTTCCTTTGGAGGCAGATAGCATGTTTCATCATGAGTCCTTTGAAATGTTCTTGGATCATTGTATTGCTGAGAATAGCAAAATCATTCACAGTTCTTCATTGTACAATGTTGCTGATAATGTGCACAGTGCTCTCCTGGTTCTGTTTATTTCACTTTGCATCAGTTCATTTAAGTCTTTCCAGATGTTTCTGAAATCATCCTATTTGTCATTCCTTAGAGCACAATCATATTCCATCACAATCATATACTACAACCTGTTCAGCCATTTCCTTATTGATGTCTTCCTCTCAATTTCCAATTCTTTGCCACCACAAACAGACCTGCTGTAAATATTTTTGTACAAATGGATCCTTTTCTTTTTTTAGAAAAATCTCTTTGGGACATAGATCTATCAGTGTATTGCTGGATCAAAGAGTATGCATAGTTTTATAGACCTTTGGGCATGGTTTCAAATTTCTCTCTAGAATGATTGGATCAGTTCACAACTCCACTAACAGTGCATTGGTGTCTCATTTTTCCCACATCCTCTCCAACATTTATCATTTTACTTGTTTGTAATATTAACCAATCTGATAGGGAGAGATTGACCACCTCAGAGTTGTTTTCATTAGCATTTCTCTAATCTATGCCCTTTCTTACATGCACTTAAGGGCATATTTGTTTCATAGAGGTTTGTACCTGAAAGTACAAACTATGGGACTAACTTCAGAGCACATGGTATGTGCTCTGAAGTTAGTTTCCCATCTTGATTCCCACTGAAATGTTGGGCCCCAGTTTAGGGCTAGCTACATCTCCCTTCAGGGCTTTTGTGCTTGTCCTTGTGTTGGGAGGAGCTGGGTGCAAATCCCCCCTCTGTAATGTTAATGGGATATAAGATCTTCCCCACCCATTAATTGGCCTCAGGTGGAGCTCCTTAAGGGAAGCTTGTTTAGAGGAGGCTTTCTTGTAGGAAGGCTTTCACACCTTTTTGTTAATTTCTTTTCTTTTTTTTTGCTTTTTGGAGGGCAATTGGGGTTAAGTAACTTGCCCAAGGCCACAAGGCTAGGTTTTTATTTGTGTGTGCCTATCCGAACTCAGGTCCTTCTGACTCTAGGGCTGACACTCTACTCACTGTGCCACCTAGCCGACCCCTTTTGTTATTTTCTAATCAGGTATAGTCACTTCAGAGGGTTGCGATCGCCCTCTGACTCTAAAAAAAGTATATATACTCTGAGGTTAGCATTTTGCTTTGGGGCTCACTCATCAGAAGAGTGTTCTTGTGATTTGACCAGATGAGACTCTGGGAGTCCCAGAGTTTTGAAAAATCCTGATGTTGGTGCTTCTCTCTCTGGTAACTATGGATGTATTGCCTTGGTCAGACAGTTGGATCTGTCTGTTGATCTGTGCTAATTTCTCAGACAGTTAGAAGCCCCATCTATTGGTCTTTGTTTCTCTGCTTGTACTTTCTCTGTACTTTCTTTGTATTTTTTCTGAAGTTTGGGGTGCTGACTTTTCCCCTGAACTAGTGAATGTAATTTAAAAAGACTGTTGACCCCTTGAACAGCTAACTTTCCTAGTAAAGCAAATCTAATAACCTGTGCTAGCAGCCGTCCTGGGGATGCCAGTGTGGTTGCCACTATGCCCTCAGACCCTCATTAGCTGTGGGACCACAGACAAATCACTTTGATCCTGAGACTTGGTTTTCTCCATTATAAATTGGAATCTGTAGTTCCACTCTTTCACAGTCGTTATGAGGCTCAGATCAGAGGATGTATCCTAAGTACTTTGTAAACCACCAAGGTCCACAGTGATTATTGTGTTGTTGATTTCTCCTAGAAATTTAAAAGTTTTAACTGCTAGAGCTGGAAATACATATTTCCTGGCCATTCACCTGTGCTCAGGGGAGAAAACAGAAGGCAGAAGAACGTGGCCAAGAATGCAGACCACCCCTGGGTAAGTATGGTTTTTGTTGCCATGTGCTTGTAGGTGCATCGATCCTGGGGGTTGGGGGAGCCTCCCCCTGCCCCCAGAGAGAGAACTTCAAGTCTTCTTCTTGTTCAGTCATTTCCAACTGTGTCTAACTCTTCATGACCTCCTTTGAGGTTTTCTTGGCAGATCCTGAAACTGTCATTTCTTCCTCCATCTCATTTTGCAGATGAGGAAACTGAGGCAAACAGGGTGAAGTGACTTATCCACAGTCACACAGCTAGTGAGTGTCTGTGGCTAGATTTGAATCCAGGAAGATGAGTCTTTCTGACTCCTGGCCCAGTTCTCTGTGCAGTATGGTGCCCCCTAGCAGCCTTTGATTTCTTCTCATAGTTCATCAAGTGAGTATGAGCTTCTCTTGTCTTAGTTTCTCTGGAATCTTTTAAGGCTCAGCTCTAATCCCAGCATCGGCAGAAGGTCTTGCCAACTCCCCCAGGATCCCTTGGAGATTATCTTGCATTTTGTCTATGTGGGACCTACTCTTTGTAGTCTGTCTCTTCCATTAGGATGAGAGCTCTTTCTGGACAGGGACTAGCTTCTCCCTTCTATCCCCAGTGCTCAATGTGGGGTCTGCACATAGTAGGCACTTAAGAAATGTCTACTCATTAACTGACCTCTATAGACAATCATATTCAGGGCAATCTCCATCACCAGAAATCACCCAGGAGCTTCAGACAAGTGAAAGCAGCAACATCCTACAGCAAAGGACCAGAGTGCATGCCCAGCATCTGGTCCAGATGAGTTCTGGTCCAGTGGATCGAGGGCCTCCTCAAAGCTCTTGCTTTATCATGATACAAGGATAAGGCAAATCAAAGTCATGAAGCCCTTTGAGGATATCATATAAAATGGAAATGGGGGGAGGGGGCTTGTGAGATGCCTCCAGATCTCCTTGCATGGTGAGTTTATGGAGTACAAGGAGGAGAAAGAGGCTCTTTGTCCCTGCTGGGTTGTAGTGGAGGCACCTGGAAAATTCCCAGGAGTTTCCAGAACTTTTGAGGAGAAAACTTGGGGTGGAGGCTGTTCTGTGAACTTTGGGGTCTTTTAAGAGTTGAGCAGAAGCATTTTCTGGCCATTCCCTCCTCCGTGTGGTGAAGGTGACAGGGCTCTTAAAGTGTCAGAGGGAGAATGGATGCTGGCCAGTATCTCTGTACCAAGAGAAGAGTCTTCGAGGGGGTTCTGAGACTCATCTACACTCTGTGCTTTGGGGAAATGCATGATGATGGGTGATGGGTGATGGTGATGATGATGATGAAGAAGCAGGACCAAAGGACTGAATCTCTAGAATTGGAAGGGGTCTTGAAGGGCCTTTGGTCCAATTCTCATTTCACAGACGAAGAAACTGAGATTTGGAAAAGGGTCACAGCATGTTCTAGAGCTGGAAGGGGCCTTAGAGCTCAACCACTTCATTTGACAGATGAAGAAACTGAGGCCAGATATTTCTTGTTAAGGACAGAAGGCTCTCGAGCAGGAAGGGCCCTTAGAGATCATTGAGCCCCTCATTTCAAAGATGAAGAGTCAGAGAAGAAGGGAACGCCAACATTAAGATTCAAACCATGTCCTTTGACTCTGAACCCAGTAGGAAAATCAAATTCAATGATCCCTGACCAGACAAAGCTTTGAATTATTTTGCATTTACATTTGCAACAAAAGAAAAAAACAAAACAAATCTCCCTCCCCCATTTTTTAGGATTTATACTTTTTTCCAGTTAGATAAGGTAAATTTGAATTTATACAGACAGATATACACAGACAGACAGACAGACAGACAGACAGACACACACACACACACACACACACACACACACACACACACACACACACACACTCCTCTGCACTCCTCACCACCTGTCAATATTGCTGCCTTCTCCCAATGAGCCAACCCCATCATGCTCCCAGGCCTGAAGTTCTCCCTGGCTCACAGCAGCTGGCAGCACTGACTCAGTAAAATTCCCATCCCTGCTGAGCTCCTCTTCTCAAGGTGGGAAGGGGCTGGGATGGTTGCTCATTCTCCCTTACCACTGCTCTCATCTGAAGAGAAATAGACTGAGCATCAGTGAAGTGATGGGATCAGATTTAAACAAAATATAAACCAACCTTCAAAGAGCAAGGATGTGGCCACCTCCTCTTCCCAGGCTCAGCGCCCAGAGTCTGTGAGAGGTAAAGTGATGGAGGCTGTTCTGGATTTGGAATCAGGAAGGCCCAGGCTCAAATCCTGTCCAGACACTTCATAACTATTTGACTCACTTAACCTGTCCAAGACTAAGTTTCCTCATCTGTAAAATGGATTTCACAGCATTTGCAGCCATGGGGTGTTTGTGAGAGTTGGAGACAGGGTCCTTAAGGTGCTCTCCAAATGCCAGCTGGTATTAAGGAGACACAATGGAATTGTGTTGACGTATGACTTCCCAGCTCCCTTTTCCCCATGCAGGAGAGCTCCAGGGGAGGGTTACACACAGGCCTCATTTGTTCACCAGAGTTGGGGACTGACCAACACTCAAACCCAGCCTAGAGACAAGGCCTGATTGCCACTGGAAATCCCTTCTGTTCCTGCAATCCCAGGGCTGACTAGTTCTGTGTCTTGGCAAGAAGATCCTTCTTCTATTTTCCTGGGGAAGTGAAGCCCCAGTTATGTGAAGGGCAGAATGAGGGCGATATAGGTGTGAGGTTAGAGCTCCCATCTGGGCTCCAAATTGCAATCCTCAAAGTAAAGAGAAGAGGGTATTACAATGGCTTTGGGGAAAGCAAAACACATTTCAAATGCATCTGTATGAAATCCTCATTCTTCATAGCTGTGAGTAGACCCACTTTCCCTTTATAAAAATAAAGGATAGATTTTTGGGATACCTTCTGTCTTAACATTGCCTAGACTTCCTTCAGTATAAATCCCCCTTCTTCCCTCCAGACAGCTATCCTTTACAACAAAGTAAAATCAACATAAAAAGCCCTTCTTTAAGAAGAAGAAGAATCAGCAAAACAACCCATTCCTTATAAGCAATGCTATGCATTTGTGGCACGCTCCCAACACACACACACACACACACACACACACACACACACACACACACACACACACACTTATAACTAGCTTGATATATATATATATATATATATATCTTTTTGCCAGGGATATCATAGAGGTATATACCTAAAAGTGGAGTCTCTGGATTAAAGGGGACAAAGGTTTTGGGCACTTTATTAGGATAACTCCAACTTGATTTCCATAATGGTTTTGTAATTTACAACTCCACCAACTGTTCACTAGCATGCCTGTCTTTCCTCAATCCCTCTAACACTGACTGTTCTCATCTCATCTTGCCACTTACCAGGTGAAACTTCCAGGTGGATTTGATTGGCACTTCTATTATCAGTGATTTGGAGCATTCTGTTAAATGGTTGCTAATAGTTTGTGAATCTTTATTTAAGAAATATTTGCAGCCAGCATGCAATGGCTCATTCCCATGATGCAGCAATTATGAAGGTGGGGGCTGGTTAATTCTTTGAACTCAGAAGTTGACTTCCAGTGGACATTGCTGCCTGGGTGTTCACACTACATTTGAGGTTACCATAGTGAACTCCTGGGGAACAGGGAATCACCAGATTGTCTAAGGAGAGAAGAACTAACACAGGTTAGAAGCTGAGCATGTCAGAACTTCGGTAGCAAACAGTATTGGGCTATGAGTAGCCCCTACATTTACAGACTGGGCAAAATGGTAAGACCCAGTCTCTGCTCACAGCCTTTGGCCCCTTTTCTTTTTGGAGATGGTATTTGATCTTGTGTATTTGGTTTTTTTAATCTTTATATCTTGGATATGAAAGATGTTTCAGACACATATTTTCCCCTAGTATATTGTTTTCTTTCTTATTTTAGATGTGTTAATTTTATTTGTGCAGAAACTTAAAAAAATTATCTAGTTCATCTTTTGTAACTGTCTCTATCCCTTGATTGGTTAAAAATTCATCTCCTCCGCATAACTGGAAAAGGTATGTGGTCATATTTTTTAAAAACAATTTTTCTCTACTAACAGTACAATCTCTAAAACTGAGATCACATATCTATTTTGAATTTATTATGGAGTGTGGTATAAGATACTGGTCTAAGCTTAATTTCTGCCATTCTGCAAACACACACACACACATAACTTCACAAACTCTACATTGATATATAAATGTTATCTGTTATTAATTTTCTTTCTTTTCTGTTAATAGATTTATTGGTTGATTCAAAAGGCATATGTACCAGAAGATATCGTGGCATGATGATGGGGCTACTCTACACAAGTGAACCAAGTTTCAATTTAATCTCAACATCAACAGAAAAATTATCGTGTCTTGGAACTTCCTTATGTGTTTTTTTCTTTCCTTTTCTTTTTTAATTAAATTTTTATGTTTATTTTTAGTTTATATTATTCATTTCCACAAGATTTTGAGTTACAAATTTTCTACCCATGTTCCTCCTACCTACCACCCCAAAAGAGTGATCCCACTGTATACCCCCTCCCCCAATCTGCTCTCTCCTATATCCTCCCCCATTCCCCCTCCAACTTTGCTGGGGCAAGATGTATCTCCATACCCCAGTGCCTGTATATCTTATTTCCCAGTTGTGTGTAAATAATAATAATAATAATATTTTTAACATTTGATTTTTAAACTTTGAATTCCAAATTCTTTTCCTTCCTGCCTCATCACCCACCCTTACTGGGAAGATAAGCAGTTCAATATAGGGTGTATATGTGTAGTTACACAAAACATTTTCATAGTGGATATATTGTGAAAGACTGACTATATTTCCCTCTATCCTACCCTGACCCACTTGTTCTATTCTCTACTTTGACCCTGTCACTTTTCCAAAGTGTGTGCTTCTAACTTCCCACCCCCTCCAACCTGCCCTCCCATACATCATCCCCTTCCCCCCTACTCTCCTGTAGGGCAAGCTACCCAATTTAGTGTGTATGTCATTCCCTTCCTAAGTCAAATTGAATGAGAGTAAGTTTGACACATTCTCTTTTGCCTTCCTGTTCCTCTTTTCCATTGTAGCACTTTCCCCTTACCTCTTCTATATGAGATAATTTACCCCATTCTGTCTCTCCCCATCTCCTCTCATTATATTCCTCTCTCATCTATCAATTTCACCTTTTAAGTATCATCCCTTCCTATTCAATTGATCCTGTGCCCTCTATGTATACCTGTACACATATATACACATACTCACATATGTATTTATACACACATATACCTTCCTATATAGACCCTCCTATATGAATGAATACATATATTTACATTTATATTACCTTCAACTATCCTCATACTGAGAAAAGTTTCATAAGTTACAGTTATCGTTTATCCATGTAGGAATGTAAATAATTCAACTTTGATAAGTTCCTTATGATTTCTTTTCCCTGTTTACCTTCTCATGCTTCTTGTATTTGAATATTAAATTTTCTATTCTACTCTTGTTTTTTCATTAAGAATTCTTGAAAGTCCCCTATTTCATTGAATAACCACATTTCCCCTGAAACAGATACTCACTTTTGCTGGGTAGGTGATTCTTGGTTTTTAATCCCAACTCCTTTGACCTCTGGAATATCATATTCCAAGCCCTTCAATCTCTTATTATAGAAGCTGCTAGAGCCTGTGTTATCCTGATTGTGTTTCCACAATATTCAAATTTTTTCTCCTTGACTGCTTGTAACATTTTCTCCTTGATCTGGGAACTCTGGAACTTGGCTATAATAATATTCCTAGGAGTTTTCGTTGGGGGATATTTTTCAAGAGGTGATAGGTGAATTCTTTCCATTTCTGTTTTGCCCTCTGGTTCTAAAATATCAGGGCAATCTTCCTTGAGAATTTCTTGAAGGATGATTTCTAGTTTCCTTTTTTTGATCGTGGCTTTCAGATAGTCCAATAATTTTTAAATTGTCTCTCCTGGATCTATTTTCCAGGTCAGTGGTTTTTCCAATGAGATATTTCATCTTGCCTTCTATTTTTACATTTGTTTGGATCTGTTTAATCCTATCTTGATTTCTCATAAAGTCATTAGCTTTCATTTGCTCCAATCTAATTCTAAAGGAATTTTTTCTCTTCAGTGAGCTTCTGAGATTCTTTTTCCATCTGGCAAATTCAGCTTTTTAAGGCATTCTTCTCCTCATTGGCTTTTTGGGCTTCTTTTGCCATTTGAGTTAATCTATTTATTAAGGTATTATTTTCTTCAGTCAGGTTGTTGACTCTCTTTTCATGATTTTCTTGCTTCATTCACATTTCTCTTCCCAATTTTTCCTCCACTTATCTCATTTGGTTTTCAAAATCCTTCTTAAGCTCCTCTATGGCCTGTAACCAATTCATATTTTTCTTGGAAGCTTTTGGTGCTGGAATTCTGACTTTATTGTCTTCCTCATGTCCCATGCTTTGGTCCTTTTTGTCCCTAAAATAGGAATCTAAGGTTTGACTGCCGGGCTTGCTTTGCTTCCTTTGCTTGCTCATGTTGCCACTAAATTACTTGACTTCTTAGCTCTTTGCCACAAGAACTCTGCTTCCAGGGGGGAAAGCTTTGTCCCAAATTGCTGGGCTTTTTACAGCTGCTAGAGCTATTAGGAGGGCACCATCTCTACAGCCCCCACACACACACTCTGGCTCACTGACCATGCACCCCAGGGCCACCACACAAGTGCAGCTCCAGGCAGGTTAAAGCAAGAGCAATTACTCTCTGGTCTCCTGGTCCCCCTACAATTTTCAGGCCAGGAGCTCTGAAGAAGCCACATGGTGTTAGCTGAAGGACTGTCATACCTCTGCCACTTCTAGCTCCAGGAGCAGGGGCCAGACCCACTCCTCTGTCACCCCCAGTTCCAACAGAGTTCTACACTGACCTCTCACTTTTTCTTTGGCATTTATGGGTTGATATTTCTGGAAACCACCACAGCTGCTGGTGATCCACTCCCCTGAGGTCCTCTCCAGCCACTGCTGGTTGGGGCCACCCTGGAGCTAAAACTTTGGGCTCATTCGGGGCTGGGCTCTGCTCCCAGCACACTGTGATGGATCCTTCCTGTGTACCTTCCAGGCTGCCTTCACTGGGAGATTTGTTTCCCTCTGTTACTTTGTGGGTTTTGTGGCTCTAAAATTTGTTTAGAATTATATTTTGTAGGTATTTGAGGTGGTTACAGTGGGAGCTCACAGAGTTTTCCTGCTTCTACACCACCATCTTGGCGCCACACTCTGTTATTAATTTTCAAGAGAACAGCACATATTCCTGGGCTCCTACTCTAGCAGTCCTCAAGACTGAACTCAGAGAAAGGAAGAGGTGATTTTCCTGCTGATAGACAAACAGTTACATCATCTTGGGAACAATCCTTAAAAATTTGCCACATGTGGCTTTCAGTAAACAGATAGTTAATCATGTGAGACTTGATATATTGTGAGGGCATCACAGTGTTTAAATTAAGGGCATAATTAAACATATGGGAAAACACCACTGCTAAATATACATTTTGATTTCAGCATGAGACAGGCCATAGGAAAAAGTGGATTCCTTGGGATTCAGCTTTAGTGGTGGGATAAAGGTAAAAATGAACTTAGCAGTAGCAATTAGAGAAGAAAAAGAAATAAAAGGAATCAAATTAGGCAAAGAAGAGACCAAGCTATCACTCTTTGCAGATGATATGATGATATACTTAGAGAATCCTAGGGAATCAAGTAAAAAACTACTTGAGACAATAAATAAATTTGTCAAAGTTGTAGGATATAAAATAAACCCACATAAATCCTCAGCATTCCTGTATATCTCTAATGAGATTCAACAGCAAGAGATAGAAAGAGAAATCCCATTTAAAGTAACTGTAGACATTATAAAATATTTGGGAATCTACCTGCCAAAACAAACCCAGGACCTATATGATCACATCTACAAAACACTTCTCACACAAATAAAGTCACATCTAACTAATTGGAAAAATTTCCATTGCTTGTGGCTGGGTCGAGCTAATATAATAAAAATGACAATTTTACCCAAACTATAATTATATACTTAGTGCCATGCCAATCAATTTACCAAAAAAACTACTTCATAGAGTTAGACAAACTAGTAACAAAATTTATTTGGAAGAACAAACAGTCTAGAATATCAAGGGAATTAATGAAAAGAAATGATAGGGAAGGTGGACTAGCTATACCAGATTTTAATCTGTTATTATACAGCAGCAGTCATCAAAACTGCTTGATAGTGGCTGAGGCATAGAGTAGTGGACCAATGGAATAAATTGGGTGCATGAGATCCAGCAGTTAATGAGTATAGTAATCTATTGTTTGATAAACCCAAAGACCCCAGTTTTGGGGATAAGAATGCACTATTTGACAAAAACTGCTGGGAAAACTGGAATACAGTATTGCAGAAACTGGGCATAGATCATTATCTAACAGCATATACCAAAATCAAGTCTAAATGGGTTCATGGTCTAGGTATAAAGGATGATATTGTAAGCAATCTGGGAAAGCAAGGAATAGTTTACCTGTCAGATTTGTGGAGAGGGAAAGACTTTAGGACCAAACAAGAATTAGAGAGCATTATAAAATGCAAAATGGATAATTTTGATTACATTAAATTGAAAAGCTTCTGTACAAACAAAGTCAATGTAACCAAGATCAAGAGGGAGGTGGGGAATTGGGAAAGAATTTTTACAACCTATGTCTCTGATAAAGGACTCATTTCTAAAATATACAGAGAATTGAGTCAAATGTATAAGAATACAAGCCATTCCCCAATTGATAAATGATCAAAGGATAAGAATAGGCAGTTTTCAGAGAAAGAAAGATATCTATAAGCATATGAAGAAATGTTCTAAATCATTATTGATAAGAGAAATGCAAATCAAAACAACTCTGAGGTACCACATTTCTCCAGTCAGATTGGCTAAGATGACAAAAAAGGAAAATAACAAATGCTGGAGAGGATGTGGGCAAATTGAAACACTAATGCATTGCTGGTGGAGTTGTGAACTTATCCAATCATTCTGGAGAGCAATCTGGAATTATTCTCAAAGGGCTATAAATAATTTCATACCCTTTGACCCAGCAATACCACTTCTAGGGTTATATCCCAAAGAGATCATAGAAGTGGGAGGAAGACCCATATGTACAAAATATTTATAGCAGCTCTTTTCGTGGTTGCAAAGAATTGGAAATTAAAGGGGGTGCCCATCAATTGGGAAATGGCTAAACAAGTTGTGGTATATGCATGTAATGTAATATTGTCATGCTATAAGAAATGAGCAGACGGACTTCATATTTATCTGGAGAGGCTTATACAAACTGATGCTGAGTGAGAAGAGTAGAACCAGGAGAAATTTGTATACAACAGACACAACATATGTGTGATGACCAACTATGACAGACTGGACTCTTCTCAGCAATGCAGTGATATAAGTCAATCCCAAAAGACTCATAAAGGAGAGAGATGCGACATCCAGAGAAAGAACTAGAAAGAACTGAGCTTGAATCTTGATAGAAGCAAACTACTCGATCTTTTTCTTTTCATTGTTTCATTTTATTTCCTCTTTACCATTTTTCATTCCATCTAGTATAATCTGCCTTTGTAACCTGACTAATGTCTAATGTGAAAGTATTTGCAGATTCTATACTGGACTATATGCCATTGTGGGGGGCTGGGGGGAGGCAGGGAAGGGAAATTTGAAACTCAAGGGAACTATGGAATTGAATCTTGTAAACCAAAACATATTTTAAAAAAAAAAGGTAGGGGCGGCTAGGTGGTGCCGGTGAGTAGAGTGCTGGCCCTGAAGTCAGAAGGACCTGAGTTCGGATCCGGCCTCAGACACTTAACGAACACACAAACAAAAACCTAGCCCTGTGACCTTGGGCAAGTTACTTAACCCCAATAGCCCTCCAAAAAAAAAAAAAAGCAAAAAAAAAAAAAAAAAGGTAAAAATGAAAGTGGGATCATGTTAATCATTGCCTCTGTGCCCTTCAGAGCCTGGCCTAATGTTTGTTGCATATGAGGTCCTTAAGAGATGGCTATTGATTAATTGATTCCTCATCTACTGTGTTTGAGGTGGAGGGAGGAGGGGGAAGTATTTGGTTTCAACTTTTCAGTAGTTTATAGTCAATTTAGTTCAACAAGAATTTATTCATTATTTAATACATTACAGGCAAAGTTAGAGTCAGACAAAAAGGAAAATGGCCCCACCCTCCCACATCTCGCTGTCCATTTCCAGATCATAGCCCTTTGGGGTCAAATGGGAGCTCAGTGACCATCAGTCAAGTTCAGCTGTATGACCCAGGATAAATTACTAAACCTCTTCAACTGTTTGTGCGACCTTAGACAAATTGCTTCTTCTCTTTGGTCCTCAGTTTTCTTATTTGTAAAATGAGGGAACTGGACTCAATTGCCTCTAGTTTGCCCTTTAACTCTACTTGAAAAAGCACTGTACAACAAACCTGCTTAGTCTTTTCCCATTGGAATGTAAGCTCCTTGAGGTCAGGGGTTGTCTTTTTGCTTGTATTTTATGTCCCTGGTGCTTAGTACAGTGTCTGGCATGTAGTAAGTACTCGATAAATGCTTTTTGACTGTTTGAGGATCTGAAACGAGGGGGAATCCATCTCATCCTGTTGACCCATTTCCCTTCTCAAAGGTTCTTGTGCTAAGGAAGTGCTTCCTGACTTAAGGATTATGTTTGTCTCTACATATTAACTCCCCCCCCCAGGGGCAAAGTAAGCCCCTCTGTGAGGAATAAGATTATACAAACCAAGGCCCCAACTCAATATGACCTTTCTATTACCCTGAGTTGTTTGGGAACAGGGATCCTGAGAACTTGAGGGTTGCTCCTCTCCTGGGACCCTGGCCAGGTCCTTGAGAAGAGATATGATAACTGCCCAACTCCTGGAAGTAGCCACTCCAAGGAAACTTCGGTTTTTTTTTTGTTGTTTTTTTTTTTTTTGGGCGGTGGGGAGCTTGGAGGGATTGGCCTCCATCCCAGGCCTCACACCAGATATGATGCTTGCTAGAAACACCTAGCAGTATGCCTTCTTTGTTCTCAGTACTACTTAAACTGTAAGATTCAGACCCCAAATTGGAATCTCACTCATGGAGAGGATGTTCTGCCTGGGACCCTTCCCTGCAGGGCTCTGATGGCTGTACCCGGGATGCCCCAGCTTGTGTGGTCGGGTGTTGGTACTTCCCTGGAATTAGTGATGCTTGTAAATATGTAAATATATGTATCCACTATTAATCATAGTTGCTCTTATTCTGCCATCTTTAAGCCTTATTCTGTTATCTCTGGTTTCTTTTTCACTTGCCTATGTATACATAACTGAATAAATATTCTAAAGAAATTACCTTGGGTCTTTCTTGGAGTGCTGAGCATTCCGTTTATGCTAATTCTGAACATCCTTAATTGGATACCCCCCTCCTCCCATTGCTCCAGGTTTACCCTATGGGAACCACACATTCCACTGCAGATGGTAGACAGTAAGATTCAACATGTACACAGATCAGTAAATATTTCAATCTCCTGGGAGATGGGAAGGGGGCCTGAAGTGCCTCTCTCAACTTCTGTCCTCCTTTTCTTTCTTTTTCCTATCTCATTTATCCTGTTTTCCTCTCCTTTGCATCTCATCCTTTCTTCCCACAAGTCCTCAATAATAATAAAGCCTGGGCAGGCAAAATGGACCTGTCCCAGGTCCTGACCACACACAGACTTATTTTAAAGGATAGGAAAGGGCTGTGTATAGACCATCTATCCTAGAGTTACCTATTTTAAATAGCTTCATTGAAGTCCAAGGCACAGAACCCTAGAGACACTTAAACAGGAGGAACAGTATTGACTAATGCCTCATTTCAGCATTCTCCAGGTCTTTTTTAGCAGAGTTCAAGTTCTGTTGAGTCCTACCCAGCTGAAAGTCTCTAGTATGGGTGCCAGGATCTGAGGATCTTTTTAGCTAAGCCTTGAGGGTGTCATTATCAGGCTAACCATAAGGAGATGGAGTTTTTTGAGGACTTACACCCTGCCCCACAGAGCTGTGTGTAGAGTTGGGTTTTGTTTTGTTTGTTCATTATTTTTTCCCCAAGTGTGCTTTAGACCTAGAGAGGATGTTAGAGCCAGTTGTTTCCAAATGATAACTTACATTTGTATTAATTGTCCAAGTATGGAAGTAACCTTAGACGTCATCAAAACAGGAAGACTGGAGTTCGAATCCTATCTGAGATGCTCACTAGCTATGTGATCATGGGCATGTCAGTTAAGTTTCCATTGCCTCAGTTTCCCCATAAGTAAAATGATGATCTGGAATTATTGGTCTCTAAGATCCCTTTCTGCTCTGAGTACTCTATGAAACTGAGGTGCCAAGAGAGGAAGGTGATTTGCCCCAAGTCTCACAGGTTATAAGTGGAAAAGTTGGGATTTGAACTCAAATCTCCTCACTCCAAACCCAAAGTTGCCAGATAGCACTTGAAGCCTTGAAAAATGCCTTGGGTTCTTTGTCTTATTTGATCCATAGAACCCCACCCCCCTCACCCAGTGCCATGGGCACCACAGGTGTTATGCCAACTCTCCAAGTGAGGAAGCTAAGGTGCAGAAAGGTGATCACATTTCCCTGGCTCACAGCTAGTCATCATCAGGGGCAGAATTCTAAGCCAGACAGACCGATGCTGACCCTGACTACAGAACTCTTTCCACTGCATGACACTCTGCATCTAGAGGGGCTGTGATCTGCTTTGGCCAAGAATGGACTCATTTAGATGAAATCTTGGTTCCTTTTATTTTCATCTAGGAAATTTTCTCCATCAAAAAATAGTGGTCTTCACTTCTCTCCCCAGATGTGTCCAAGAGTTGTTTCTACAAGTTAGAAGGGTTCATAGGTTCCTTTAAGTTTTCCTAAGAAATCTTATGAAATGCTACATAATGTGACTGATTCTCAGCATGTCACAGCTGGCTTTGGATTCTGCTGTCTGGTTCTTTATGTGCCTGTGACTTTGGATACAGAATCATGACTCATGCCCAATTCATGGGCAATGCAGAAAATATGCTCTGAAGAGGCACTGGTTCACATGGAGGATAGGGTAAGTAATGCCTAATATCCATCCCCGCCTTCCCCTGAGGACGTGGCCTTGGTGAGATGTGTGATCAGTCCATGATGGATGACTGTAGTCACTGAACCCTCACTCGTGGCTAAGTCAGTCCATTAACAGAATATAAGAGTCAGCATAACCAATCAAGAAGCCCATTAGGTGACTAGCTTCCTTGACAAGATGGATGGCCCAGACTATCTGAGATCACCATTAGTGGCAAAATCCTCCCTCTACCCCCAGTTCTCTTTCTCAACACTGAGGAATGATGAAAAAAATGAGCTCAAGTGGCAAGGCTTGGACCAAAATAATCTTTCTCCCCAAATTCCATTTGCATGTCAATTGTTGTTTACTCCTGGACCATGACACTGAAATGACACACATTCCATCGAGATAGCTCGCTGTTGTTTGAGCCATTTAGTTTTTCTCCATAGACCTGGTACCAGAGAGCTAGGCTCCAGAAACAAAGATTGAAAAGATTTTGGAGCTTGTGTAGTGCTAGAATAAATGGATAATCTTACAGAGGATGGAAAAAAGAACAACTCTGGTTTCATGAGACATAATTTAAATAACGCATAAGTTAGCCTATGCTGGCTTGACCATATGGGATATAGAATGTAAGCCCTTGTAGGGTAAGCATTATTTCCTGCTATTCTCAGTAGCCCCAGCTCCTAACCTCCTAATACAGTGCTAGACATCTCTCTTCCCCCTTCTCTCTCCTCCCCTCCCCCTTTTCTATTTTCTTGTCTTTTTTCTTTCTATCCTTGTGATTTCATGTGTTGGGAACCCATCAATGTGGAAGCTTTCTCTACCAATGACCATCAATAACTTTGGTATCTTTTGACCGTCCAGATTTTCCCTGGTCTCTGAAGAGTTAAGTGACTTGTCCTGGATTAGATGATGTCTATGGCAGAGACAGCACATGAGCCCATTTTCCAGACTCAGAGGTGCACTCTTTGTCCATGCTGCCTCTCTGTGTCACAAACCAAACACTCCCCAAATACCTGTTGGATGGGAGGAACCACGCATCTGGAGATTCTATCTCTAGGTAGTCATCAAACTGGTATTTTTTTCCTCTGTTAAGTTAAGGTATTTGGAGCCATCTTGACAACTGATTTCAGCAATTTTCCAGACCCATTTCAATTAATACCCAATTCACCACTGGTTCCATGCTAACATTGCACAAATACCTTGGAGACACAGAAACATGACAGTCTGAAGATTTTGAAATAAGGAGGTCTAATCATGTTAGCTCCTTACTTCCTGGCTTACTATTGCCTGTAGGACAAACTGGAAACTCCTCATCCTGGCTTTTAAAGCCCACTGAAATCTGACTCCAAACTACTTTTCTGCTACTATTTTACATGATCACTTTTCACTTAGCATCAGCACCATTGCTATCACCACCACCATCATCGCCATAGCAGCCACCGCCAGCATTGCCATCAAACAAAAGAAACCACACAAAAAAGTACCTGAAGTTTTCCCAGTTCCCTAGTGCCAAGAGAACTGAAAGAATCTGTCTTACACTTCCAGATGGGGCATCTGTCCTTGTCTTCCATTCTTCAGAAGCTGTACACATGTCCATGTTCTCCAAAATAACCAAATGGGACCAAGAACCTGAGGTCAGGCTGAGCACAAGACAGTCTCCTAGCTGTCTGACTTAATGGGACCTGAAAGGGCCAGCCACAAACACACACACACATTAAAAAAACCCCACAAAACAAAACAAAAAATACTGCACTTCCAAGGTACTAGGGAAAGAGAGGCTTACATACCTTCCAGTCCCAGCTGGAGAAGAACTTGAGATTAGCAGTGTTTCCCAGTCAGGGAACCATAAACATGAAGAGGTTACCCATAAAGAGGGTTAGGGTTGTTCTGGAGACCCCAAAATACCAACGTGCTGGGTCCTGCCAAATGAATTCAACTCAAGTCTTGTCTCAGCCAAGGAAAAGTAAAGCTTATTAAAAGTTTGCTAGCATTAGACACAGAGTAAGTCTGTGCTAGATCAGCACTCTATGGTGCTCTCACAAACTTGGAGACAAGATGGAGCCTTATATACTGAAGTGTGTGGGAGGAATCTAGGGGTGGTCTAGAGGAGGAATTTGGGGAGGGTCTTCAGGAGAAGTTAATGAAGTCAATGAGTGATTAAGGGTGGGAGACCACCTGGAGACTATAGACAATGGTGGGTTACACCAGTTCTAGGGTGTATTGATATTTTGATAGTCTCAAGGGTGGGAAATCTAGTAAAGCTTATGGCCTCATCAAATGAGATGATTTAATCAGAGTTCAAGGGGTAGGGGGTTGTCCCAGATTCTGTACCTCAAGGACTCACGGACAGCTCAAGGGGACTCTCAGAGCCCATACCTCATCAGGAGATTCCTCTATCCAGGACCTCACTATTGCGTGCCTTGCATACAATAGGTACTTAATCATTATTTTTTTTAGTTTAATTGAATAGGAAGAGTTTACCAGCTTCTTAACAGGATGAAACTTCTACTAAAGGGTCAGCTCTGGTCAATAAGGTAAGAAAAAGCTCAATTTTGGCTGAAGAGTTATAAAAGGGGGACTTAAGATCCCTTCTTGATCTTTAGGTAGGATGGGGATGGGTAGGATGGAACACAATGAGTAGCCAAGCAACATAATACATATAAGAAAACACAAAGGAGGGAAAAAATCTGGTTCTGGGGCAGTGTGGATACAAGTCTAAATAGAGTGTAGCATATGTATTGGGAAGTGTATGGGGGTAAGACTGGATTATTGGGGTCAGTCAAAATGATGGAGGCCCCTTGAATGCTAAGATGAGATTGGACTTGAGACACTGTAGCTTCTTTAGCAGGGGAGAAATTGAATGTTGGTAGTTGGTTTAGTGCCATCATTATGGTGGCTGAGAACACCAGATCAGCCATTTCCTGGTCTAGTGCTGTTCTGCATATAGACATACACAGAGATAGAGCAGATGGGAAATTCCATAGCAGTCTGTCATCTGAATCAAGGTGTCAGTTTGAAGAGGTGAGTCTCTGATTTGTCTCCGTAATGGGCTTGGTTTGGCTAGAGTGGAATTGTTGCCTTGTAAAAGTGTAAGCGGGGCGGCTAGGTGGCGCAGTGAATAGAGCCCCGGCCCTGGAATCAGAAGGACCTGAGTTCGGAGCCGGCCTCCGACACTTAATCCGCACAAACAAAAAACCTAGCCGTGTAACCTTGGGCAAGTTACTTAACCCCAATTGCCCTAAAGGGGCGGCTAGGTGGCACAGTGAGTAAGAGCACCGGCCTCGGAGTTTGGATGACCCGAGATCAGATCCGGCCTCAGAAAATGAGCACCCACCCATAAATAATGACTGGCCGTGTAACCTTGAGCAAGTTACTTAACCCCAATCGCTTTAAAAAAAAAAAAGTGTAAGCAAACCCTTAAGCTGGAGGCAAAGACTCTAATTTGTCAGATGATTTCAAAGGGTCACATGGATTGGGAAAGTTCTCCTGGAACTTTAATGTTCACCCTCAAGTATCATAAAATTTAAGAGAGAAGATAAGGTGAGGGTTAGTTGGAACAAACAAATTGGAAAAAACAAACAAATGAACGATCCTAAGAACGTTTAGACTGAGGAGGATGTGGGGTGTTTGGGGTGTGTGCGCTTTTCTGTGTGTGTTTGCATTCATACATGGCAACTCCCCTTTTTTTTTACTATAAGCTCTTAGAAGGCAGGGATTCATTCATTTGCCTTTTTCTTTGTGTCGCTAGTTTCTGACACAGCTTCTGGCACTAGTAGCTTAATAAAAGTCAGTCTGCTTCAACTCTGCTTATCTCTATCTGAAGAAAAACACCAGATTGGGAAATTTTCAGCCACCTTGATTGCTGATTTATTCACTAACTGATTCAAATATTGAATGACTGCCTCCAGGAAGAGGGATTACATTAGTTCTTGACCCAGGAGGAAAAAAACTTAAGAGCAATTATTGGAAATTACAAAAAGACAAATTCCAACCTAATGCCAGGGAAAAAAAAGAAAAAAAAATCTTCCTAGAAATCAGGAATCCTCAAGTGGAATGAGTTAGCCTGAGAGTTAATGGTTTCCACCTCACCTGAGCTCCTGGAACAAAGGCTGGGTGAGCTCTCATTAAGGGACATCAGGGAGGATCCCTTTCCGGGAGGTGTAGGATTGGATTGATTCTACGATCCTTTCCAGCTTTGAAATTTTGATGTTCTGTGATAAGAGCCACTTGTTCTCTGAAGCTGAGCCTGTTGGGAACTAATTTGCATAACATTGATTTCTACATTTGCAACTGTATACAGCTTGATTAGCAGTTTAAATGGAAATTTTAAAAAATCCTTTGAATCAGTTCCCGCTTTGCATATTCTGTCAATTATTTGTGGATTTGTCCCATACAGCTCAAAATAACCCTGAATTAGTCATCCACCCTCAGAAGCCCTGGTAGAATGTCATAGACTCTGGCAATTTATGGATATTTAGTTATTTCATCTCAAGATCAGGGAGCTTTGGGAGGTTAAAACTCATTTGCCCGATGGTTGAAAATTATGGGATGCCATGATCTCTGAAGAATCAGAATTCTCTGAGAATTCTGAGAGGGTTAACCCACAAGGTACTGGTGGACTTGTAGACTCATACATGATGATGTGGAAAGAAGCAGGGGAAAAGTTAGAATCAGTAAGCCAATTAATCAATCAACAAGCATTTGCTAAGCTAGAGATTCAAAGAAAGGCAAAATCAAGGCCTCTTCCCCCAAAGGGCTAAGATTCGAAGAGGGGGAGAAAACTATATATGGTGTGCAGTGTAGATGGGAGGTGATTTCTGAAACAGTGCAAGCAGGAGTGGATAATCTGGGATCTGCATTGCAGATCTTATGACTTTATCTTTCTCTCCCTTTTGAACATTACTGTCACTATTGAAAATGCCATCACCTTCCCAGGCAGGTAGGCTTGTAACCTTGGCGTCCTCTTCCTCCTCCTCACTCTCACTCAGCCCACACATCCAGTCAGTTGCTATAGCATGCCTTTCTCTCCACTCAAACAGCCACCACCCTTCTCCAGTTCCTCATTTCTCTCAGTAGCCATTGCAATTGTCCCTAATTAATCTCCCTGCCTCGATTTTCTCTATATCTTCAGGCAGCTGCCAAATGGAAATCCTTCAATCCAGGTTATTCCTTTAACCAATAAAACTCAGTTCCTGTCCATTGGTTGTAGAATCAAATCTGATTTCATCTTTATATTTTAAAATCTGTCTTCTCTAGAATCGGGGGGATCTGACTTACTGACCTCTTGGATGCCTACCAGACCCCAGTCTGTGATCCTTTGAGTAGCCAAGTTAAGTGTCCCAAAATGACTGCTGAGGAAGGGCCCCTGGGTTTATTCATTGAATCCATTTGCTCTCATTTACATACAATTCTCTCTGATCATCTGGTTCCTGAATCCACAGAAGATTAGAAGCCATCAATTTAGAAGGGGAAAGTCTCCTTGAGGAAGGTTCACTGAGACAAGCAGGTGAGGTCACTAAGATAGAAAAATGATAAAGAACAGAGCAAATAAACCCAAATCTTAGCAGTTTAGGGCCAGTGAGGGCACTGAGAGGTATGCTATTGAATGCAGCTTAACGTAATCACCAACCTTTCTGACAATGGTTCGAAGCCAGTCAGCAGCACCAAATGTTCTTGTGTTCATGAATTCAAAGAATGTGCAATATAGCATCAAAAATTACTACATTTTTAAAAACATTTGCGACCTGAGGGAAAAAATTCTGAGTTACCCAGAAAACCCTATTATGCAGAAGAACTGATTCATTAAGGGCTCTGGTTAGTTCTGATACCAATATATGTGCTGATATTTGAAGATTATGTCTCCCTAAACAGAACACCACACAATTTGCTTTCACTCTGCCTGTCCCCATAGCCAATCATCTCTGGGGAAGATATTAGCATTACTTAAGAGCTTAAATGAAATCCACAAGACAGGCCTAAGTAGTGTTAGGTCATGTCAGTCACCAAAAGGGAAGGAAAGATTGTGGCATTGAAAATGGACATGACGTGGGGCGGCTAGGTGGTGCAGTGAATAGAGCGCCGGCCCTGGAATCAGAAGGACCTGAGTTCGGAGCCGGCCTCCGACACTTAATCCGCACAAACAAAAACCTAGCCGTGTGACCTTGGGCAAGTTACTTAACCCCAATTGCCCTAAAGGGGCGGCTAGGTGGCGCAGTGAGTAAGAGTGCCGGCCTCGGAGTTTGGATGACCCGAGATAAGATCCGGCCTCAGAAAATGAGCACCCACGCATAAATCAAATGACTAGCCGTGTAACCTTGAGCAAGTTACTTAACCCCAATTGCTTTAAAAAAAAAAAAAAAAAAAAAAAAAAAGAAAATGGACATGACGAATGAGGGGCTTGCCATCAGGAGATGCGCTCTGAAATAATCCCTCATGGATGGATGAGTAACCCCCAGACCTTGAATCCAGGTCTTCTGAGTCAATCCACTTAAATACTGGACTCACAGAAGGTGAGAATTGGAAGGGACCTTGGTGACCATTGAATCCAACCCACATACCAAAGAAGTTCCCATGTTAGCATACTGTAATGGTAATGTAATTTGAATTTGAAGATCCCTTTGTGTTAGCAAAGGTAGCAGGTACTTAGCACTTAGTAACTGATCAAGCCTCTGTTGGGAAACAGAAGGTATGAACTCCTGTCTCCTGTTACTGATGTAACAGGAAGGGGTTGGCTGAAACAGGAAGCTAATGCTGTGTGTATATAAGGAAAAGCCCCAGAGAGACACAGTCAGAATTTTTTGGAACCAGCATCTGGTGGCAGAGCAGCTACAAGAGAGAGAATGGAGAACTGAGCCAGAACTTCCTGAGAACTTGTGGTGGTGGAGCTTCTTCTGAACAGGAGGCAGAAGCCAGGAGCACAGAGCTCAGGAGCCCAGGAACCCAGGTGACAGGAGCCCAGGAGCCCAGCAGAAGACTGAGGAAAGAGAAGACTGAGGAAGCATGACTGGGATGCAGGGACTTTGTTTGTTTGTGGCTTGGTTGAGCCTTGAATTCCCTGGAGCAGAGATTGTGAAGGATCTGACATGGACCAGACCCTGTGAACTTCAGTGTAGAGCAGGACCTACCCAGAGAGCTGAACAAGGAACTGGGAGCTGTCTGCCATTGAACCTAGGTGACAGTCTGGTGAATCCAGGTAGAATCTGGGACCATGGAAGGGGATCCAGGGAATCTGAGAACAGGCCCCAAGTCAAGATGAAAAGACCTCTCCTTGGGTACTGAGTAATTATGGAATTGTAGTTTACTAGTGACCTAGGGGTGGAAGGTCTGTATTTTCTATTGTACTTAATGATTAATGATACTTAGTAATTGATTGCTGATTAAATGGCTGAGTTAATTTAAGGTACCCCATGAGTGGAAGACTTTGCCCCATGAGTGGAGGACTTTGACTACTGTACTCTGAGACTATATTTTGATTTTACTTAGTAATTGATTGTTGAGTAAGTGACTGATTGAGTTAAGTGGGCCCCATTAGTGGAAGATTTTGACTATTGTACTTTGAGATGCTTGTTCATTGTTCTAAATATTGTGACCACTTTGGTGAAAACTATGTGGCCATTTTAATGATAAGCTGTTGTGAGTACTATATTGTGATTTCTGTGATAAATTTTAATATTGTGAGTGATATACCTTGATTTTCTGTGAATTTTTTGCTTTGATTTGTTATGGAATAAATAGAGTGTTCACTATACTGTGTAATCAGAACCTTAAAAGCTGTTCACGATAGCATTCTTCTGGAAAGTTTCTGTGCATGGCATTATCCATACTCAACCATTGGGCATCCTAATGTCATCTGACTCCCCAAAGAGGGGGAGCTCACCACCTCTTTTGGCATCCCATTCCACCTTTGGACACTTCTAATTGACTGGAAGTTGTATCTTTTTTCCCCTGACTTCTAGTCTACATTTTTGAAACTGCCACTCACTGCTCCTGAATCTCTTCTGGGGCCAAAAAGAACAAGTCTCATCCTCTTCCATATAACATCTCTTTATGTACTTAAATTCATCTCTCATGCCTTCGTTTAATTTTCTGTTCTTCAGACTAAACATCCCCAGTTCCTTTAATCTATGCTTATATAACATTGATTAAAGGTCTCTCCCCATCCTGATTGTCACTTCTAGACCCTTGTCAGTTTATCAATATTTTTCTTAAGCCATGATGCCAAAATTTAATCCAATGCTCTGAATTCTGTCTGAGAAGGCTAGAATTTGGTGGGACTGTCCGTTCTCTATTCCTGGAAGCTATGCTCCTTTTAACATAGCCCCTCCAAAATCACATTCACTTTCTGACTGCTCCATCCCAGTCAACTCCTTTTGGGTCTGCAGACCATTGCTCCCTCCCCACCTCCTAGATCTTCAGAAATCTGTTCTTGATTCTTGCCTTTCTTACCTTATAATGGTAAAAAAAATATGTACCCATATCTAAGATTTTACATGTCCCTCTACTGAGAGATGAAAGCCTCTACAAACATATTGAAGGGACCTCTCTGTGACAGATCAAGGTCTAAAATACAAGCTAACAAAGCCTGGTTCTCAAGGATGTTACTTTCTACTAAAGGCATATCTGGTCCCCAAGTAACCAAGGAGGGAGATAGCAGTCATAACTAAGACCCCTGAGCTGAGCCTTGAAGGAAGAATAGGATTTCAAGAGGCAGAAATAGGAGAGAGTATCTTCCAGGCTCAAGAAATAGCTTGGAAATGGGAAGGGAAGTGAATAGTTCAAAAAGCAGCTAATGGGCACGTCGGGCATGAAGAGAGAAGTATTTGAAGTGAGGATGGGAGGTAGGTTAGCATCCCATTTGGAGGATGATACATGCTAAGTTGAGTTAGTATATTATTTTCAAGGTAAGATGGAGTCATGGAAGATTCTTGAGTAGTGGAGTATCCTTGTCAGGTCTGTGCCTTAGGGAGAATATCCTGGAAGCTGTGATCAAGACTAAAGAAGAGACAAGC
Source organism: Gymnobelideus leadbeateri (assembly GCA_011680675.1). Lineage (NCBI taxonomy): Eukaryota > Metazoa > Chordata > Mammalia > Diprotodontia > Petauridae > Gymnobelideus > Gymnobelideus leadbeateri. The sequence continues at coordinate 74,917 of WOXC01004012.1, forward strand.
TAAGCACAGGGAGAAGGATTAGGAGGGATTATAAGTATGCAGGTAAGAAGTAATGAAAGGCTGGACCAGGGCAGGGACTTCAGTGAGTGAAAAGAGACAGATGCCACAGAGCTGAAACTGACTCAACTGGAGTCTCTGCCACTGCTTAGATGTGAAGAGGGGTGGAGAGGGAAGGAGCAGGGCTGATTCTGCTGTTGGGGACCTAGGAAAGAGGAAGGGTGCTGGCATCTTCAGGGGAAGAGGACTGGCAGAGAGACAAGGTCTTAGAGGAGGAGCAATTGAATGAAAATATCCATGAATTATTATGGCCTTGAGAATAGAGAACTGGCTTGGCTTCAAGTCTCACCTTTGTTACCCGGAGGCTGTGTGACCCTGGTGAGTTACTTTACCTCTCAGTGTTCTAGGTAATTTTCCAAGACTGTAAGCTTCTGAAAATGTACTGACCTGCCTCAGAGGAGTGAGTTTCCTCATCTGGGAGTTCCCTGTACCAGGGAAATCAGAAGTGCACCCCTGATCCTTTTTTTAAAACAGTTACCAAGTAATTTTGATGCAGCTTACTTAGCCCAGTAGGTAGGACCCAACAATTAACTCTTGTTATCTATAGGGTGGGAGGAATGCTGAAATAAATGGGTTTGTAATGAGTGTTCGTTAGATAACTCACAGCTAAGTCAGTGAAGTAAAATTTGAGCATTGCTACCCAAAGTGGTCAGAAAGAACAATAATTGTAGGGCAAATAGTCATAGCTGGATATGTACCATTGGTGTAGCCCATGAGAACCAACTTTACCAGAACAGAGTGGGGCACTCACAGAGAGAGGGGGGATTTTTTTGGGGAAAGACCTGAAGGCTTTAATGGACCCAAAATCCAATAATATTCAATAGTATGACATGGCGGCCAAAAATATTGATATGACCTTGGACTGCTTTAAGAAAAGCAGGGCTTCCAGGTAGCATGTGATTGTCCTAATACCTCGGTCACACTCTCTTTTCAGGGAAGGGACTAGCTTCAGCTCTAGGAACCATGCTTAGGAAGGAAAAAGTGGAGAGGACCCAAAGTGTCTACCACAAAGGGGGAAAGGCTTTGACCTAGTGCAGTGTTTGGTATAAATGATCCTAAATCAACACTTTCCCCCTCCCCCCTGCAATCCATCCACTCATTCTTTCATTCATGATGCTTCACCATTGTCCCCCAGGTCCCCCATATGCACTCGGGCCCCTCCCACCCCCCTGCCCAACTCTCTTTCTGGGTGCATCCATCAAATGGAAAGGGTATGCCCATGGCACTTCCCTCTTTACCCTCTCCTCCCTTAGAACATAACCTCTTTGAAGACATGGATTTCTCTCTTTTAAAAAGCACATTTTCAGAGCTTGGCACCATGCTTGGACCATAATTAACATTTAATTAATGCTTTTATTCATTCATTTGTGAAAGGAATCAAGCATCCATTCTTGCCATATGAAAAAACTGGCATGTTTAAGCAGGGGTGTAAGATAGCTGTCTTCAGGGGTCTCTAGGACTATCCAGTGGAAGAGAAATGAGTTTCGCTCTGCTTGGCCCCAGAGGGCAGTCAGGGGGATGGGGGAAATAGCAAAGACAAAGATTCCAGCTTGATGTCCAGACAAATTCCAGAATAACAAGAGCTGTTTTCAAATGGGGTGGGTCACCACCTCTTTAAAAGTCTTGAGGCACAAGCTGGATGGTCCCTCACCTGAAAGGTTATAGATGGGATTCACTGTGGTCTAGACTTGGTGCCCTCAGGAATCTTTTTTAACTCAGAAATTTAGTGATCAAATCCTGGCTCCTAAACTTATTACCCATATGACCTTGAGGAAGGCTCTGCCCCTCTTTGAGACTCAGTATCCTTTGAAAAAAGTGGTGATGGGACTAGACAGATCTCCCCTTATGCCCCTCCCCCAACCACCCCAGCTCTAGCCCCTAGGATCTCATCATCTCATGACCTTGGAGGCAGCCCTCCCTGGCCTGCTGCTGAGATGGTGGCCTCTTCTGCTGGGATGAGGCAGCCAGCACCAATATCAGGGAGGAAGTGAGTGGAAACTTTACTCTGCTCAGCCTGATGGGGCCTGACATTCAGACTTTACCTGGGAGTCCAGAGTGCTTTGGAAGCTTACTGACAGCAGTCACCCTCCTTCAGGCATTCTCCCCTTTCAGGTTTCCTCTCCCGGTAGCATCAATTCTGCCAATACCAGGGAGTGGCCTCTCCGTGACCTGACTTTAAAGCATCCTTCCCTCGACCGCTATCCATCCCACTAAGCTTAGCGAACTGCAGCTTGTCTCTGTGGCCATCCTCCTCCTGGCCCGCCTGTCCGGTTGCCATGGAAACCGCAGGTCTCTGCATCAGGACCCCGAGCTCTTCTCACACACCAGAGTCGGCGCCGGGTGAGGGAGATGAGTGTGTAATCGTCTTATAAATGCTTCAGCACCAATTCTCCCTGCGGGGGCAGGGCTGGGGGAGCTTCCGTCCTTTAGCACGGTTGGTTGTGTTTCCCTATTTTATGACTGTCTTGCTCTTGCAGCTTCCCCCCCACCGTGTCTTTGGCCTCTATTCTGGAATGTCCTCTGAAAAAAGGAAAGGGGGAAAAAGGACAGAAAACAAAGGAGGAAGGAGGAAAAGAAACCAATTCACGATCCCTTTCCCAGGGCATGTTAATTGGTTTAATTGAAGTTCATGGAGGATTTGGCTCCAGAAGCCAACACAGCAGCTTAGCAAAGATTACTCTACATGGCTGCCCAGCCATTACCTGTAGCTAGCAGAAAGCTGGCAAAGCCAAGTGTTTATATTTTCAAAGACTCACCTGGCCTGTTTAGTGACCCTAGTTGGGTCCTTAAGCCTGGATAAGCTTTTGAGACCCCTAGGCCAAGGAGGCTGGACTTGAGTGAGATTCCTCCCAGCTCTCAATCCTCTTTGGGAGATGAGATAAAACAAAACATAACAGAAAATGCAAGCAGGGGCTGAGAGTTTCATTCCCAGGCTAATCCTGGTGGTAAACTAAGAGTGTAGGAATCCCAAGGGAGCCTGAGAAGCTTGGGGGCTACCACCAACCACCCCTGAGCCCCCAAATCATCCCTGCTCACAGGTCAACCAAGGAGAAGCAGAAAGGGAAAAGAAGAGGGAGAGGCAAAGAGGAGAAATCAAAGCAGCTTTTAGGGAGATGAGTCTAGAAATTGGTCTTTAAGCCAAGGAAGGGAGCTCAGCCCCACTGGGCTAGCTTCACCCCTTTGGGCAGTGTAGTGTAGTAGAGAGAACACTGGATCTGTAGTCCAAAGGGTCATAGCCTTAGAACATGAAAAGACCTCAGAGGTCATCTAGCCCAACCCCTTGGTTTTGCAGATGAGGAAAATGAAGTCCAAATAAGAGAGGTAACTTGCTGAAGGTCTTAAAAGTTTTGAAGTGGCAGAGGTGCGATTCAGACTCTGGTCTTCTGACTTCTAACAAGTCATTCCTTCCAATAAGCCATGCAGAGAACTTGGGTCTGAATCTGGTGGATTCTTCCAACCCCTGCCTGGGTGACCTTGGGCAGGTCATGGACCTCTCTGTCTCAGGTTATGCAACTGTGACCCGAGAGGTTTGGAGCAGGTCACTCCAATGTTCCTTCCACATCGAAATCTAGGGTCTTTCTTATTAGTTTCAAGGAATCCAATAAACTCAAGAGGTATATTTCTCCTTTTCTGCATCCTTCTCCTCCCTCCCACCCAATTTAGCACTCCTTGGGGTCTAAGGCTCTGGGGAGGAGGTTCAGGGGATCCAGACCAATCTTCAAAGCTTCCATCCATCTTGCTTTCTGAGTCCTTTTCAATCAGTTCAAACCTGGAAGGGGCCTTTGATAAAGAATGGTCCCTTAGGATACTTGAAGGTGTCCTTGGTCCCAACCCAAGTATCCTAGGGAGTTGTGTGTGTCCTTTGAGTCCAAAATGAGGCTTCAGGACCAGCTGTATGTGGAGGGAAGAAAACGTAACTCCCAACTTCATGGGCAAATGCAACCTAGATGGGAAGGAAGTCAAGGGTTCTTGTTTTACTCCTAAGTCCAGGGTCCTTTAACAAGATCCGTTAGAAATTGTGCCATGGCACAAAGGATGCTCTGGGGGACTCTGTAACTCTGGGAAGCTCTTCAAAAGTATACTTCCTGGGGCATTCATGGAAAGTGGATGATAATGTGATTCTGTGGCACACCTTTTTGAATATTACAGAAAGAAATGTTACTCAGAGAAGGAAAATAAAACAGTCCTTGAATGAATGACTGACCAGCACCACAGATAGATTGGAATTCCAGGCCTAAGTGTGAGGTCCTCTCTGCAAAGGCCCCCCTCCCCCCAAACCTTTGTTGCACTGCTCTTCTCTGCTGGGCCAAAAAAACAAGAGTTCTGGGTTGGGTTTGGCTTTTACGTATTCACTCTTTTTCTTCTTGCCCTTTTGTCAGCCAATCAACCAATCAATCAAATATTTGTTGAGCATCTCCAATGGGCACTGAGCAGTCTCTGCCCTCGGGTGGTTCTCGGTCACTCCAGGATCTGCTCTGTTGACAATCACAAGAACGCTCAGGACTGCTCTGGGAGGTAAGCTAAAAATAACCCTTTTGCCAAGAGAGTGTTTGACTGAGAACATGTGGCCTCACTGTCATCCTTGTCCCCTTTCCTGCTGTCACAGCTGGGGCTCTGATGGCCCGAGGGCAGCCCCTACCCCCAGTCCTGAGAGATGGGGACGTCTGTTCCTTTCTGTGTTTTATCTGCTCACATTCCTGCTTCTCCCTGATGACTTTGCACCACTACACACTGCTCATGCTCCAGGGTGTCCTTGGATGCCCGACCATGGATCTCGTGGCTTCCAGTCCAGCTCCGTTGCTTCTCCCTGAATCTGTCCGGAGCTTTCCAGCTGGCACTCTATCCTCAGAAGACCTGAGTTTAGGTCTGGTCTCAGACATTCAAACCCTAACCAAGTCATTTAGCCTCTCTGCATGTTTTCAACTGTCAAATGGGGATAATAAAAGCACCTGACTTCCAGGATTACTATAAGGATCAAGCAGGATAATTTTTATACAGCACTTAGCACAATGTCCAGCACACAGTAGGCACTTAATAAATGCTTGTTGTCCCCTCTTCCTTTCCCCTTCACCTTCTCATACGCTCCTCCTCCAGGATCTTTATCCACATCCTTCCACACAGAAGTTCTCCCCATAACATCTCTTCTCTCCCATTTGTCTCCTTTCTACTCACACAGCCCCCATGGTAGTTCTGTCTCCCAACACCTTTCCCTTCCTGTTGCCTCTTAATTTTTCTCCTATCTAGCTTCCTCCCTCTTCAGTATATCCTCTATCCAACTTCTAGAATGATACTTATAGAGCACAGGTGAGAGCACATCATTCCCCTCCTTAAGAATCTTCAGTGGCTCCCTATTGCCTCTAGGATAAAAATTCCTTTATCTTTTTCCCCTTGGTGGGGGGGGTGTAATGGAAATGCAAATTTAAAGATCTTCCCTGCCCCTAGCTTAAGTGCACCTGGAGCCTGTGGTGGGAGGCTTGTTTTTCAGGAAAGCCCACACCTTGATACTTTGTGATTGGGCAGTGGGTCAAGGAGGTTGTTACAATCTCTGAGCTAGGAGAAGGCTATATAAACCCTGATGAGAGGCTTTGCTTTGGGGCTCACTTTGAGAAGTGTTGTGTGATTTGACTAGATGAGACTCTGGGAAGCCGTTGTTGAGAGCCCCCGGCTTTGAAAACCCAGATGTTGATGCTTCCCTCTCTGGTAACTGTGATTTGGTATTGATATAATGGTAGGACAGTTTGGAAGCCTGTCTGTTTGATCTGTAAGTTCTGTAACTCTGAAGTTTGGGGTGCTGACCTTTTTCCCCTGAACTAGGTAATGTATGTTTGTTTGATTAAAGTAAGCTTGTTAACCCATTTTGAGTTGCTTTCCTTTTGGGAAGCAGATCTAAGAACCTGTGCTGGCAGTCACCCTGGGGATATTGGGGTGCTTGGCGCTACAGGGGGGGAACCTTTAAAGCCCCTCTCTTTCTTGGTCAAGCTTATTTTTCCAAGTGGATTACTCCATATCTGTGGTTCAGTGACAGTGGTCTACTTATCATGTCCCCTACTTGCTATGTCTTGCCTTTGCCCAAGCTATCCCCCATGACCAGAATGGCCTCCTTCCTCTCCTCCTCCTCTTGGAGCCCCTACAACTCTCAGCTTAGGAGCCACAGCCCACAAGAGACCTTTCTTCCATCATTAGAGCTTTCTCTCCAAGCAATTTATATTGAATTTGCACATATTTCATATTTACTTGTGTGTGTGTGTGTGTGTTGTTTCTCCCAGCAGAGTATAAGCTTCCTAAGGGCAGGGACTGGTGTTATTTGAATTGCCAGGGCCTAACACAGTACTAGGTCCATAGAAACGCAGCTATTGCTGTTGGAAGCTCTTCTCAGTGGATGTGGACATTCTGTGTGGGTTAGTGCAGTTACTAGTTTGCTGATGGGGTATTCCTCACTCTTGCTACGTGACCTGCCTCCATCTTTCCCATCATGCATTTACTTTATACCACGTCTTGGGCATGAGGTATCTTTGGAGCTGTGTGACAGTCCATTCAGGCCCACTGTGTGTCTCCCCATTGGCCTTCCCTTGTGACTCTGAAGAGAACAGGCTCTTCTGAGATCTGTTGAGGGCAGCTTTTGCAAGTCCAATGGCATGCCAGTGTGATAAGTGACAAACAAGGGTGCAGTGGGGGACCCTGGCAGCTTCAGGCCGTGGCATCTTGGGGCCAGAAGCAATCTTGGAAGTCATGCAACCAAGTCATCAATCAGTGAGCATTTATTAAACATCTACTGTATGCCTGTCACTGTGCTGGGTATTGAGGATGCAGAGCCTAAAGGGAAACTGTTCCTGCCCTCAAGCATTTATGTTCTATTGGGATAATATGCACAGACATAATGGAGACGAGGATTGTAGAGGGAAAGTGCCAGCAACCAGGGAATTAGAAAAGGACTTCTGTAAGAGGGGGAATGTGAGGAGGGCTTGGTGTTCTTAGAACACTAAGAAGCAGAACTGAGAGGAGAGGCATCCTGGGTATGGGAGGGCCACTGCAGACAGAGGAAAGGGACCCAGGTTACTGTGGCAGAGCAGCCTAGCCTGATTACCCTTAAAGATCCGGAGTAGGTTTCATTAGCATGGGCAGTGTTATCTTCTAAGAGACCATGGTCATTCCAAATAAAGAGAAGCAGTCAAAGCTCTCTAATAAGACCCTCCCTTTATTTAGCCCTTTTTTAATATTTAAGAACATGGAGAAGAACTTCTGGCACTGTTAGCTGTGTGTACAATCTATCTTTTCTCCTTGACTCAATTCAAGCAACATTTATTGCATTCTTATGAAGTACTCAATGATTGATACCAAAGCTTAAGGTGTTCTGATGGCTGTAGAAATGAATAAACAGGAGCAGCTAGGTGGCACAGTGAACAGAGTCCCAGCCCTGGTATCAGGAGGAGCTGAGTTCAAATCTGGCCTCAGACGCTTGACACTTAACTAGTTGTGTGACCTTGGGCAAGTCACTTGACCCCAATTTACTTACCTTCCCCCTCCAAAAAAAGAAAATGAATAAACAAATAAAATAATCAATAAATAGAAAATAAAATAACTAAATGAATCCATGATTAGATAGATGATGGATGATGGACAAATGATAGATTGGCACATAAATATGATAACTAGATGATAGATAGGCATATGGATATAGAGATAATAGATGATTGATGGAGGTAGATGACAAGTGATAGACAATTAAATGATAGGTGATGGGCAATGATAGATTGATATAAAGATATATAGATGGTAGAGGTTGCTAGATATAGATTGATAAGTAGGCATAGAAACAGATAGATCATAGATATTGATGGAAATAGGTGAGAGATGGGATGAATGATGGATTGACTGACTGATTGATAGACAGGTGATAGGTAGATAGATTGATAACAAGTTTGCTTTGCCTAGTGTGCCCTCACCCTTAGCCCTATCCCACAGTCCTTCCTCCCTACCCCCAACATTAGGTTTGGGTCTAGCCCAGTGCTTGACCCATAAGATGCTCTCAATAAGTACCTGTTGACTGACTGAGCAGTCTGCCAGCCTGATGGTTTAAAGATGGCAGAGAAGAAACTTTTATTTGTCAAAAAACATAGACAACACAAATACCACAACCCCCAATTTCTGTTCTCACATTGGCAGACCTTGGTTCTCAGAAATGAGATACCACTACAAGGTTGTGCTAATCCCTTCGGGGTCTTGGATGTAGTCTTACTGAAGTTGGGTACACCTTCCCCATACGCCAAATATCTGAAATCTCCTGTCATGAATTTCCATTTACACAAAACAGCCACTCACAATAATGACTTCCTTAGATTTTAAAACATAATGATTTATTTGATAATGAAGCAAAATAAATAGCAATAACATCACAACTACCCATATCTCAAAGCAATAAAGTAAAGATGGATACATCACAAGCCTCACATATACCCATGTCATACTCTCCTCGCAAATCATACAGTCCCTGGTGGAGGTTGAAAGGGAGGGTGGGTGGGCACTTACAGGAGCGTGACAGGGAAGCATATGTTGGAGGAAAACCCAAATGCTCAGAGTAACTCACAGGTTTTAATGCCATTGGTCAGTTTTCAGAACATTTTCACCATTTAGCTGCTCTGCTAACTACTTGAGTGTTGGTCCTCACCACTCTCCAATTGTGCAAATGTTTTTTTTTTTTTAATTCTTAAATTTATGTAGCATTTGCAAGATTTTTCAACTAACCATTGCCATTAGAAGGACACTGAAAGTGTCACCTCTCAATTTGGAAATACGTTTTCTTTACACCAAAGAACTGCCAAATTCCTACAATTTGTAACTGCATTTACCAAGATGCTCTTATCTAGAATGGACAGAGCTCTTAGCAAATGGCTCACATTGAATCCCTCCCAAAGGAAACCCGCATTAGCCAGCTCTTCACTCATCAGAATTCTATATCAGCCGATCAAATCTCTGTCTCTCTTCATTTCCCAAAACAACTACAAAACCTGTCCTTCCCCTTTCTGTCCTTTCCACTCAAGCCTGAGTGGGTAAGAAAAGCACAAGGTGGACTTAACCTCTAGGAGGCGCTGAAGAGCAACATTGACAAAGGAGGCTCTTTACCAGGCAGGCTGAGCCTCTCTCAAACCCACAGGAAGCCCCTTTTTGCCTTTCTTTAATCTCTTCCGCCACACCAACTTCAGACTTGATCTCCTTTATATTTCAGTGGATTAGATCAGAGCCTCCTGGATCTGAGTGATTTACTTTTCACTTTAAATTTCCCTTAAAAATTGACAATCATTGAAACGATCATACCATAGTCTCTATATAATTATGTCTTATTTTTTGTTTCAACATCTTAAGTTATATAATAATTATATTTAAGTTGACTTACAGACCAAAATTCCCTGTAGCTCTCAATTATCTAAAAAATATTTAGTATTTTTTTCCCAGTTGCAGGTAAAAACAATTTTAACATTAGCTTTTTTTTTTAAACTTTGATTTCCGAACTATTTCCCTTTCTCCCTCCCCATCCTCCAACCCCATTGAGAAGGGAAGCAATTTGATGTACATTATACTTGTATAGTCACGAAAAACATTTCCATATTAGTCACATTGTGAAAGAAAACATAGGACCCCCCCCCCAAAAAAAACCCCTCAAAAACAAGTTAAAAAGTCTGCCTCAATCTGTATTCAGACACCATCAATTCTTTCTCTGGGATGGATTGCATTTTTCATCATAAGTCCTTCGAAGTTGTCTTGGCTCAGTGCATTTCTGAGAACAGCTAAGTCATTCAAGGCTGATCATCTTACAATATTGCTGTTACTTTGTACACAGTACATTTCACTTTGCATGCAAGTCTTTCCAAGTTTTTCTGAGAGCATCCTGCTCACCATTTCTTGTAGCACAATAGTATTCTGTTATAATCACATACCGAGACTTGTTCAGCCATTCCCCAATGGATGGCATTCCCTCAATTTCCAACTCTTTGCCAGCAGAAAAGGCAGCTCTTAATTCTTTTTTTATACTATAATTTATATTTGGTATATTTGATAACAAAAATTACCAAAACTCTCAGATACTGGCTAAGAAACAGAAAGGTAGAGCAGTGGAACAGAATAGACATACATCACACAGTAGCAAAAAATTTTAGTAACCTTGTGTTTGACACATGTAAAAATTTAAGTTTTGGGGGTAAAAATTCATTATTTCCTTTTAAAAATTTTTTTTGTCTTTTTTGTTTGTTTACTTTTAGTTTATAAGATTCAATTCCATAATTCCTTGAGTTTCAAATTTTATTTCCCTCCCTCCCTTTCTTCCCCCATGACAGCATACAATCCAGCATAGGATCTGCAAATACTTTTACATTAGACATTAGTCAGGTTACAAAGGCAGATTGTACTAGATGGAATGAAAAATGGTAAAGAGGAAATAAAACCAAACAATAAAAAGAAAAAGATCAAGTAGTTTGCTTCAATCAGGATTCAAACTCAGTTCTTTCTAGTTCTTTCTCTGGATGTATCTCTCTCCATCATGAGTCTTTCGGGATTGACTTATATCACTGCATTGCTGAGAAGAGTCCAGTCTGTCAGAGTTGGTCATCACACATATGTTGTGTCTGTGATTGTACACAAATTTCTCCTGGTTCTACTCTTCTCACTCAGCATCAGTTTGTATGAGCCTTTCCAGGTAAACATGAGGTCCATCTGCTCCTCATTTCTTATAGCACAATAGTATTCCATTACATGCATATACCACAACTTGTTCAGCCATTCCCCAATTGATGGGCACCCCCTTGATTTCCAATTCTTTGGCAGCTCTTAATTCTTAAGGCAGCACTATGCTTCATTTTGGACCATGGAACCTGTGTCTGTGTACCTACATTTCTCCAGTTTTTAATCAATTCTAATTATTTCTATGCAGCTCAAACCATTGTTCACATAAAGCATTGCCCTTTATCTTTGACAAAGTGATTTGTCTTTCTATTTACACTACTGCGCATCTTCTGTTCCAAATGACTCAAATCCCATTTGACAATAGTGTTTTCTCATACATGTATATTAGCAGTTTAAAAAAAAAATTAAGCCAAAGTCCTTTCCCCTCCTTTCAGTTATTAAACTGTTCGTCTAGGACAGAAGCAATGCCTTAGACATATCAGGTATCGATTAAACTCTTCCTATACACAAAAGTACATTTTTGGACTTTTTCCAAACTAAATTCTATATGGGATGAACCTTAAAGAGATGGCACTTGGCATATATTTGTAGAATAATCATACAATCCTAGCATTGGAAATGACTTCAGAGAGCATCCTGGCAAATGCATAAATCTCACCTCTAACATATTCAACAAATTACTCTCATCCTTTATCAGTGGCACTAAACTAACATTGTACCAAGACAATGCGTTGTATTTGAATAAACCAATTGTAAGAAGGTTCTTTTAATTGAGCACACCCTCCCCTCCAGATAAGCCCTTAATTTGGTCCCTGTCTAATCAGCTCTGTGATAATGGGGGAACTTCAAATGAACTTGAAAGATCTACTTTGTCCATTTCATTCTCAGCTCTTGCTTTAGGAAATAGTTATCCTAGAACAGCAATTCTCTAAATATATGCTGGGTCACATGACCCAGTGGTTTGCCAGGAATTTTATTGAATGCACACTTAAAAATCTTATGTGTATGTGCAAATACTCCAATTGGACTCTCCTGACACACCTAGGCAGCACAGTAGATAGATGCCAGGCTGAGAATCAGGAAGCCTTGAGTTCAAATTCAGCCTCAGACACTTAGCAGTTGTGTTACCCTGGTTGAGTCATTTAACTTCCACTTGTCTTAGTTTCCCCATTTGTAAAACAGGTATCAAACAGTACATACCTACCAGGGTTGTTGTGAGGACCAAATAGATAATAATTGCAAAATGCCTGGTGCATAGTAGGTGCTTTAAAAATGTTAACTATTATCATCATCAACAAGCATTTTAAGCTCCTACCGTATGCCTGCAACAGAACTAAGTCCAACCACAGGGCAATCCCTGACTTCAAAGAACCTCCATTTGAATGGGGGAGACAAACCACTATGTATATGTGAGATGTGTACAGTGTCAGTGTGGGACTGTCTCCAGAGCAGTGGGCTGGGGGGACGACTTGGGAAGGCTCTTGGGATTAGACTGGAGTCCTGAAGGAATCCAGGGAAGCAGGTTAGGAAGGGGAGGAGGGAGAGAAGTCCTGGCACATGAGACAGCCAATGAAGGCCTGCAGGAAGGTGATGGGGAGCTACATAAAACAAGGCAGACCCTGTTGCTAGATCACAAAGGATGTGGGTGTTCCATGACTGCACATGTAGACTTGATATCAGATTGCTTGCCTTTTCAAGGGGGGGAGAGGGGAAGGAGATAACTTGGCACTCTAAAAAAAAATGTTAAAAATTTTGATTACATGTAATTGAGAAAACACAAAATAAAAAGTATAACATAGATCACAGAGTATGCAGAAGGGAATAAAATATAAGAATACAGAAAGGTAGCAAGGGCTACCTGTGAAGGGCTGTCAGAACCAAAAAGGATTCTCTCATCCATCTTGGAGGTAATAGGGAGTTTATTGAGGAGGAGGGGAGTAGGTGTAGGGTCAGCAGCTGAGTGGAGGATGGAGTGGAAGCAGAGGGGACTCAAGGCAGGGAATGCCTGGCTTCCTCACAACAAAGAACAATCCTGGGACATGGGCAAATAGAGTTGCCCTAGAGGGTGCCCCACTGTGCCCAAACTATCTTTGAGATCGCTATCTCTTCTCCACAGGAAGCTTTGCTGGCGGGTGCCTGTTCTAACATCCTGCTTTCTGCAGTTTCTGGTGAGCAGACTTTTTCACATCAATCAGATCACAAATGCATTTTTCAAAGAAACTCAAACCTAGAGAAAAGAAATTCAAGAGTACAGAAAAGGCAGTGGGGGAGGGTAAGAAAGGGGATACCAAAACATATAAAATGATGAGAAATCATTGGGATAAAGAAGAGAGAAATCCGCACAAGTCAGTGTTCTGATGTGTGTGCTCAAGAGGGAAGCCATGAGCTGGAGGGGACCCCCAGAGACCTCTAGTCCAAGTAGACGTGATGAGATGTCCCTGTGCACCGTGGGTGAGGAGCAGCCAGCCACCTTCTGCCCGAAGCCCTCTGGAGTGGAAGAGCCCTTCTCCCCTGAGGCAGGCCCAGCCATGTGCCATAAGAGACTTCTCATACTCTAGAATTTTCTCTTTCAACAGCCCAAACTGGCCCTTTTATAGTTTTTGCCCAGTTCAGTCTCAACCTTTGAATCCAAGCAGAATCAATCCTCAATCTCTTGAAATCCATTTTAAATATGTGGAGAGTCATCGGTTCTTCCTTTCCCAGGTTCCGCCCCATGTTCTTTAGCTCACCTCAGAGGTAGACATCCGTCCTCCTGGAGCCATATCCTGAGATGGAACTAGGTATAACATCCTATTGATTCATATTATGCTTCCAGCCTGCCTATCACATAGGAAGCCCCAGTAAATGCTTCTCAAATGGATGAATGGCATCTTACCCCAACAGTCCCCTCAGACCCCCCACATCTTTGACAGACAGCTAGTCACGTCAATGGCCACATCCTCCGCCTGGTGCCTGTCAAGAAAGACTCACAACATGCTTGTTTTATCATTTTGGGGAGGTAATGGATGACTGCCTAGCTTTTGCTTATTGTATTGTATAAAGGATTTACATACAAAGAGTTTTCCTGGATTTCCTAATCCTGATTTAGCTGGTTGTCTGACTGCTCTCAGTAGTTGGGTCCAGCTCCTTAGGCAAATGACCTAAGGGGGGTGGGGGCAAAGGCAGGGGGATACCTGCCCATTCAGAGATTGTTTCCTTTTTAAATTTACATTTATTCTTTGAGAATTAACAAAAATTTGCTTTTTCTCCCTCCTACCTCTCTTTTTAACCAAAGAGAAAGAAGGAAAGGAAGAAAGGAAGGAAGGAAGGAAGGAAGGAAGGAAGGAAGGAAGGAAGGAAGGAAGGAGGAAGGGAAAGAGAGAGAGAGAGAGAGAGAGAGAGAGAGAGAGAGAGAATATCTTTGTTCCAAATGTCTAGATCATCAGATTCACTGGAATCTTTGCCAGGCTTGGAGCCTTAATCCCCTCTGTGGGGCATCCTTGCCACTCAGGTACACGGCAAATCATTCAGGCAGTGTCTCATCAGGAGGAGGAGCATCAGGATGTGGGAGTCTGTTTATGACCGAGGTGTTAATAGATTCCACAACTGAGTCTCTAGGGGCAATAATGATGTGTGAGAACAGACGGCCATGGCTGACTAGGCTCGGAGGGAAGAGAAACGTAGCCTGCTGTCAGGGGAAGTCGAAGCTTCATTGACAATTTCTCCTGGTTCCTGCAGCCAGCTTCACCCCTTTCCAAACAAGCCTCTTGACCCCTTTCTCCTTGATGCTCGTTCTCCATGCTAATACCTAACATTTCCAAAGGTCTGAAAGTGAGCGAAATGTTTAACAACTAAGTCTATAGGATCCTGGGTCTAGAGCTGGACTTCACGGGGCATCGGTCTCCACGATGAGAGGCCGGAGACCCAGGGAGAGTAAATGATCTGCCCGAGGAGCAGCGATCTAGGCTGGAAAGAGATCTTCGAAGGCATCTAGTCCTGCCTGTCATTTTACGGATGAGCAAACTGAGGCTCAGACAAATCCCCTCGGACAGGGGACTTGCTCAAGGCCACAAGACAACTGTTAGCAGACACTGGTGAAGATGGGATTTGAAACAGCGCTCAGATGCTGTCAGTCCACAAGCATTTGATTAATGAAAGGCACCCAACATGCAATCCCCTCTCCCCCCCACATAAGCCTACTTCACCCCCTGCTCTCAGGGTATTCCCATTCGAACCAGGAAGACAACGTGCAAACGGCTTCGCCCTTACAAGATCTGTGCACAGGGTGTTTTAACTTCACTGCCGGCCCCCAGTCACAGCACTAACTGAACCGTTTCCACACAGAGAGAAGCCCCCTAGATCCCAAAGTCAGCTCTGCAACATACATGTTTAGGCTGTTTGCTTTTCTGCTAAAACAACACTTTGAAAGAAATGGCTTAAGCGAAAGCCGCTCACTGGCTCTCAATCTAACAAGACCTCACCCCTTGGAGGGGCAGCATTCCACCGATGCCGCCATTTGAGGAAGCTGAGGACCAACCTGATGAAGAAAACTTAGGGCTTTCTGACAGCCCCCCAAATTATCACAATATATGCCTAATAACACAAGAGTTAATGCAATTCTAGTAATTCATAGGATTGTCCTGGGTAGCACGCTCTTCCATGAGCCTTGCATCACTTATGTGGGATCAAGTTAGGATGCCCTTTGCTGCTGCTCCCGTTAGCTGGACCAAGAATTGATGGGTCCTGGGCAGTAGCTACATATGGGCCCACACAGCTTCACCACTGCTGAATCAGTGAGGCCTAATGTGGGGTGTAGACACATGTGCCCATCGAGAATTCTTAACTCATATTTTGTGACAGAACCCATGGTGACAGTCTGGAGAAGAAACTTGTTCTTAAATCATTGAAGAAAATGCAAACTTTCAGTTAGAGGCTGGTGAAAACATATTCTTTTTTCCTTATTTAAGGTCCTAGTCCCCCTAAAATCTCTCCCTGAACCCCTTGGAAGCCTGTGGAGCCCAGGTGAAGAAGGTCTGCCTGCTAGATACCATTTCAAGACTTTACATTCACCTTAGGCAACTTAATAGTTAAGACCTTGAATTTTTATAATTGTACACATGTACACATACAGAAATACCCACATATGTGCATTTGTCTGTGCATGTAAAATGCAGATAAATATGCATGTAATTTAAAAACACACATTTGCAAACATACATGCAGGCACACATGTGTATGTACACACATGTTTGCATGTATATTGCATGTATTTATGGAAATAACTCTTCCGGCTCTCCTCCTCCTCCTCCCCTCAGAATCTCTAGTTCCCTCCAGGACTTGACCCAAGCTCCTCTTTCTGCAGAGAGAGCTTTCCCAGTCCCCTCAGCTTCTCTCTGGGGCCCTCCTTTCTGAGGAGTCCTTGGCTCTCTTTCAATACCTACTTGCACCCATGTGGTAGACTCTGTGTCCATGACTGGCTTCACCTTTCTTTGTGTCCCCAGCACTTGGCCCGGTGCCTGGCACAGAGCTAGCACTTGATGGATGCTTATTGACTGCTTAACCCAAACTTGTGAAAGAAGACCTCCCAGTATGGGAAAGCCCACCCCAGAGCGTCTCCATCAAAGCACCTTAGGGTGACAGTAGCCTTCAATGGTCCTGCACAGGGCTCACAGCAGGTACTAATTGAGTTGCAATGTTGGATGTGGTGTAGATCCCCCTTCTTGCCCTTCATGCCATCTGCTGCACAGCTTCCCAAACCATCTTTCTCAAGCTCACACCCAGCCCCACTGCTTTCCTGTTCAGGACACTTCTGAAGCTGCTGCAGCCTCCAGACTGAAGCACAGGGGTCCCAGCCTGGCTTTGGAAATCCTTCTAAGTCCATAGCATTCCCTGGTGCACCTCTGTGACCGAGCCTGAGGGGGCTGCTTGCTAGCTGTTGGCTGAACTGGTCTGGCCACCCTCCCAAGTCCAGAAGGCTCTCCTCCCTCATTTAGAGAAGGCACCATCTCACTCAACCATCAATGACTAGTTCAGGTACCACAGATTAGGCCACTAGGGGTGCCATAGTACACAAAATGCTGGACTGTGCCAGGAAGACCCAAGTTCCAATATGGCTCCGGACACTTGCTAGTAGTGTCTAGGTTTGAAACAATGCCGTCTGGCCCCAAGTCCATCACTCCTTTCCCTTCAGCTTGGCACCTATTAAGAAGCTGTAGCATTTAAATGATTGCTGTCAATATTACATCTCCCTTTGACATAATAGTCTGGCCAAAGTGGGGTGGAAAGGAGAAAATCCTGGATGCCTTAGTCCAGATGACCCAGTAAACTGCATCAAGTTGACCCATGTGGTGCATGGCACAGAGAAGGTGCTTAGTAAAGGTTTGCTGACTCAGTGACAGATCCTAGGCAAGTTGCTTCATCTCAGCCTCAGTTTCCTCAAATGCAAAATGAGGGGTTTGGACTTGAGGGCCTCTACATTCCCTACAAATGCAAAATCTAGGATCCCATGCCATTGAGCAATTCTGAGAGAGGAAAACAGAAGGGGACAAATGAATTCGGAGCACGTTCTACTGTGCCTTGAATAGGCTGTTCTGAGGGCTCCAAAGTAAGGAACTTTTTAAGAAGTCTATCCTTTTGGGGATCTCAGGCCTGCCCAGGAACCCCCAAAGCTTCACAGCCACCAAGGCCTGCAGGCTCAGCCCCCCTAAAGCTCAGCATCACTGACATGACTCCTGCCAAGCTGGGAGGAGTACCTAACAGCAACTTGTGGTCTACACCACCAACCCCTGAGCTCAACCAAAGGTTTCTCACTATCACACTCATGGGGAACAGCAAAATATCAGTCCCTCTGGGCTAAACCCCACTATGAGGAGGTGCTAATGGCAAAGAAGTCCCAGATGAGTGCAGTCAGGTCAGGAATGAGGTGAAGTCATCCGTCCACATCTCGGTCTTCTCCCCCCCTCAAAGCCCTTGTGCACCCACAGGGGCATCATTTCCTAGTGCTAAGGTCCTCCATGTGCCCAATGGGACGGGAGCTCGTCATCCTATCACACCTTCATTATGTTGAAATTCTGGCTTCAGTAAGAGGTGCTCCCACATCTACTCACAAGCTCCAGAAAAGTCCTGAGTTCCCTGGCCAAGTTCCAGCTCCCACAGAAAGTGGAAGTTAGTTAGTACCCCCCACCTCCTAAACCACATTCATTACCTTGGACTCTTTCCTTGTCTGGGTGCAGCCTCAAAGAGAAAGAAGGTTCCCTGAGGGCAGGCATGGGCCTTTTTACATCTCCTCAGTGCCTGGCATATCCTAACAGACCTTTGTACATTCACGTTAAACTGAAGCACCCTGACTTATGGAAGAGAAGAGCACCAATCAGTGCATCCGAGCTCTCCATCAGAAAAAGCATCGATAGTCAGTCAATGGGCATTTATTCAGCCCCTACTATGTGCTAGGTCCTGAACTGAGTGGAGGACCTGGGACATTTTTTGATGAATAGTGAGACTTTCTTTTAGGACATAGCATCAGAGACCCAGAGCTGGAAAGGGTCTCAGCGGCATCTGCTCCCACTCCTCCATTTCTCAGATGAAGAGACTGAAGCCCAAGGGTCACACAAGGAGTCACAGTTTCATGTGGTGCTTGGTATGGTCCTGTTTCTAATAACCTGAATGAATGGAGACATCTCTGAAGGCAAGGATTGACAGGAGAATGATCTGAACTGGACAAAAGAAAAGATTTTCAAGACATAGAAATGGAATTCAATATGGCGGACAGAACTGGACATGGTGATTAAGATGATCCTGTTTTGCTTATCAGGGAGAAGTCAGTCACAGGGGATAGAGAAGGTCCATTGACCTTACTTTTTTTTCCATCCTAATATTTTGAGCATAGTTTGGGAGTGGAGGGAGAGGGAGGATGACTCACTTGGGGAAGGTGGTTGAAAAGACCATGTGGATGTAATTTGTGGACATATTCTGACACCTGGTAAAATGTGGTGACTGTGACCTTTTGTTTCCAGTTTCACAATGTCCCTGAGATGAAAGGAAGGCTAATGACTTTGTGTAGCTCATTCACTGGGGGAGTAAAGGTCAATTCCATAGGAAGCTGAAGAGATCCATTCTGGGAGCAATAACTGATTTGAGGCATTGGCTGCTCAGAAGGATTCTGTAAATCACTGGTCCATTGGACACTTACTGGGTCCCATCTGGACAGCCCATCAGGAGATGCCATGGCCTGTCAGGATGATGCCTACAGCAGCTCAGGACAGGAGGACAGTGATGTGTGTGTATGTGGTGTGTGAGTGTGTGTGTGATGGTGACTGCTGAGCCTGAATCCCTGCTCTGCTCTTCACCCCCGGTGGGAGTTTGAGGAAGGCACCTCAGCCCAGCATGAGACTTCTGCCTCTGGGCGAGGGACCACTCCTTCTTCTTCTACCACTGACAGTCTTGAGCTTCGTTGAAGGACCCACCTCTTAGGCGGGTCCTCTCCTCTTTCCCTCAGGTTTTCATGCTCTCTTCAAATTACTTTGTAGCTAATTTCTATATATTTTGTATTGATTTGTCTGTGTACATGTTTTCCCCCATTAGAATGTAAGATTCTTTTGTTCTTGGCTTTGGATCTCCAGCATCTTGCACATGTGCACATACATGTACACATACACACATGGATATATGTGATTATATAGTCTATGAGTGAGGGATTAAATGGCTTGCACAGGGCCACAAAACCAGTCCATGGCACAAGTGGTGCTTGATCCAAGTTCCCCCTGACTTCCTGTCTACCCTTTCCCCATACCATCTTCTCCAGCATGTTTCCCTTTGTCCCCCATTGGACCTTGGATTTTGTTGGTTTAAGACTCCAACTCAGGAGACATACTACCAATGAAGACCAGCATCTACTCGGAAGCTGGTAGCCTAGTATAATGCAGAACTTGTTATGGAGTTTTCAGTCGTGGCCAACTCTTCAGGACCCCCTGTGGAGTTTCCTTGGCCGAGGTCCTGTTGTATTTTGCCATTTCCTTCTTTATCTCATTTTACAGATGAGGAAACTGATGCAAGCAGGGTGAAATGACTTGTCGGGGGCCGCCCAGTTTGTAAGTGTCAGAGGTCAGATTTGAACTCAGGAAGATGAGACTTGCTGACTCTAGGCCTGACCCTAACCACTGAGCAACCTAGCTGCCCCTAAAGACTTAACAAATGCCAGTTGAACAAGTGAATCATAGGAGGTCTGGTGGGGAAAGGGGGAGCCTCTTCTGCTATTGAATTAAGTTGTACACAGCAGGAGACAAGGAAGAGGACACTTGTCTCTCCAGGCAGTTGCACTGCCATACCAAAGCAGACATCATTTTGAAACTTGTGTGGATATTTTTTTAACGCAGGAAATGATACCTAGATGTTAATCAGAAGCTCACAGAAAACACCAGCAACATTTTAAAGCCGTTCTGTGTCATTATCTCACTGTCCCGAGTTTATCTTCATACCTAGAAACTAGGGCAGGATGAGAGAAGACTCGTCTATACCTAATAAATGCCTATTGGCTCACTGACAGAAAGGCAGCTGCCTCAAACCCCAGAGCTAGAGTCCAATATTGTGCTCCATCCATCCACACAGGTGAAACGTGTCCCACCTCCCAGAATCCTCCTCTTCCTTCCAGGCTGAGCCCTGGCTGGCTCAGCCAGCAGAGCACCTCCATCCCTCCCATTTACTATTTCTGACCAATGGGAGGGTGGGACTGGATGACCTCTAACGTCCCTTCTAACTTTAGTTCTCAGAGGCTGTACTTCTGCCTTAAGGCAAAATGGTGGGAAGAGGACAGGGCTTGGAGCCCGGACGTGAATCCAGTTGCTGCGGCTCCTACTTACTGCATCTAGGAAGTCATTGGGCAAGTCACTTAACATCTCTTGGCATCTGTTTCCTCCATGAAAATAAAGGAATTGGACCAGATGGTCCCCAGGGTCTTTCCAGCTTTAGATCTATGAACCTATGACTTCCATAGAAGCTGTACTTTACCCTTCAGCTGGAAGGGTACCCACACCACACACACATACACACACACCACACACACACCATACACACACACATCACACACAGTCACACACACACACACTTTCCTAGATCACTTTATCTAGGTCTCTCCTTTTCCCCATCACTCTCCATTTTGTCCTACATTTAGAGAGGAATGGGAGAGAGTGGGCTGTGGGGTGCTGGGGGCAAATGAGACAAAGATCATCAACCTTTTCAGTCTTCTTTAACCAGCACAGCTACTGCTACTTTTAGAGAACAAAGAATCATGTTGGGAGAAAGTTAACACCATTCCCCTTGAACCTATCGAATCACCTCCATTTCCACTTGAGGAAGTAGAACTCTAGCCAGGGGCTGTTTGTCTAGGCAGTGAGGCATGATCATAGCTAAGAACTAACATGAATTTCTGAGTCTTGTTTAGTTAATAGATGAAATGAGAGACTCAGGAGAGAAAGAGAAGGGAAGACACAAGAGAATCCTGAGAATAGCTCAAAGAGTGAATTTGACCTTAGTTCTGGCTCTGTGGACTTCAGGTCCAGGCTGACTGAGAGGAAGGGCACTCTGAGGACAGCTGCTGCCTTCTGCACTGGGGAGAGGCTTCTTGGTCACAACACCTCCCATAGATAGAGGGCGGAGTCATAGGTAGCTCTGAGATAACACTTCAGTTTAACATTATCTCTGAAGCACAGTAGGAGCCTGAAAGACCTGGCTGAAAGGGCTGTCTCCCTCATAGGAAAGAAGCCTAACAACAGTGATAACAGATATTTATATAGCACTTTAAAGTCTATGAGACACTTCCCCTGTCTTATCTCATTCTCAGCCTGTGAAGTAGGGGTATGACTCTCACCCCCTTCCGTGTCTCAGGTGTGTGTGTGTGTGTGTGTGTGTGTGTGTGTGCCTGTCAACATGGGCTGTCTAAATGTGACTTAAATGTCCAAGTGATATTTGTAGAAATGAAAGAAAGGATTCCAAGAGGAGGAGGGAAGGAGAGAGAGCATTCTGGGTACCGGGAGGGCCAACAGAAAGGCAGAGTTGGAGCCTCATGTCTGCTGTCTAAAGTGCAGAGAGCAGAGATGGGAGGTGTGCGTAGCCCTGTGGGAAGCACTCCGAGGTGGGGGGGGGGGGGGTTTGGGAAGGCGGTACAATGACAGTTATTGTCATTCACTGAGGAAGGGCCAGACCTATGCTCTGTTGAAAATTGTATTGGCGGCTTCGGGGGAGGAGCTTGGAGAAGGAAAATACTGGAAGCAGAGAGGGCAAGTAGGAAATTGTCCAGGCAGAGAGGATATGAGAGTCTGGGTGTTCTTTTGGTCACATGGATAGAGAGTTGAGGATGGATATGAGAGATCTTATGGGCACAGAAAATACAAGGGTGGAGTGGGGAAACGTGATGAGCTCATGCTATTGCTGAAGATTTTAAGCTAAGGGATGATGATATCTTTAATAGAAATAGGACATTTAAGAAGAGGACTGGGTTTTGGAGAAAAGATAATGAGATTATGACTGACAAGGTCCATAACCTGGACCAGCTAACGGGGCTCCCTCCTTTTTTTGTGTACTGTTCCCATGGCCCCTCCCCCCAGAAGTAAATGGTAAGCTCCTTAAGGAGAGGAGTGTAATGGAAATGCAAATTTAAAGATCTTCCCTGCTCCTAGCTTAAGTGCACCTGGAGCCTGTGGGGGGAGGCTTGTTTTTCAGGAAAGCCACACCTTGAAACTTTGTGATTGGGCAGTGGGTCAAGGAGGTTGTTACATTCTCTGAGCCAGGAGAAAGCTATATAAACCCTGATGGGAGGCTTTGCTTTGGGGCTCACTTTGAGAAGTGTTGTGTGATTGGACCAGATGAGACTCTGGGCAGCAGTTGAGAGCCTCCCGGCTTTGAAAACCCAGATGGTGGTGCTTCCCTCTCTGGTAACTGTGATTTGGTATTGATATAATGGTTGGACAGTTTGGAAGCCTGTCTGCTTGATCTGTAAGTTCTGTAACTCTGAAGTTCGGGGTGCTGACCTTTTTCCCCTGAACTAGGTAATATATGTCTGTTTGATTAAAGTAAGCTTGTTAACCCAATTTGAGTTGCTTTCCTTTTGAAAAGCAGATCTAAGAACCTGTGTTGGCAGCCACTCTGGGGATGCTGGGGTGCTTGCTGCTACAAGGAGCCATGCAATTATTGAATCTGTTAATCCACTGCATGATATACCACACAGAATGAGCCCTTTAAATATGTCTGATGAATTGTATTAAACTGAATGCAATAACTGAATGCATGATAATTACTGTTCAAATAATTTGATTTCTGGTATTGAATGATAATGATATATAGATCAAATATTACCAAATATGTTAATGTTAATGATATGTAAATCAAATATAATCAGAAAGCAAATTTGTGCAAGCATGTGGAAGGGAGAAATACAGATATATACCCACACACATGTATAAATATACATACATATATGTACATATATAGATTTTTTCTCTCTCCTATATGCTCACACAAATTAGTTTTATGGTAATAGCTATACACATATATATGTGGAAATATGAAAGAAAAAATGAATCTGACATAATATTGTGAGTTGGATATGTTTTACTTTTTAAAAACAATGTGAGCTAATGAGGGAATCATTTTGAAATCTGGTGAAATCTCAGAATGGCTCTTGCCCCTTGAGCATGAAGTCTGGGGGAGGGGAGAGTTTCCCTTTCCCTGAAACCCCTTCTCCACTGACCCCTCTATCCTTTCACAATGCTGACTGGCTTTCACCTTTTCATCCTTGGGGTAACAGAACAGCAGCTGCAATGAGAGACCATCACTCAGGGTCAGTGCTCCCAGGACCATGTCCTAGCTCAGCATACACATGGTTCAACCTGGCACCAGTCATTTAGCAAGAGTGTTTGCTACTAGCAGCTGGGCTGTCCATGTGGGATGTTGGTGTCTGCCCTAGCCCACTCTCCCTGTGCAAACACACGCACACAGAATTATAAATGGTTTTGGTCTGTAGGTCTCTCAATGCTGTGCCTCCTCCCTTCTGCATAACCTATGCATTATGGGCTCCATGTGTTTTCACCCATTTCCCTGGCTTTGTTTTCCAGAGATGAATTTGTCTTTCTTTGACTCTTCTTGCTGCCTTGGTATTATAGGAAGCAAGCAGAAAAAGGTAGTGGGTTTTAGAATGTCAGCATGTGCTTTCAAACACCAGTGGGCCATTTCCTATCTGTGTGACCTTGGGCAAGCCAGTGCTTTGTCTGGGGCTCAGTTTCCCCACATGTAAATGGGGGTGACATTGAAGGTCCCTTTCTGGTTTTAATCAAGGGTCATTTCATCCTACATGGGCTATTCTTGGGAAGCGGTAGAGGGAACTTTCATCACAGAAACTCCCTCTGACTACCCACAAGTTGGTGCCTTCCAGTCTTTGGGAACTGGCTGGGGCACTGAGGACGTGATCATGCATCCAACGGTGTGAGGGGCAGGTCTTCCTGACTCCAAGGCTGCTCCTCCCTCCACTCTCTGGCCCACTCTTTTTCAGGGCCTTCAGTTAATGAAAGCTAGAGAAGAAGACTAAGAGTAAGAAGGCCAGGGGAGATGAGTTTAGACAGCTGCTATTCCCAGCTGGACTAGAGTCAGATCAGAAACTCTCTGGAGAGCTGGTTGTTAAATTTCAGAGTGGCATTGACACATCTGAAATTGGCAGATAGTATATAACACTGCAAAACTGCATGTTGGCGCTAGGTGGTGCCACAGTGCACAGAGAGCCAGCCCTGGAGTCAGGAAGACCTATCTTCGTTGGTTCAAATCCAGCCTCCGATGTCACTAGCTTTAATTCCATTTGCCTCAGTTTCCTCATCTGTAAAATGAGCTGGAGAAGGAAGGGGCCAACCATTCCAGGATCTTTGCTAAGAAAACCCCAAATGGGGTCATGGAGAGTCATATACAACTGAAAATAGGGCTTGGTTTATTTATTTTTCTTAATTATTTAGAGTTTTAAAAGGGTTAATAATTCAGATTAAAATTAAAAGTGCATTTGCATTTATTTTTTCTTTTTTTGGACAGAGTTGCTAGAACATTTGTTTCCCCATCTTGTTAGGGTTGTTATCAGCATCAGACAGGATGAGCCCTTTGTATCTGCAAAATGCTCTGTCAATCTCAGGCATTCTTTTTCTCTTTAGAATTCAGACCTCTGGACTCCCAGCCAGGCTCCAAAGTAGGACATGTATCAGGCCAGAGGAGGGAAGAGACTTGGGATGCTTTGCCTTGGAGGCCATAGCTAAGGACAAAGAACAGAAGTTACAGAGAGGCAAATTTAGGCTTGAGGTGGGAACACTTTTAGACCATTACAGTTGTCCCAAAATGCATTGGGCTGCTTCTGGAGGGAATGACTTCCCTCTCAATGAAGGTCTTCACCCATGCCATGCCTTTTGGGGCTTCTGTGGAAGGGGGCTCTGGTCCAGGTAGGGAGTGGACAGGGGGTCTTGGAGTAATGCTGCCATCCTGTTCTTTGGTCTATGCTCTATCTCTGATAAGACGATTCTATTTTTTTTCATGGTAAAAGTAGGAAGAGAGAATTCCAGGAGCCCAACCTCCTTTCCCAAGGAGACTAGGAAAGGTGAGAAACATTCTCATTGGATTTACATAGCAAACAGGTTGCAAAAACAGATAGAAACTCTTAAATCACCCTAGCAATATCTAATGAGCTTGACCCACCGTGCATCAGTGCTAATGAGATTTATAAAACTGTGCTGAGTGGGGAAAAAGATCACAAAATTGTAATGAAATTTGGCTCCACTTGATCAAGTCAGCTGGTATCCTGACCCATGATAAGGATTTCCTCATGGCATATGGGCTCCTTTCCCATGATACTTTGAGCAGGACATGTTGCTTAGATGAAGGGAAGGAGAAGTCTCTGCTCCTTCTTCTGATTTTAAGATCTTTCTCCTTCTTTCCTTAGTAAATGAAAACCATAGTTCTGTGCTGCCTACCGTGACTGAGAGAGAGGATTTGGCAGCACATTTCCAATAGAGTTGAAGACAGCTTGACTGGATTTTGGTTTATAGGAGGTCATTCAACCATAGACCTTTAAGGATGGAAGAGAGCTCAGAGATCATGCAACGTCTTCAGCTTATTGATGAAGTAATGATCCTCAGGGGGTGACCCAGCTGAGAGCCATTTCCCAGAGTTCTGGGCTGCAGCTCTTTTCATTATCCAACACTGCTTCATCTTGCCTCCCCAGAACCTCTCTTTCAAAGATCATTTTAAATTTCATCTCCATAGAGCCATCCCAGCCCTTGGTGATGCAAGAGGGGAGTTCAAAGAAGAACCAGCTTGGGAGATCCATCTATCAGAAGGTCTAGATCAAGTCCCATCCTTAGTGTGATCCTTCATCATGACTTAGTTTTTTTCACATCTTCTTAATTGCAAGACTCCTCCCATCCCCACATTACTGGTTCAGCTCTCCCCTCCCTCCCCTGCCTCTTTTTCACTTGGGATATTCTGCCCAAGATTCTGCCCTTGATCACCCTCCCAGAGCCATTCTGGCATTGTAGCTGGTCTGCACCAGAAGGGCATCCCAGCTATCTCCACCCCATGGGCGTGGATGCACAGTATCCTGTAGGTAAGTAATGTGAGGGCTTGCTTGGAGTGCACCCAGAGAGGCCCAGCCTATACCTGAATACCATATGTTCTCTTATTTATTCTTTAGAGTTATCCATGCCCAGATTCTTTCCCATTACACCTGGTAATTGAGTTGGTGACATTCATGAACTAGAAGGCTCATTGGAAAAGAAAGAGGTGGGCAAGGCACCCCCTGCAAAGACTGGGGTCTGATAGGTGGTGTAACAGGTGACTTCCCCAGCTGGGAAGGAAGTGCAGGTGAATGAAATTCTTTCTTTTGTCTCCAGCCTTTGTAAGGAGGTGAGGGTAAAAAAAAAGAATGCATTGGGGGTGAGAGCTTAGGGTAACACGCAGCTTAACCCTCACTATTTCCAGTTTACTGGGGGGTGGGAATATTCAGGAAAGATGTTCAGCATTAGATATATTCTACAATTAAGTGTTTCAATATCGAGGGCTATGGAAATAATGGAAGACCTTGGAATTGTGCCAGGGAGGGTTGGCTGAAGGAACTGAGATATTTCGCAGTAGCCATCATGCCTTCCATAGTCAACTCTTCTCTAGGATAAACATCCTAAGTTTTCATATATATATATGCCCATACACATATATGTATATACAACATATTAGATATATATGTGCATACACATAAACCGATACACATACATATGTACATATATATATACACCTCCATATCTATGCCCTTGTTAGGTATATTTCATCTCTGTATTTAAAGTCTTGGTCCAGAACTCTGACCCCCTTCTCAGATCCTATGTTCTTATCCAGATGTTTACTTCCCAAATCTGCCTTTCTTTGAGAGACCCTCACCTTTGTTCAGCTCCAGTCATGAAAACCTCGCCTGTGCCCCTAAAGCACCCTGTTTCTCAGCCCAACTGGCCACACTCAGCAGTGGTCTCCAGATGTCTCTCTAAAGCACGGCCTGCGGGCATGTCTGCATGCTAAGAGCAAGTAGGAAGCACGGAGTTTGACAAGGCTCGGGCAGTGAGTTCTCTGCTACTTTCTGGACACAATCCCTGGAGATATAGCAGAGCTCACTATTTCTATCACTAGGTTGGCAGAAAAAGAAAGAAAAGGGAGGGAGGGAATCCAGGCACCTGGGCACACGCCTCACACTTCCCTGGAGGATAAGCACTTGCCTCCTCCAAGCTCCAGCTCCACCCTCTTCGGGAAGAGCGCCATGGCTGGTCCCAAGCTGCTTCTCCCTTTCCCTTTGGGCTCCCCTACTGCACGTTCAAACCTTTGGACACAGGTTGGATCCTACTTGGCCTCTTCAAGTCTTTGTTTTTATTTCTAGGATCCCAGCATCACTGACACAGACCTGGAAGGGGCACGGAATCATCTTAGTTTAACTCCATTTTATGGAAAAGGAAACTGAGGTTCAGACAGGGGTGACATGTCCAAGGTCATACGGATAGGAAAGTGGCAAAGCTGGGCTTGAGCCTGAGTTCAAAGTCCAGGGCGGCTGGGGTGGCTCTTGTCCTCATCCTCCTCTTCCTCTTTTTCCTCCTCATTTTCTGCTCTTTCACATGGAAAAGAAACTCACCTTGCTGGATTTGGCGGCAGAGGACAGAACGAAGAATCCCCAGAGGAAGGCACAAAATAGCCAATCTGGGTTTAATGTTGGGGTGGGGGTGGGATGGAGAGGAGAAATTCCTCTCTGTGGGAGCTCTCCAGAATAGAATGATCCTAGGGCCTGGCCTCTGTGCAGTTCTCGAAGGTTCTCAAAGCGATTTTTGAAGAGTCTCTCATGTGGTCTTCATAACAACCCTGTGAGATGTCTTTTATTATCATCGGGGAAAGGGAGGCTCAGAGGAGGGCAGAGGACTGGTCTAGGGTCACCTTGCTAGTAAGTGACCTGAGGCAGGGTTCAACCTTCAGTCTTCCCAGCTCCATGTTGAATGCTCTAGACACTGGGCCCCCTTCCTCCAATGGGCTGGGCTATTCGGGAGATGGTGAAATCTCCCTACCTCAGACAAAAATTTGATGCCCACTTCCTGGGTCCATTGAAGAAAGGGTTGTTTTTCAGATATGGATTGGAATAGATGGCATCTGAGTTTTCTTCTAGCTCTTGAAAGAGTCTGCAGTAGTGAAGGGGAGCCATTGGCATTTTGAAATTAGCAATAACTACCCACATTGAGGGGAGAGGGTGGGGGGAGGGAGAGAGAGAGACAGAGAGAGACAGAGAGAGAGAAAGACAGAAAGACAGAGAGAGAGACAGAGAGAGAGACAGAGACAGAGAGAGAGAGAGAGAGAGAGAGAGAGAGAGAGACAGAGAGAGAGAGAGAGAGAGAGAGAGGGAGAGAGAAGGATATTTGAAAAAATACTGTGAATTTTGGGACGATTTTCTTTCAGCACACAGCAAGTGGCTCCTGTGAAGAGAGAATGCCAAGTAGGTATGTGATGATAAAAGAAACATCGAGCATAGGGTAGGTGCCAGGTGAGTTTTCACGAGGAAATATTAATCCTAAGTGACCATTCCCTGAACAGAAGGATCGCTTGGCAAGAGCAGCTCTGTTGAGATGCAGGGAGGGGGCTGTGCAGAGCGCAAACAGGGAGCATTAGCCAAAGGAAATAGCCCCCCTAAGTGACTGCACTCTGAATAAAGGGAGGTATTCGATTGGCCTGACAAACCCGATTCAGCTTGGCTTCAGTCAATAAGCCTAAGCTGGACTTGCTAAAACCACAAAAGCATCGTTGTTGCCCTGTTTCCTGGGCCTGGCAACTGGATTTTAATTAAATAGAAGTAAGAAGAGCCAGGATTCACCTGGGGGGGGACCAATCAGGGTTGGGGGGGTCAGGGGAGGAGGGGGGTAATTCATGTTTTCATTCACCCTCCTTTCTAGGGCACACCCTCCTGGCTGCTGTGTATTGTTCATTAGCACTTATCAACAATTTGAAAGAAATTGTTGTTGGGCACTTTGCCAGCACCATATAAATGCCATCATTATCATGTTATTATTTTGGACTACTAAATATTTCTCACCATAACTTAGGTGAGGTAGGCAGTCTAAGTAATTTTCCTATGAATGGGGCCCTGGAGTGCATGTTGTCATGGAGAGAAGGCTGGATTTGGGGTCAGAGGACCTGAGTTTTAGACAGTTTCCTCAACTGTCAGATGAGGAGTTGGATAGGATGGCCACTGAGGATTCTTTGGGTTTTAAATCCATAATCATCTGATCCTTTCAGCTGAAAATTTGTGATCCCATGGGATTTTTCGAAGATCTGATGACTAGAAGGAGTTGGTTCCAGATTTGTATGTGGGCCCTTTGATTACATCTCCAGGGCTTTATCAGCCTTGATAGTCTGCCCCTCAGTTCTACCAGCCTACACGTTCAAGGGAGAAACCAAACTCCAATTGTTCAAGTACAAAAGGCATCGGAAATCAATTCTCTGTAGTAACACCTTTCTTCTCCTCAAATGTAAAGCAAACTTTCAGAGAAGTCATTAATTTCCCCCCTCATCAGCACCTCTGGGTCCCAGTCACCAATCCTCAAGCCTCAACGCTTCTTTGATGAAAGTTTCCTTAATGAACTAGTTACCAGTGGTGGAGGAGGGGGCCGGTTTCCAGAAATGCACTCTATAGAAATGTTGTTACCTGAAAATTAAAATCCAAAGGAAGAACAATTACATTGGCACCATCTCTTCTTGTTCAGGAGCAGAACTTTGATGTTCACACTAAAATGTGATCCCTCAGTGAGTAGGGATTGTCTCATTCTTCGTACTTGTGTCCTTAATGCTTGTTGAGTGATTTAGACGTAAGATGCCAAAGCCTAGTTCTGAATCATAAGCAAATAGACAGTAGATGACCTCTGGAGTCCCTTCCAGTTCTAGATCTGTAATTCTGCTAGAGCAGAGGGCAGCCGTTGAGACATTGTGGTTTTGGAGTTAGTGATAACTCCCACCATGGACAGAAGAGGTCCTCATTTTCAGGCAGGAAAGAAAGTTACCTCGAATTGTATCTTCCATGATCCGTAGGAAATGTAAAGGTGTGTATAGCAGCATGCTTTGGTCTGTGGATCTCCTCAGAGAAGCAGCCTCTTATACTGGGTAGTCAGCAAGTCTAGAGTTAAGGCATCCTGTCTGACACATGCTGCTTGTGTGACTTGGGCCAGGGCTCAGCCTTGCTGTGTCCCCGGGCAGCTCTCTGCAATCCTAAACTGCAGAACAGGCACCCACCTTCGTTGGTAGAGGGACATTCCTCATCATAGGCTTCCTAGGTTGTCCCAAGTGAACTCGGAGTCAGTCCCTAAAGGAAAGCCTGGAGATGCTCCATGAATCATGGAAAGAGGTGGGACTTTGGATCAGCAGGGAGATTTAGGAGGAGAAAGCAGAGGTGGAGACAGGCCAGGTGGGGAGGAGGGGCAAGGGGCTCACAGGGGTGGCCAGGGCTTTATGATGTGGGAGAAGCCAGCACCTGCACCCCAGAGGCTGCTATGAGGCTTCTTCCTTGGCTGAGCTGAAATTCCATCTTGCTTCCCAGGCTCAGTCGCTCAGTCTTCGGTGCCAAATCAATCCATCCAACCTCCAAACTTCCCTGATCGTTCTTTGCTGTTTGTCCTTATCATTTGAAACAGAAGCTATACTGGCTGAAAGAAAGCTAACCGTTGCCCTCTGGTTCATCTTCGGCCTGTCCAGGAAAGGTGGCTTTGATCCCAAAACCTTTCCAAAAGAGAACTGTAGCCCTAAACTGCAAATATCCGATGGCAATAGATACAATTCTAGACCAGCATCCCATGGAAATGGGATTGTGAAGAATTCCCAGCCTCGGCCCTTGCCCTGCCCCTACAAAGGTGACATGAGGCCAACAGCAGATATTTGGGTATGCTCCATGGGCACCCCTGTATCATGGTGACATGGCCACGGTGAATTTCAGCAAGGGATAGACTAGAGGCCGTCCTCCACCTCTGCTCCTTTCTACTGGTGCAGGCCAAAAATTCCCCCTAATTACCAACATCATCGGAGGCTGATGGCTTCAGAGAGGGAAAGGACCTTAGAGGTCTCCGAGTCCAACCTCCTCACTTTAGGAAGAGAAATCCAGACCCGGGAGAATCAGCATGACTTCCTTCTTTCTGCTCATCCTGGGGCCATTCTCCCAATGACCCAGGTTTGAAAAGTGAGTCCTAGGAGCCCAGATTTAGAGCTGGAAGAGCCTCACAGGTCACCTAGTCCAAGCCCACCTCTTCTCCCCAAAAATACTTTATAGAGGAGTGATCTGTGCCCCAGAGAAGAGTTGAGTCACTTGTCCAGGGTCACACAGATAGTAAATATTAGAGCTAGGATTTGAATTCAGGTCCTTTGATGGCAAAGTCTAGCATTCTTTCCACTGCCTCCCACTGCCTTGTGATCATGCTTTTCAGATTTGCCTTAGGGATGCTCCAAAGACTCTAATTCCTACCTACACTTTGGAGAACAAAGGCAGTGAGGAAAGTCAGGACCCCTGGGTCCAAATCCTGCCTTCAGTATTAACCTATTGTAGGCTCATGGAAAAGTCACTGAACTCTACTTGGTCTCTAAGAATGTTGGTTTTCTCATCCATAAAACAGCATGCTTTGCACTCTTCTAAGCCCTGCAGGGATCTCTGCTTTCCTCATCTCTGTGCTCCCTTCAGTGTCGCACAGCTGGCCAAGCCCTGTCTTCTCATCCTCCCAGTCCTTAGCCCCAAGTGTCTGCCCGACATGCTAGATGCCTTCCTCCATTCCCCTGAGAAGATACCCGGGGAGCCTTCTAGCATCCTCGCCATGGGAGCGGCCTGCCCTCTTTTCCCATCATGTCTTGCTTCGACGGCACCCTTTTTTCTGGCCCTTCTTTACGATTCCTGATTTAATGTGTGTTATCTCCTTCACACCCCACTCACTTCCCCATTGCTCTCTGGTGCTATTGATCTTTAATTCTTCACAGACCACAGTGGTCTTTGCCCCACAGCCTTATAAGAGTAGCAGGAGAATATTGGTTTTACAAGCACAGGCTGTTTCTGGGGGAATGGAACAAATACAGATTCTCCTTATATAGAGTGCTATCAGGCATTGACTATGAAACTCCTCTTATGTGTAAGGGGTGACGTTTCCTGTAAGTTAGCTTGAGCTTACTGCTGCTAGCATCCTCTGGGTCTGGCGTTCCCTGCCTCTGATGAATAGGGACTTCCAACATCCTTCAACAAGGAGGTAGCCTGTCTCAGAAAGGAGATAAATGTCAGATAGGCTTGGGAATCTTAAGGCTCCTAACATATGCTTACCTTGGCAGCAAATGTGGTAGGTTGCCCAGTGAAAGTCTGATGGGCAAATCTGGCAGTGGAGAGAATGACAGATGACCATCAGCAGGTGGTGAGACAGAAAGAACTGGACCTAGACCCTAAAACATCATTGAACGGGATGCACCCTTTGACCCCCGATACCATGACTAGTCAAATGCTATGAGGAGGGGAGAGAAAAACAAAAATGCTGATAGCAGTCTCTGTGTTATAGTGAAGTCCTCAAAACATCATTGGGGGAATGGCTGGACGGGTTGTGGTATGTGAAAATAATAAAATATTATTGTACTAAAACATAAGAAGACCAGTAGTCACTGATGCCAAGCGAAGTAGGCAGAACCAGGGAAATGATGTATGTAATCTCCACATCCATATAAAAGGACACAACTTCCAAAGGCTTCACAACACTGATGAATGTTCTGATCAATTGTGATTCCTTAATACTCCAGATGAAGCTCTCCTCTGTAATAGAAAGCACCCTGGCATATCCAGGATGGCTGCTAGCACAGGTTCTTTAATCTGCCTTTCTAGGAAAGACTGCTCAGGAAGGCGTTAACAATCCTACTTTTCATTACATTTACTAGTTCAGGGGAAAGGCCAGCACCCTGAACATCAGAGAAAATACAAGCAGAGAAATAAAGACCAACAGACAGGGCTCCAGCAGTCTGAGCATGGAAATATTGCTATGCACTTTACACACATCACTGGATGGAGGGAACATAGACAACATCTGAGTGTGTGTGTGTGTGTGGGGGGGGGGGGTGCTCTGAACATATGGCTGCTCAGAATCTTGACCAGGAAATCACAAGATCCTTCTCATAAGTGAGTCTCCAAAGCAAAATACCAACTCGAAGTATATATACACTTCTCAGAGCCAGAAGGCATCATGACCCTCCTGACTCAGAGCCTGATTAGCTTAGTACCAAAAGGTATAGAAATCTTCCTCTAAGGAAGCCTCCCACTAAGCAGACTCCTCCTTAGGCAAGTCCCTAAGCCCTCCTCACCCCCACCAGGCCTACTAATGGTCAGGGAAGATCTTAAATCTCATTAACTTTATAATCTCCCACCCCTGAATTGAGGGGTGGTGGAGGTGAGGAGGTGGGGGATTTAATAAGATGAACATTTTCAGAAACAGCAAATACATTTTTCTTGACTATATTTACTTATAACAAACAAAGGCCTTGAGGGCTTAGACAGAAAGGTAAACATTTTCCAAAAAAGAAAAAAACAACCAATCAGCGAGACCTTAAGAATCTCCTGAAGAAAACAAAGAAAGCAATTCATCAGGAGACACAAGGGTCCAAAGTGTCGCTGCCTTATTAAACAGAGTAAGAACGACATAAAAACTGCATGCCACACAAGCTCTCAGGCTCTTACCTAATTCTTTTTGTTCTGTGCATGTTGAAAGGATTATTAGTGCTCGAGGTCATCGGAGAAAAGAAAGGCATCTGCCTTTGGTATCCGAAGCAATAGCTCTGGATCCTTGAGCACTTTTTGCCTGGGTGATTTTGGACAAGTCACTTCCCCTCTCTTGGACTCAGTTTCCTCGTGTGTAAAAAAAGGAGCTGTGCCATGTCACCTTTCCAGATCTAAGTCCATCACTTCAAAGACCATCTCAGGCCTTATGGGAACATCCCGGGAAGGTTCAGACACAATAGGGAGAAACCTATGTGTCCACTGAGGTTTCTTGCAAAGCTAAGATCCTCTAAGATACAGGCAGATCCAAACACTGATCACTGTGAATTCCTAAACCAGCTGGCTAATGGGAGGGCCCTTAATAATCCTTAATTGAATGGAAGTGTTAATAACTGAAGGAGAGAAAGGTTTTCCAGCATTACAGTCACAAATCTTAAAGTGAGTCCTGAGAGATTTCCACTGATGGGAATAGTATTTCTCACCCCACATTCCTCCCCTCCACTTACTCTCTAGCCCAGCCACTCTGGCCTTGCTGCACCTCGCCTACGACCCCCTGCTTCTTCCCGTGCCTGGAGCACACTCCCTGCTTCTTGCCTTCAACCTCCTCAAAGCCACAGCTGCCTTTCTGGGTCAGCTTAAGTGAGCCCCCTTTTCTGATCCCCCACCCCAAGGGGGCGCCTCTCTTGTATCTTTTTTACAGTCTCACGGACATATGGATCATCTTGATGGGTATAGTGTGAGCTTGTTAAGAGCAAACCGGATTAATTTTTGGCTTTGCAGGTGCTCAAGGGTCCTTAAGTACAAATCAAAGACTCCCAGTGGGAGAGCTGCTCGTCTGCATTGTGGAGGGAGGTCCTTATGGGGGGGGGGGGGGGATTGTCTTCAGATCCTAGGACTGAGCTCGGCACACAGTAGGCGTGTTAACTGATTGATTAGTCTCACTTTCCATTTGGGGGAAATGTCATTGAATTAGTTGAAAAGAACCAACAAAATGTCCTCGAAGATTTTGTTAAAATGAAGTGTGTGTGTGTGTGTGTGTGTGTGTGTGTGTGTGTGTGTGTGTGTGCAGACTGCAGAGTTATACTCAGATTATTCATCCTGTTTTATAAGAATATTTTGAGCTTGATGACATATGAGGATTGGTCAAAGGAACTGAAAAGGGTTAACCTTAGGAAGACTGAGGGGCAGAAGGCAGGGACCAGAGAGGTGGATCCAAGTCCCATGGAGGAGAGACTGGATTTGTTCTTCTGGGCCTAAAACGGGGGAGGGAACCTGCGGCCTTCGGGCCATCTGTAGCCCTCTAGGTCCTCAAGTTAAGCCCTTTGACTGAATCCAAACTTCACAGAACCACCCTGTGGTGGGGAAGGCTGCAGGTTCCCCACCCTTGGCCTAAAAGGACAGAACTAAGAGCACTGTGTGGACGTTTTTGAGGGGAACAAGTTCCTCTGGTGTCAGGAGAAATCATGTGAATGATGAGAGTTGTCCCAAAGCAAGGTAATGAGCACTCCCTCACTACAGGTATCCAAGCAAAGGCTAGAGATGTCCGGGGCTGGGTGTGTTGTGGTGGGGGAGGGAACAGAAAGTCTTATTCAGGGATTGGTTAGGACTGGCCGAAGCCTGAGTTAACTTGCCCCTGAGCTTTTGGGATTCTTGTTTATTTTCTTAAAAAAAAAACAAAAAACTATTCGTTCATTAATTTAAAGTAAAAACCAATAGAAATTCCACGAGTGATTTGTAAGTCATTCTGCTGGACTTTGTATAGGGATGGAACAGGAAGTGCATTTGGGCTACAAAAGCCAGCATCCACTTATTACAGCACAGAGTCAGCAGAGGGCGCTCCTGTATAACTGCAGTTGGGAGGGCGGACTAGCAGTAACAAGCTTGCCACCCAAATATGCCAACTAGCCTCAGAATGTGAAGAATGGAAGGGTGGACGGAAGGAAGAGGGGATGGGTGGATGGCCGAATGGATGGATGGACAGATGAATGGACGGAAGGAAGGAAGGAAGGAAGGAAGGAAGGAAGGAAGGAAGGAAGGAAGGAAGGAAGGATAGATGGGTGAATGGATGGATGGAAGAAAATTTTGATTAGAAAATCCTAGCTGTTTTTCCTAAATACTCAATAAAAGATATGGTATCTCTTAGATAAGCCCTTCCTGGTATTTTCATTAGGCTAACCTACTTAACTGGTGATAACTGTTAACAGCTTTTATCTGCTCTATTCTTTCTGGCCTCTCAGGCAGTATTTTAATTAGCAGCACAATTTATTTACCTCTATTTAGGAAAGCAGTAAATTGCAGGCTGTCATTATGAATGCCACCCCAAGTTCCCCTTCATTTTGTTTCCATTCTCTAATTAGAGATTTGGGGGAAGGTTGGGGCTCAAAACAGGAGGTTGGAAAGAGACTGGAAATTTAACAGGGTTTCAGAGGAAGAATAGATCCCTTTTTGAGCTTCAGGATCCACTGGAAAGAAAACAGGATGTAGATCTGTCCTGTGATCTGGGATCCTCAGGTACCATCTGATCTACCAGAGTTTTCTTTTGCTATTGTTGACTCATTTTTCAGTCATGTCCAATTAATTCTTCGACCCCATTTGGGGTTTTCTAGGCAAAGATACTGGAGTGTTTTGTCATTTCCTTCTCTAACTCATTTTTTTTTTTTTAGCAATTGGGGTTAAGTAACTTGCTCAAGGTTACACGGCTAGTCATTATTTATGCGTGGGTGCTCATTTTCTGAGGCCGGATCTGATCTCGGGTCATCCCAACTCCGAGGCCGGCACTCTTACTCACTGTGCCACCTAGCCGCCCTCTAACTCATTTTACAGATGAGAAAACTGAGGCAAACAGGGTTCAGTGACTTGCCCAGGGTCACCAGCCAGTAAGCATCTGAGGCCAGATTTGAACTCATGAAGATTAAGTCTTCCTGATTCAAGGACTGGCACTCTCTCCACTGTACCACCACCAGACTTTTCAGACCTCCCCCTAGCTGTTAGCACTCCCTCCCCCTTATAGTCACTTTGTCGATTCTTTGGGTTTATTCATCGACACAAGTACAGTATACTCTCTCCCTCCTCCAGCTTTGTTTTTGTCTATCTCCAGCACCTGGCATGCTGCCTGGCACACAAGAGGCAACAATTAATCAGTCAATGTTGAATTGAATGGCTCCTCCTTTAAAATTGTTCCAAAATGTATTTTTGATGACTTACCCTGATTTATTAAAACTGGGTAGAGATCAATTCCTTTGTTTGCTGGTTGGTTCATTTATTCTTTCCTTCCTTCCTTCGTTAACTAATTTGGTTATTTATTTGCTTGGTAATAACCGTGCAGGTCAAATAGATGTCACTGAATTGAACTTGAGGGTCAGAAGGGACATTACTGCATCTGGGGCAGACGAGCTGGCTTTGATTCTTGGTTAGCTTCTCACCAGCTGTGGGACCTTGGACAAACTCCATGGCCTTCCTGGTCTCAGTTTTCTCTAAGATGAGAGGGATGAGTTGGATGACCTCTGAGGGCCCTTCTGGCTGTAAACCTCATAACCTATGATCTTCCCAGCATGTCTTAGCTGTATGCCATTATTTCCCAGCAGTAATAGTTTGTAGCGGCAAGCACCCCAATATCCCCAGGGTAACTGCCAACACAGGTTCTTAGATCTGCTTTTCAAAAGGAAAGCAACTCAAAATGGGTTAACAAGCTTACTTTAATCAAACAAACACACATTACCTAGTTCAGGGGAAAAAGGTCAGCACCCCAAACTTCAGAGTTACAGAACTTATAGATCAAACAGACAGGCTTCCAAACTGTCCCACCATTATATCAATACCAAATCACAGTTACCAGAGAGGGAAGCATCAACATCTGGGTTTTCAAAGCCGGGGGGCTCTCAACAACGGCTTCCCAGAGTCTCATCTGGTCAAATCATACAACACTTCTCAAAGTGAGCCCCAAAGCAAAGCCTCTCCTCAGGGCTTATATAGCCTTCTCCTGGCTCAGAGAATGTAACAACCTCCTTGACCCACTGCCCAATCACAAAGTATCAAGGTGTGGGCTTTCCTGAAAAACAAGCCTCCCACCCCAGGCTCCAGGTGCACTTAAGCTAGGGGCAGGGAAGATCTTTAAATCTGCATTTCCATTACATAGTTGTAAATGCAAATGTGTATACACGTGCCCACATACAGGAGTGCATGTATGCATGTGACTGGAACAAGCCAAGAGGTCAAGCCCAGGGCACTGGCTGAGCAAACTGGGCTTGTGAGCTGACCAAAAGTGACCAAGCTGAAGGAAAAATAGGGAGACCAGAGGGAAGTGATAAAGAAAGTTGGGAGCAGAGGTGACTTTCCTCAGACAGCTTTGTTGAAGTGAACAGATACATTTGAAAATCTGATTGTCATTGATGGAGCTTCAGACCCTTTGTTATGTTCTTGGTTTACCAGAACATTGTTTTGATTGGAAATTACTAAATTTATAATAAAATTAAAAAAAAAAACAACTTTGAACTTCCTCTGTCATTCCAACAACATCATTCTTCCCTCTCTGTTTCTTGTCTTGTAAGTTGGGAATTTCTGTAGGAGGTGAGACCATTTCTTATTTTTGGTTAAGGATAACAAGGAGATTAATTCATTCATTAAAATAATTAATGTCTTCCATTTCTGTAGCCCAGCAGAGTTTTGGAGAGAGGCTGACTCTGGACCTGGGGTCAGGAAGACAGACCTTGTACCACTTAGCTGGATGACCCAGAGGGGAGGAGGAAGAAGGGAGAGGAGCAGCTATGGTGACCACAGGGATGGATGGTCAGGGACGATGAGGGATGAGTTGTCTGGTTTCCCCTTTTGTACACTGAGGTAGCAGTGGGGGGTTGGATAAAGAGCTACAATCAGGAGGATCTGAGGTCAAATCCTGCCTTTGACACATACTGGCTGAGTGGCCTGAGTGACACATACTGGCTGAGTGGCCTGAGTGACACATACTGGCCAGGAAAGTGACCTGCCCCCTTAGCCCTAAGCACTGCCTCAAAGCTGTATAGCAGGTGTCCATCAAGACTGGTAGTGGGTGTTTTCCCTGCATGCCCAAAGAGCTCCAGAACAGTCTACTCTCCCAGTTAGATTTCCTTAAAAAAGAAATCTTTATATGTATATATTCTAAAAAGTCACCAATTACAAGTCTCAATTCAGTTCTGAAGAAGCCAGCTTTGCAATACAAACAAAAAGTATGATCTAATATTTGAACCAATCCTGAAACAGGGAGAAACTGAGAGATGAGAAGATGGGCCAGTGAGTTTCCCACAGGGCCAAGTGAGCTTTGAGCCAGAGACAGCATCCAAAGGGCAGCTGTCTCTGGAGCTTTCGGGTGGGCAGGCTTGACACTTTCTCAGAGCACAGCTTTGGACTGGCCTTTCCAGTTAGCATTCAAAGGTCCCCTGATAATAAATGTGTTTTTATCCTAACTTAAAAAACAAACAAACAAAAAACAACTTCCTGGTGTGGGTTGGGGCTGTTCTGGGAGGAGGAAGTGTGTTTCTAGTTTAGAAATAAAGGCAGCAACCTTTCCTATTCAAAGAAAGTTCCCCAATTCCCTGTGTCCTGAGTCCACAGTGGAAAGGGAGACGGGTTTGATGTCAGAAGGCCCCGAGTTGGAATCTCAGCTCCCCCACTCACTGCCTTCGACCTTTGGGCAAACTATTTTCCCCATCTCTGGTCTCTGCTTAAGTTTGCTCTCCTATAACTCAAGGGGGCTAGATCAGATAATCTCCCAGGTCCCTCCTAGTTCTGAATCAACAAGCTTTTGGTGTTATTGTTCAGTAAAATCTGGCTCTGTGACCCCATTTGGGGTTTTCTTGGCAGAGATACTGCAGTGATATGCCATTTCCTTCTCCAGCTCATTTGAGGAAACTGAGGCAGACAGGGTGAAGTGACCGCTCCGGGGGTCACACAGCTAACCGTGTCTGAAGCCAGATCTGAACTCTCCTAGTGCTCCTGCACCACCTG
Organism: Gymnobelideus leadbeateri; assembly: GCA_011680675.1. Classification (NCBI taxonomy): domain Eukaryota; kingdom Metazoa; phylum Chordata; class Mammalia; order Diprotodontia; family Petauridae; genus Gymnobelideus; species Gymnobelideus leadbeateri. Next base: position 114,905 of record WOXC01004012.1, read on the forward strand.
GCTGCCAAAACCTCGGCCCTTCACTAGTCCTTTTGTTGGAAGGCCCTGGAGATAGCATCTAGTTTAAGTGCCTTATTTTACAGATGGTGAAACTGAGGCCCAGAAAGGAGGTGGGGTCACTTGCACAGGGAGTAAGTAGCAAAAACAGAATTGCAACCTAGGTCTTCTGGGTCTAAATAAGGTCCTCTTCCCCAGGGGTCCATAGAGGAGATTTTTCTAAGTGGGGGGAGAGGAGCAGAGGACTCTGGGTCAAATCTCTGTTCTGTCACTCACTGTGTCTGACCTTTGGCAGAGAATTTCCTTCCTCAGTTTCCTCATCTCTAAAACAAGGGTATGGACTAAGTTTCTTCAGCTCTAGAATTAGAATCTTCTGATGTGGGGCAGATTCTAGCTCCTCCTTGGGCCTCACTCCCCTCATCTGGCAGGGGAGCAACTTGGATTAGCGCAGGGTTCTGAATCCTTGGCCCAGGGCTGAATGGCCAAAGAAAATATTCCCTCCCTTGGTTTTCACCTTTGGTTTCCTTGGCAAACCTTCCTATTTTATTATTCATATTTACAAATAGGAGCAGAGGGCCGTACACCTCCCCCCACTGACTACCAAGAGGAGAGGGTAAGTCTAGGACACACACAAAATGGTTGAGTGCCTGGGCCTGTTCAAAAGCTGGGATGCCTCACTGGGTTTTATGGTCTAAGGTCCTCTCAACATTCCAGCCTTGTCACCTTGGACAAGTCAATGCTCTTGGCACAATGCCTGGCACATAGCAAGCAAATGAATAAATGCAATAAGCATTAATAATAGTAAGCATAGTTTACGCTCACTGCCACTAATTATACTAAATGAAGGAATGCAGAATGATCTTCCCCCTCCCTCCCTTCCTTCCTTCCCTCCTCCCTCCCTCTCTCCCTCCATTCCTTCCTTCCTTCCTTCCTTCCTTCCTTCCTTCCTTCCTTCCCTCCCTCCTCCCTCCATCCCTCCCTCCCTCCTTCCAAAATTAAAGGGTTCGGCTTAAACCCTTCGAGGCCCCTGTAGATCTCAGTCTAGGACCCTAAGCCCAGGGCTTGTCCCTAATCGGACTTTGTCCTGACAACAAGCCTTCGGGCCTCCCCAGCTCCACTCCCACCAGGTTCGGTGCTATCTGGGCTAGGCTGGGCTGGGGGTGGTGGCACCCCTTCTCTGGAAGCACCCTCGGAGGTCCTGCCTGCCTGGGGACTGGGCTGGCTGTGGGCATGGAGCTGGCCTAGCCTGGCCGGGAGGGCAGAGAATGGGGCCAGGCGCTGACAGTCCGGACCTCCCCAAGGCCAAGGGCGGTGGCCGGAGCCCGGGCTCCCAGACTCGGGGAGGGCGCCCACTGACCCTCTGGGTGCTGGATGGCCGATGCACCAGGCTGTGGGGGTGCGTGTGCAGGGAGGAGAGGGGAGGCGGACAAGGGGCCGGGGGATGGAGACAGGGACCCCAGTTCTCGGAGTCCCAGGCCAGCGCGGGCTCTGGAGCCCAGGGAGGGACGAAGGGTTGGCGGCCCCCCACTCCCGCGCAGGGCCCGCCTCTCCCGCTCGCCCCGCCCAGTCGGGGTGTCTGGCCGGGGCTGTGCCCGCGCGCCAGAGGGGGAGGAGTCGCGCGCGCGGCCCGAGCTGCAGCTGGGCTCTCTTCCACCCGCCTAGAAGAGCCTTGCCTTGCCCGGGAGCAGCAGAGCAGCGGCCGCGCTTCGGCCGGGCTCTTCGCCGGGAGAGCCGAGCAGCCAGCCAGCCAGCCTAGTCGCAGAGGGCCGGGCCTGCCCGCAGAGGCGGCCGCGGCGCCGCCCGAGAAGCAGCCGTGCGGGGCAGCTCGCGCTGAGCTCCTGGGAATGCACCGCGCCCCCGAGCCTCTGCAGACCCCGCCGAGCGCCCGGACGTGAGCCCGCAGAGCCAGCACGGGAGCCGCGCGGGCAGGGGGCGTGTGCCGCCCGAGGACCGGCCCGCCGCAGTACGGAGAGCTGGCCTTTGGCCCGGGGACTAGGAGACGCAGGGCGGCCGCAATCCGATCCGGAGCCCCATCCAGCGGGTGAGGGGCTCCCACCCCTCCGCTGTCTCCCGGCACCCGATCGTCCCCCCTCCCGCTTCGCCCTTGGCTGAGAAGTGACTCCCCCCGCGCATCGGATCCAAGCCAGAGCGCCCGCCCCGCCCGGTGGACCACAGGCAGACAAAGCCCCCGGAACAGGGAGCGGTGAGCGGTGAGCCCATGGAGTCCGGGCTGGGCTGGGGCGCCCCGGTTCGAGGGCGCTGCGGCGGGCCCTAAGCTCCCTGACCCGCGCCCCAGCCGCGCCTCACCGCCGGCGTCCCCGGAGATGCCAGTGCGCCCCCCCGGGGCAAGGACCTGAGAGGTGACCCTCAGTCTCTCCCTGGTGGGCAGGAGCCTGATCCGGGCCAAGACGAGGAGGAGGAGGAGGAGGAGGAGGAGGAGGAGGGAAGGGAGAGGAGGAGGAGGAGGGGGAAGAGGAGGAAGAGGAGGAGGAGGAGGAGAAGGAGGCAGAAGAGAGAGCGAGGAGGAGGAGGAGAGGGAGGGGGCTGTCTGCCCGCCCACTGTTGGCCCGCCAAGGGCTTGCCCCTTGAAGAGGGCACCTCCCGCCCCTGCCCCCTGGCCCCCGGCCCCCGGCGCTGTCCGAGGGCACCCCGGCCGCCGCCGCCGCTGCTGTCCTGGCCAGCGTCATGGGAAACATTTCGTCCAACATCTCCGCCTTCCAGTCCCTGCACATAGTGATGCTGGGGCTTGACTCGGCGGGCAAGACCACGGTACTCTACCGCCTCAAGTTCAACGAGTTTGTCAACACGGTGCCCACGATCGGCTTCAACACGGAGAAGATCAAGCTCAGCAACGGCACGGCCAAGGGCATCAGCTGCCACTTCTGGGACGTGGGCGGCCAGGAGAAGCTGCGGCCGCTCTGGAAGTCGTACAGCCGCTGCACGGACGGCATCATCTACGTGGTGGACTCGGTGGACGTGGACCGGCTGGAGGAGGCCAAGACCGAGCTGCACAAGGTGACCAAATTCGCTGAGAACCAGGGCACCCCGCTGCTCGTCATCGCCAACAAGCAGGACCTGCCCAAGTCGCTGCCCGTGGCCGAGATCGAGAAGCAGCTGGCCCTGCCCGAGCTCGTGCCGGCCACCACCTACCACGTCCAGCCCGCCTGCGCCATCATCGGCGAGGGCCTCACCGAGGGCATGGACAAGCTCTACGAGATGATCCTCAAGCGGAGGAAGTCCCTCAAGCAGAAAAAGAAGCGGTAAAGGAGCGCCCCCCCCCCCAAAGGAACCCTCCCCACCACCCCGGGGCAGAACCACCCTGCCTTCCCCAGCTCTGGCCCCGGCGCCCATCCCCCTCCCCTGCCCCGCTCCCCTCCAGCACACACCCACTCCCACCCACCGAGGAACCCAGAAACGTGAACCAAAGCGACGCGTCGAGTTTTCCAAACGAGGATAGAGCTCTATTGATAGCCAGCGACAGTAAGCGAGAACCCCGGACTCCTGGGACTGCCCCTCCCCCCCCCAGATTCTGACCAGGTTGGTCACCAGCCCCACAGCAGGCCAGGCGAGTGGAAAGAAAGGCCCGCGGAATGAACGCCCATCCCCCTGGTGGGCTGCCTGCCTGCCTGCTGGAAAGGCCTTTTGTTTGATCTCCCCCCTTTCCCACGGGCTTGGAGGAGGGGGAGGAGACTGGAAGAAGAGGACTAGGAGGGATGGGGGATGGGGCATGGGGGTTGCAACCTGCTGGGTCCGCCCTCCTGCTGGGAAGTGGAGGATGACTTAGAGGGCCCCCGGAGGAAGGCCTCATGCCTTGAAACTCCAACAGAATGAAGAAGTTGGACGTCCTTGCCCCTCCCCCGAAAGCTAGTTGCACCTGTGGGTTCTTAGAGGTACCGAGGTCACGTCGCCCCCTCCAGGTTCTCTGCCCAGAGAAGGGTCTTGGGGGCGGCTTCAGCGACTGAATGGATTGATGGGCCAGCCGGGAATAGAGAATCCCTTTCATGGAACAGGGCAGGCCCCTGTTTGCTCTTCCTTTGCTCCTGCCCTGGGCCCTAGCAAGGTGGATGGATGTATATTTGGGGGGAGTTCCTGCTGCCGCATAGCAGACTTGGATCACTGGAAACCCAGCCAAGAGCCTGGCCAAGGGAAAACCACTGTAGAAAAAGCCCGTTTTTTTTTACAGGATGAGAACTGCCTTTCATCCCCTCTCCCCCTCACCCCCAGGTCCGGCATCTTCGCCGAGGTTTGGATCCTGCCCATGCGTAGGTCATTATCCCACAAACAAAGAAACCAGGAACAATTAAGAAACAGTTGCCGGGTGGGGGTGGTCGGTGGTCTGTTTATTGCCGGAAATCTAGTTAAGGGTATTCAAATGTTGAGACCTGTTATTCAGGCTGGATGGGAAGGGTCTGAGGGGGATCCCCTCAGTATGCTATGATGGGCAGAAATACCTGGGTCCATCCGTGTGGGGATTTAAAGGTCTCTTCACCGGCTGGTTTGCAAGCTAGCAGCCCCTGCCCAGCCCATAGTTGGTGTTAGGATCTAACACCAGCTGTAGGCTGCATTGAGGATGATTTTTGCAAGGCTTGCCTCTTGTCATGTGAACTGGGTGATGGAGGGTTCTCTGATTATCTTTTCATTTAAAAAAGTGAGGAAAAGGCTTTGTTGTGCCCCTTTATGTCATATAATTCTGCAAGTGAAGCCGGTTTGGGGTTATTTAATGAGGTTCACTATAGCCTGTCCAATGTAAGGAACTCCACAAAATTGTCTCATTATAGTACTTGATATGATGCACCCTGTTCCCACCCACTGCCCAAGCCCATTTGTCTTGCAAAAGCCCACCTGACTGCATGGATTTCAAAGCACAATGACCTAGGTCCTTGCTTCTAAAATTCCTGTCTAAACTGGCCTGCTGCTACAGCCATTCCATTGGCCCACAACTGAACCCCAATGTAGTAGATGAGATTCCCCAGAATGCTCACGGTAGGAGGAAGCTTGGGGCATGATGTCATCCGTGGGCCAGCAGGTGCCCAAGGAGGACTGGGAGAACAGGCAAGCTGAAGGGGAAAGGGGAAAACAAACAAAGAGTTAAGTATTTTTAATAAGACTTTTTTTTAAAGAAATAAATGGTTTATAATCAGGACGGGGAGTCTTGGTTACAGGATGCTGGTCATTTTACACAGAAGTGCAGTATTGTCCGAAGGGAGACTTCAGCCTTGGGAATTTGATTTCCTCTTTGAAGCCATGTTTACTGGGGTAATTGTCCTCCGCCCTCCCTCCCCCTTTTGAAAATTTCATAACAAGGGAGTCATTTGGAAATTGGCCACAATCAGGTTTGAGCATGGGAATGTGTCTCTAAATAAATCCTAAGGCCAGGCCTCTCGATCCATTGTTTTCCACAAACTCACTTTCAAACAAAATCCAGATTGCAGTATTGTTTTTTTTTTTTGCTTCAAATGCAATTCTTACAGCTTTTAGGGCCAGGCGACTCCTTTAAATTTGGGACAGGAATGGTGGCACCTTTCCCCAGCTGGTCTTCTTTTTGTGAAGCCTAGTAGAGACCAACTGGAAACCAGGCAGGATTAAGAAGGCTATGGAATTCCCGTTTACACAGTCGTAATTCACTTCCGTGTTCACTGAGTTCTGAATGGGCTGGTCCCATCATGTAAGGAAACTGTGTGTGTAGAGATTTTGTTGTTTGTGTGTCTGTGGCTTTTGGGTTTAATTTCCCTTTTAGTTTCTTCACATGCCACAGTTTCTCATTAAGCACTTTGAGATTTGTTCGCTCCACACTTAGGAGAGAAATAATATATTTATTTTGTGACCCCGCAGAAGCCAAATATGGTGTGATGTTCACTGGAGTTAGGTTTGAAGACAAATCTTCAGACCCAGTCTTGCCTTGCTTTCCAGAAACTCTGAGCAGGATTTTTGGTCTTTGTCAAGACTGATTGAGGGCCTGAAGGCAATCAGAATGTCTAGTTCTGAAACACTATCAATGATTAACACGTGGCCCAGAATTTCTGTTGTTTTCTGTCATGTTTTGGCTGCCCTCCTCACAGTCCCTGACCCCCAAGCATGGTGTCACCTTCCCCTTGGGATTGGAGGAGAATCTTCCTTGCTAGAGGCCCTTTCAGATTTAGGGTTGCTTCACAGCATAATCCCTGAAAGAATGAAGGTGGGGGTTGGCTTTGGAGGACTGCCTCTCCAATGAGGTTTCCCAGTGGTTACCAGGAGACAAGCAGGGAAGCTGCTTTGGTGATAGACCTTGTCCACTCATAGTTATTTTTTTTTTTGTCTGTTTAAATGTTAGAATCCAAGAAAAACGCCTTGCTGCCTCTTCATTTTTCATTCCCCCACCCCTAACCCAGTCCTCTCTGTTCTAATTGTCCTTTTTGGTTCCTTTTTCCCCCTTTTTTTATGATGCAAACATGATGCTGTGAACGGAAATAAATTATTTATACAATCAAGCCTTGGTCCGTTTGTCCTTTTCGTGATTTCTCCAATTGTTTCTCCTGCCTCCCTTTCTTCATTTTTTCAAACTGTGGGGCTGGACTCAGTCTGTAAGTCTGTTCCCTGATCCAAGGTTAACTATTAACGCTGGGTGGGCTGAACCACTGCTTTTTTTCCTTAAAAGATCTTTGAAAGAAATATCTATTGTCACTGTCCTGCCAATCCTGAAATGGTGGCCCTGAAGAAGTCCTCAGCTGTTGGAGTAATTGGAGGAGTCTTGTGGAGATAAGCCCCTTGGGGTCTGCTCCTCTCCTGGGGGCTTCAAATGCCCTTTAAAAATTCCTTTGAGGGAATGATTTCCATCTGGAAGGGACCTTTGAGGCTAGGCGGTCCCCTCTTAGCAGCATAGATAAAAAGCTAGGAAGGGACCTTCGAGAGTGGCTCATTTGGGAGGAAATTTGACAAAAAAATATAGACTGAGAAGTTGTGTTTCATCCTCATTTTTGGAGATGAGGAGGGTGGGAGAGGATTCGATTTCCCTAAGACCACACAGTTTTTGTTCCGTTGAGTCCAGGTCTTTGTGACCCCATTTCCAGGGGTGGGATGGGGGGTTCTTGATAAAGATCCCAGTCGGCTTTTTCCAGCTCATTTTACAGATGAGGAATCCTAGGCAAACGGGTGCCTTGCCCAGTGTCACACAACTAGTAAGTGTCTAAGGCCAAATTTGAACTCATAAAGGTGAATTGTACCCACCTAGTCAGTAGCTGGCAAAACTGAGATTTTAATGGGACTTGTGGCCCAATGTGCTTTCCCCTGCCCCATGATGCCCAGACCTCTGCTTCCTCTAAAGCACATTAAGCAGCTGAGATTAGGATCTTTGGGGAGAAAGGGGGAGGTCTATCAGGATGTAAAATGCATTGTTTTTCTTTTGGTCCAGATATACACATTTACTGGTAATTTGTATCAGATCAGGGAGAAAGTACCAGAAGCCCGAGGTGTTAATCTCAGCTCTACCATCGAATGATCTATATGGTTTTAGACCTCATTCCCATAATCTGTGCCTCAGTTTCCTCACCTGTAAAATGGGTTAGATAATCTCTAAGGACCCCTTTAATATGAAATGTCTAATCCTATGCTCTGGGGAACTCAGTCTGTGAGAACTCCCAGAGGCATTGAAAGGGTAACTGACTTATTCAGGGTCCCATAGCCAGGGTGTGTATATGTCTGTGCTTTTTAATGGGATAAAAAAGGGATAGAATTTCCTTCCACTCTGATGTTAGAGATTATTTAAAAATCGGATATGGACAAAAAGCGAACAAACTGGGCATGCTAGAGAATTGAGGGTTCTCCTGAAGAGGACTCTTACATCCAGAGTAATCAATCAGTCTGTATGAAGCACCTACTATATACCAGACCCTGGACGCAAATACAAAGCCAAGCTGAAATCAGTTCCTGTTCTCTCAAGAGACACACATTCTTCTATGTGTGTGTGCACCTGACAGTGAGAGAAGCAGAGTGAGTGTAAGAGGCTGGGAAAGGTGGGCAGGGGCTACCTGAGGCAGGCTTCTAAAGCTACCAAAGCTGTTTCCATTTGATCCGAGAGCTAAGAGGGAGATATGAGTTTATTGCTGTGTGTGTTTGGCAGGGGGTGGGGGGGTGGGGGGGTGATATAGTCAGGCCCACAGCTACAGGACACTACTGGCAGCTGACTGGAGGAAGGATTGGAGAGGGGGGGGTACCCCTGGGGGAAGCTCTTAGACTAGGGGGGAGATGGGTGATGAACATGAGTGGTAACTGTGTGAGGGGGAAAGGGGGATCTAGAGGAAGGAGGGATTAGAGGCAACAGGGACAAGATCTGGAGACTGGTTGGGTCTGTAGGTGAGTGAGAGAGGAGAGTCAAGCATGGCCCTGAGGCTGGGACCTTGTGTTACTGAAAGTGAGGGGGTCTCTTCTCAGTAATACAAAAGAAGGGTTTTGGGGGGAAGGTGAATTTGTTCTGTTTTGTTTACACTGAGCTTGAGATGCCTACTGGACATTCAGTTATAAACGTGTGCTGGGTGGTCAGTCATGGGGTACTGGAGCTCAGGAAAAACTGGGCTGCATATATAATTCTGGGGGGGGAGAGAGACAGACAGAGACACAGAGAGAGAAAGACAAAGACAGAAACAGAAAGAAAGAGAGACAGACAAAAGACAGAGATAGGGACATAGAAATAGAGAGAGAGATAGGGATTGATTGCTTTCTATTCCACATTTTATTAAGACTGAGCTGGCACCACACACCTCTTTCAGGCCACCTCGTGGCTTCAATTCTGCTTGCTTGTTGGAAGCCTGGGGCCCTTCCCAGGTCAGAGCTCAAGCACTGAGGGCTGGCAGAGCCTCCTTCTTAATCTGGTGCTTTGTTATCTCTCTTTTCCTCTGAAGCTGTTTGTAAAGCCTGATGACCTCACTGGGGTCTAGGCTGTAATATCTTTCTGAAGTCATTTCTGAGCTGTATATGCTTCTGGAAAGTGGATCAGAATTGACAGTGAAGCCATCCAAGGAAAACAGTAGGGGTCTGGAGGTTAGAGGGAACCCTTGGGAACTCCAAGAACCTTAGGGTGCTAAGACAGTTCTGCAAAGGGACAGTCTGTGTGAGTAAGAGACCATGGAGCTGAGGGTCTCCTGGAACATTCCAGAAGGAGGATGGACTGTCTTGCTAGTCCCTACTGGCTGTTTCCAGCATCAAGAAGCTTGAATGCCTCAAACCTAAATTTTTTTGAAGTTTTTTTAGAAATTCAGAATATTGGAAATTTAGAAATTCAAATCAATCTCACAAACATGGTTCCTTTGTGCCAGGAACTGTGCTATGTCTGGAAAGGAAAGGTGAACTAGTCCCTGCCCTCAAGGAGCTTATATTCTACTGGGTAGATGAAACAAGGAAGGAGCTTAACCTAAGGAACTCCCAAAGGAGGAAAGCACTTCTGCCAATGCAGGTTAGAACCTTCTATGGAATTTTTCATTGTAGAGGGCTGCCCATAACACTGAGAACCAATGTGAGTTTCCAGGGTTCACCCAGCCAGTATGCATCAGAGGCAGGGCTTAAACCTGCATATTCTTGATTCTGAAACCAGCTTTTATCCACTCTTCCAAGTTACTTCCTATATACAGATAAGTAAATATAAATCCTGGGGCAGCTGGCTGACTCAGGGAATAGAAAGTTGGTTTAGAATCAGGAAGAACTGAGTTGAAATCTACCCCAGAGACTTACTAGCTGTGTGACCCTAGGTAAGTCACTTCACACCTTGTTTGCCTCAGTTTCCTCATCTGTAAAATGATCTGGAGAAGGAAATGGTAAATCACTCCAGTGTCTTTGCCAAGAAAACCCCAAATGGGGTCATGAAGAGTCAGATATGACTGAAAAAAATGACTGAACAACAACAAATAGAAATTATATATAATGCAAGGTCATTTTGGGGTGGGGAGAGCATTTACCACAGTGAGGACCACAGAAGGCTTCACATAGGAGATGGTGCTTGAGGGGAAGTAGGGATCCTAAGAGATGGCCCACCTGTGCAAAGACTTGGAAGTTGGAGGCAGGTAATGTTCCATGATAAACCATGGGAACCGATTCTGTAGTTTCATAGGACCAATATACATTCTGAGTTAAAAGAGACCTCCAAGCCTATCCACCATCTCTTCCATCCACCTCACATAACAGATGAGGAAACTGAGGCCCAGGGAAAATAATAGACTTGGCCAAGATCACACGAGTAGGAAGTCACTGAGCTAGGCTTCAAACCCAGGTCCAATCCTGCAAAATCTTTTCTGTTAACTGAGTTTGTGTCTTAGAATAACCTTTTCCCTAAAATAAAAGAATTATTCCCTGCCCCCTCCCCCCTTCATGCTAGAGGGTTGAGCTGAATTGAATTAGATAGTTTTTTCGTTTACATCTTTTTCTTTGGGTTTATGCCTATGATTTGGGTGGTATAAGGAATTTTCTATGAGGAAAGTCCCTCAACCAACACAGGGTAGGACCCGTTCTGTAACTTGTCTCAGAGAGCGAGCACCCTTGGGCACCGAGATTCTCAGTGATCTGCTCATGTCCTGCTATGAGGTCAGAAAGGCCAGATGGTGCTTAGGAGGGCTTCGTGTCAGATCTACACAGGATGGTAGAGGGGTGACTTGGCAGCAGGATGAGGGGGCCTGGAGATTCAGGGGAACCCCCCAACAATGTTGTGAGTCAAGATTATGACTGACACTTAGCATCTGCTGCAGCTGGCCTATCAGCATTTAGGGGTGTCGCATCCAGAATGAAGGCAGTGACAATCCTACTGTCCAGTACCCCGATCACGTGTCTCTGTGGTGCTGTGGGCCTCAGAAGCTTAGAAGGAAGGATGCTTCTTCTATGAACAGCATGGGGAGGAGGTAATCAGGGCAGTCAAGGAACAGGGAAGGTTTAGCCTGGAAGAGAGATGACTGAGGGGGTAGGGAAGACATGCTTGCTGTCCTTGGCCGTTGGAAGGGCTGTGTGTGTCTGGAAAGGAGACTTATTCTGCTTAACCCCAGCACGGGGAACTTACAATAATTGACAGAAGTTACTGGGAAACATATTTCACCTCAAAACAAGGGAAAATTTCCTGTCCACTAAAAGTGATGTCAGCTGGGCTGGATGGGGTTGTGCTCCTTCTCACTGGCCGTGTCCAAACAGTGGATGGATGACTGCTTGTCCTCCTCTCTATAGAGGGGCTGTGTGCTCAGGCATAGGCTGAATTAGAAGGCCTACCATAGCCCTTCCAGCTCCATGCTGGCATCTGTGAAGGCCCACCCAAATGCAGGCCGGGCTCATCTGGGGAAGCATGCTAGGATGACCAGCAGACCCCAGAAAGGCTTGGGATTGGGGAACCCTCTGCCTCAGGCAGCTGACTCTTATCCTCTGTCATCATTAGGACACAAATCTGATTCCCTCAGGCCCAGTCTGTCTTTGTCATTGGGACCCATTTATTTGTTATCAACAATAAACTCAAAGCCATGTTATTAATGTGTCTACTTGGCTTTCCCAGGAAAGCCACAGGCCAACCCTTCACATCCAAGGCTGCCCTTGTCCTGGCTGTGCTGCGCCTGGGGAAAACACACCCACAAAACCCCAGGGAATCTCATCTAATCTGGTGTTGCTGGAAATGTTTGGGCAAGAGGGAAAGAGCCCACTGTCCAGAGAGGAACAGAAACAGGATGTCAAAGGTCTGTCCTTCCCATTTGTCTGCAACAGCAGTGGCCAAAAGAGCTCACAGACAGGAGGGAGCGAGCCAATGAGTGAATGTCTAAGGAGGCCAGGTCATTATCTGCTGGAAAGAGACTTGATGAAAACCAGGACCACACAGGGAAAGTTAGTATGAAATGCCTCTGTCAGTGGTCAAAGAAGCAGGGTGGGGCAGTGGCTAGAGAGTCAACAAGGACAACCTGGGCTCAAACCCTGCCTGACATAAACTGGACAAGTCACCTGACCTCTCCATGCTGTAGGCCCTCACTGTCAAACTCACATCCAAATGGGAGCCACCAAACCATACACAAACTGTCCCTCACTTTGTCCCGGGCTCTGGGCCTTCCCTCTGGTGTTTCCCAGGCCTGGGATCCTCTCCCTCCTCTGCTGTGCTATCTGAGCTCCCTGCTTCCTGTAAGGCCCACCTCCTACAGAAAGCCTTCCTAGCTCCTCCTCATTCCAGCAATGACCCCTTCTTCCATTGTCTCCTACTTATCCTGTCTGTCCTCTCCTCCATTACCTTGTAAGCTCCTTGAGGGCAGGGGCTGCCTTTTGTCTCTTTTTATATCCACCATGCTTATCACAGAGCTTGGCATATAGTGGGTGCTTAATAAATGCAGACTGATCGAAAAAGATCTCTGTGGGTAGCATATTGACTTTGAAAAACCACATCATCTGTGTTTGATCATACTTTTATTTATTTTTGTCCCTTTGACCTGGTTGGGCCGCCCTCAGGAGGGCCAGACCCAGGGTTTGACACTGCTGCTCCAAAATTGCAGAGAAACCTCTGGATTCCCCATCCCTGGGTCTCCCCGTCCTTTTCCCAGCTGTGTAGCCAGCACTCTGAGAGTTGTTGTTATTCAGTCATTTCAGCCCTGTCTGACTTTTCATGCCCCTACTGGGGGTTTTCTTGGCAGAGATGCTGAGGAAGTTTGCCATTTCCTTCTCCAGCTTATTTTATAGATGAGGAAACTGAGGCCAGCAGGGTTAAGTGACTTGCCCAGGGTCACACAGCTAGTGAGCGTCTTCTGAGGACAAATTTGAATTCAGTTCTTGTGGACTCCAGGTCCAGGGTTCTAATGCCTAGATAACCACCCAACTACTCACTGTGTGGGCACAATGGTAGAAATGAAACATTTCCTGCCCTCTGGGAACTTTTATTCTACAAAGAGAGGGGGGAAAATACACACACACACACACACACACACACACATATATATATATATACATAGATATAGACATATACATATGCATACACATACATATACATACATATGTACATACATACACACATACATATACATATACATAGCCAAGAGAAGGGCTATGACTTACCTGAAGTCACATAATTAGTAAGCATTACAGAAGTAGGATTGGAACCCAGGACCTTTGCCCCCAGAGCAAGTAACTTCTTCCCATGGTACTGTTCTGTTCGAACCAGAGTTGGAATAGGCCATCCTTCCTGGACAATGTCATTTTGCATACAGGGACACTGAGGCCCTCTGAGGCCCTGCCCTACTCTAGGATTTTAGGCTTATGTGATTGCTTGATGTCACACCATTGACAAGTGGCCAGACTAGGACAGGAGTCTGGGTCCTTGACCTCTAAAAAGCTTGTTATTCCCCATCCACAGGTGAACCATCTGGCAGGAGAGGCTCCAGTTTATCAGTGGTTACTGAATAGAGCAAAGCTTTCCCCCACACCTTTGCCCCCATCCCCACCTTCAGTCTCTAGGTGCTCCCCTATCAGCACCTGCTACTTCAGCCTTAACAACTACTGGTGTCTGCACACATCTGAGCCCCATTGAAGAGTTTAGTTAATGAATTACCTTGATTTTTCCAAGAGTTCTTTTCTTCCGTATGAGACCTCCCTCAATCCAGCAGAAACCAATCCCTCTTTGGCTTTGTACACAGCCTTCAAAAGTTGCCATGTTTGGTAAAACCATGCCAGGATCCTGGTCACAAGCCCAATTGAGCAGAGCTGGCATGGTCCTCAGAGAAGAGAGGGCCATTGTGGAGTCTCCACTAGGAGCCTTTCCCTGGGAGGCCCTGCTGGGGCTAGGGTTCCTGACACCCACCACAGGGACTTTGACCCAGGCAGTGGGACTGGTTTTAATTAAACTCAACTTCACACTAGCTGGCCCCTCAACATATCCCTCACCCCCTCCACCGAAATCTTTTTTTATTTACATTAAATCAGGGGGAACCTTTGTGGACTGGCTCTACCCAGATTGTGGCCCCAGAGGGTGGGGCTGGCAAACCCAGCTTTAGTTTCATTTCAATCATTCAAGGTGTGAGAAGACGCCAAGTCGGAGCTTTCAGAGTCAGCAACTTGACGGGGTTTTCTTTCTTTTCCAAGAACAAAAGATAACAGGCTCACTCAGCCATTTGGTCCCAAATAAGGTCAGAAGAGGCCAGGGTCCTAGAACTTAAAGCTGCCATCAGCATTTCAGCTCTCTGAGGTCACCTGTGACCTCCTGATCATCTAATGCCATGGCCTTTGCTCAGTCCTCATCCACCTCTAAATCTAGACCCTGCTGCCCCTCTCCCCTTCAAGGTGTCCCTTCTTTGATGTCCTTTCCCCCTCCCCCCTTCTCTGAGCCAAACTTCTGTTAGTGCCAAAGTGACTTTCCTAAAGCACTGGTCTGATCTCATCACTCATCCACTCAACAAACTTTTGTGGCTCCCAGTCACCCTCAAGATCAAATGCAAACTCCTCCATGACTTTTCTCCCTCCCTCCCTCTCCTCCTCCCCCCCTCCTCCTCCTCTTCTCCCTCCTCCTGCTCCTGCTCCTGTTCCTGCTCCTCCTCCTCCTCCTCCTCCTCCTTCTTCTTCATAGTACAAGTAGTCAGGACCAGAGTTTGAATCCTGGCTCTGAAACTTATTACCATTTGACATTGGGGTAATCTCCAGAATTTTTAATTTCCTAATTTGTGAAATGACAGTTGGACAACATGACAGTCTCTAAGATATCTTCCAGTTCTAAATCTAAAATCCTATGTCTACCATAATATTGACTTTAGTAGTGTGACCCTGGATAAGTCATTGAAGTGCTGCTTGCCTCAGTTTCCTCATCTGTAAAATGGGATAATAGCACCTACCTTGCAGGTTTGTTGTAAGGATCCAATGAGATGACAGTATTGGCACAGTGTCTGGTACATGGTAAGTGCCTATAAATGTTGTTGCTGGTCAGTCATTTGTCAGTCCTTTCCAACTCTGCATGACCTCATTTGGGGTTTTCTTGGCAAAGACTCAGGTGGTTTTACATTTCCTTTTCCAGCTTATTTTACAGATAAGGAAACTGAGGCAAACAGGGTGAAGTGACTTGCCCAGGATCACCCAGCTAGTAAATGTTTGAGGCGGATTTGAACTGAGGTCCTCCTGCCTCGAGGCTGGGAACTCTATCCATGGCCCCACTTAACTGTCCCTCTATAAATATTAACCATTATTTATTATTATCAATAAAAAAGGCCATGGATGGTATGGTCTTCCTCCTATTTATACATGAGAGATTCACAACGATAGCTATTATTTTCTTTTTTTAAAAAAATTTTTGTTTATTTTTAGTTTACAACATTCATTTCCACAAGATTTTGAATTATAAATTTTCTTCCT
This sequence comes from Gymnobelideus leadbeateri, assembly GCA_011680675.1. Classification (NCBI taxonomy): domain Eukaryota; kingdom Metazoa; phylum Chordata; class Mammalia; order Diprotodontia; family Petauridae; genus Gymnobelideus; species Gymnobelideus leadbeateri. Next base: position 130,205 of record WOXC01004012.1, read on the forward strand.
GTCTTTCCCCTACCCCCCACCCCAGAACAGCAATCCCACTGTATACCCCCTCCCGAAATCTGCTCTCTCCTATATCCTCCCCTATTCTCCCTCCAGTTTTCTAGTAGGTCATGATGGATCTCCATACCCCAGTGCCTGTATATCTTACTTCCCAGTGCATGTAAAAATTAGTTTTTTTAAACATTTGATTTTAAAACTTTGAATTCCAGATTCTTTTCCTTCTTACCTCTTCACCCACACTTCCTGGGAAGATAAGCAATTCAATATAGTTTGTACATGTGTACCTATGCAAAACATTTCCATGGTTGATATATTGTGAAAGACTGACTATATTTCCCTCCATCCTATCCAGCCCCCCACTTGTTCTATTTTCTACTTTGACTCTGTCCCTTTTCAAAAGTGTGTGCCTCTAACTACTCTCCCCTCCCAACCTGCCCTCCTCTCCATCATCCCCCATCTTATCCACTTCCCCCCCTACTTTCCTGTAGGGTAAGATACCCAATTTAGTGTGTATGCTATTCCCTCCCTAAGCCAAATTCAATTAGAGTGAGGTTGACCCATTCTCTTTTGCCTTCCTGTTCTTTCCCTCCATTGTATCAGTTTTCCCTTGCCTCTTTTATATGAGATAATTTACCCCATTCTGTCTCTCCCCATCTTCTCTCATTATATTCCTCTCTCACCTCTCAATTTTATTTTTTAAATATCATCCCTTCTTATTCAATTGGTCCTATACCCTCTGTCTATGTATACCTACCTGTACACATATATACACACACTCACATATGTATTCATATGCCCATATACCCTCCTATATAGGCATATATATATATATATATATATATATATTTATTAACTGGTGTGATTGATCAAGGAAGGTAGTGTGGTGTATATTGGGAAAGAGGAGTGAATTGGCAGAGAGGAGACCCAAATCTAGCCCTGGCTAGGCTGCCAAATCATTTTGTGACCTTGAGAAAGTCAGTTCTTCTCCCTTTGACACACTCACTTTCTTCATCTGTAAAATGGGAGGGTTGGACTACACACTCCTTAAGGGCCTCATCTAGTCCTAGCTCTTATAGCTTATGGTTTTATGGGCTTTTATAGCACTAACTACTGTCTGACTCCAGCCTCTCTTCTCCAATCCATTATTCACACAACAGATCGGGCATTTTTCCCAATATAAATGTGACTGATCACATTCCTCCCTTGCTTATAAACCTTCAGTGGCTCTACATTGCCAATAGAATGAAATCCAAATATCCTTAATCTTTGTCCACCCCTGCCCTTCAGACCAATAGCTTAACTATTTCACTTTGAACACATAAATGGGAATTCTGTAAAATATCACTTGTTCAAGGAGCTTCCCTATCCTTTGTGTGTGCCTTATGCTGTGGGAGGTCCCAAAGGGTGCTGTGGTAGGGACCTGAATTCAAGGAGTTTCTGAGCAGGAGGGACACACACAGTAAACAATAACTAAGTGGGAGAGTTCAGAGGGGGTGGGAAAGGCTTCTTGGAGAATATGGGATCCTAGATGGGACTTAAAGGAAAGCAAGAAAGCCAGTAAACAGAAATGGAGAGCAAGAGCATTCCAGGCATGGCGCCCAGTCAGAAAAAATGCCCAGAGCTGAGAAATGAAGTGTTTTGTTCATGGCGCTGTAAGGAAGGGCATGTGTTAGAAAATAAGGTGAACAACTGGAAAGGTGGCTAGGAGGATAGGTTCTGAAGGCTTTTGGATGCCAAGAAGAGGATTTGGTATTTTATCCTGGAGACAGTAGGGAGCCACTGGAGTTATTGAGGAGGGGCTTGGTGTGATTAGATCTGCGCTTTAGGAAACTCACTTTCATGGCTGAATTGCATGGGGAGAGGCTTGAGGCAGGCAGACCCATGAACAGGCAGTATATTCGGTATGAAGGGATGGTTGTCAGAAGAGAGAAGGGAACATATCCAAGAGACATTGCAGGGAGGAAATGATGGGTCTGGGTGCCAGACTGGACATGGGACATGAGCAGCACTCAGGAGTTGAGGATAGCTCCTTGGTGGCTACTCTGAGGGACTGGGAGGATGGCGTTGCCCTCTACAGTAAGAAGAGGAGTCCAGGGAGCAGGTGGGTGGATGTGTTGAATTTCAGCTATGTCCCAGACATCCAAGTGATCTGAGAGGCAATTGGAGTGTGATTGGATGTCAGTGAAGAGGATGGGTCACCATAGGGAGACTTGAGGTGGTCAGCATGGAGATGATAATTAAATCCATGGGGGCGGCAAGTGAAGGAGCCTGGAGGGAGAAGGGAAGCCTCTGGAGGCACTCACACTCAGATGCAGGATCTGGAGGATGGCCCTGAAGAGGAGACAAAAGGAGTAATCAGGACAAGCTGGAGAAGAGCCAGGGGAGAAGAGGGTATCAGGGACCAGAAGACGATCCGAGGCTGTGGAGAGGTCGAGAGTGAGGACTGAGAAAGGCCATGGTTCTGGCAATTAAGAAATCCACGGTAACTTTGGAGAGAGGCTTTCGGTGGAGCGATCAAGGGAATGAACTAGATTGTGAAGGGTTAAGCAGAGAGTGAGAGGAGAGAAAGTAGAGACACTTGTTGCCAATGACCCTTGAGGAGTGTAGCCACAAAGGGCAGAAGAGAGGTAGGCTAGGAGTGGGGACTGACAGACTAAGTGAAGGTTTGAAAGGAGGGGGGAGACATGGGCATGTTTGTACAGGGAGCAGGGAAGGAGCCAGCAGGCAGGGAGAGACTGAAGTTAGTGACAGAATAGAAGGAGGAGGGCAATCTGGTAGAGAGAAGGGATGGAATTGCGTGAGCTGCTAGAGGGTTTAGCAATAGTGGCAGAAAGCATAGGAGTGACTGTGAGGAAGAAGCCAGGAGAGGAAGCTCATGGCGAATGGCCCTGATTGTTCATTTCTGCAAAATGAGTTGAGGCTGTCCACTGATATGCAGGGGGGAGGGGAGCCTCGAAAGGTTTGAGGAAGGATGAGAAGGTTTTGAAGAGCCACTGTGGAGGGTGGGGTAGTGATTTAATGAGGGAGGTAGAGTAGGACCACCTAGCAGCAACAGGGGCCCCGTTGAGGTTGTATAGCATCAATTTTCACTGTATCCAGAATAATTGTATGATTTTCCCCACCTTTGTTGTAGGCACAAAGATGGCAGATGGTAGGAGTGATACAAGGCTAATGGTTGGCGGGGCACAATTGGTAAAATAAGGGGACTAGGGACTCAAGAGGAGAGGATAGCAAAGAATTGAATTAGTTTCCTAAAGGGTCAAGATGGGGAAAAAAAGGAGAGAGTGGCCAGAGCAGGGGAAATGGCCTGGGAGATGATTGAGGGGTCAAGGGATCAGAGGCCACCACATAAAGGAGTAGAGTTTGGTAAGGCAAGGCAGAGAGAGAGAGAGAGAGAGAGAGAGAGAGAGAGAGAGAGAGAGAGAGAGGCCCCTAGATTACAGATTTGGGGATTCTTGTACATGGAGGTGCTGTGTTTGTGAGAGATGGCAAGATCAGGGACGTGAGCATTTTGATGTGTGACTGGCATAGGATGGAAAGTAGGTCATGAGAAGTAAGTGAATGTTGGAAAGTCAATGTTTATTCCCCCAGTTCCGGGGCTGACATTATGAGACTGAGATGGTTTGGGAAGCCCATTGAGCTAACCTTCCAGCCTCACTTTGAAACTTGAGCAGATGAGTGGGGAGAAGAATGAAAGGTAGGAGAAGTTCATAGGAAACCTTAGAATTATTGAGCCAGAAGGGAGATGAGATCTGAACCCAATCCCCCTCCTTCCTGAGCTCCAGTGGCCTCTAGGATAAAATAAGGACTCATGTTTGGCTTGTAAAGCATTTCCTCCCCTGGCCCCAACCCACCTTTCAGCTCTCCTTCATTCACATTTAGTGCCTCCAAAGTGGCCTGCTTGCTGGTCCCGGTGGACCATCTCCATGACTTTGTACAAGCTATGACCCACAATTGGAAGACACTCCTCCCCTCTCCCTCCCTCCAGAACCCCCAGCTTTCTTCAAAGATCAGCTCAGATGCCATCTCCTCTGGGATGCCTGACCTGACCCCCCAAATTGGTAGTGCCCTCCTGCACTATAATACTTTGCACAAATTTGTATTTGATTTCTTATTTACATGTTGTTTCCCACCAATAAAATGTAGTTTCCTTAAGAGAGGAGCCTTTGTATCCCCAGGGCCCATCAGAGAAATGTAGCAGGTATTTGGCATGTCCTGATTGAATGAATGCCTGTGTGGATGGGTGGATAGAAGGTGTGAATGAATGAAATGAAGAGGATCCAGTCGCCCCTCCAAGAGATCTGTCTCAGGCCATGTCTTCCTCATGGCCAGAGCTGGGCTCCCCAGTTGTTTTCACATCTTTCCACAAACACAAGCATCCCCTGCAATTAATCTCAATTGTCTGTGACTCATAGTCACTAAATAATCATTTCAAACTTGGTTAAAAAACCATTAGGCTAAATGACGGTAATTACCCCAGGTTGTTTCAGGGCTGCGCTCCTATGCCCACTCATGCTGAGGTGGCATCACTCTGCATTCCTAAAAACAGCCTTTCCTGGGATTTAAAAGATATTATCAGTGACCTGGATGAAGGCACGGGTAAGAAGGCCATCACTTTTGAAGGTGACACAAAACTGGGTGGGATTCTAACATACTAGATGACAGATGAGACCTAAGAGAAATTTGATAGGCAGGAGCCTTGGGTTGAGTCAAATAAGATAAAATTAAATAGGGATAAATGTAAAGACTTTTGCTTGGGTTTAAAAAATCAACCTCACAAATCCCAGCTATAGGGGCCTGGTTAGACAGTGATTTCCCTGAAAGAGATCAGGGGATGTCAAGCTCAGTAACAGAAAGAAATGTGATATGGCAGTCTCTGAAGCTACGGGAACATGGGCCACATGTACAGGGAGGTGACAGATCCTCCACACCCATCCCCTGTCACACCACATCTGGCATCTGGTGGATGGCTCTGGGAGCCTGGTCTAGGAAGAACATTGATGGTACTAGCAAGAGACCAGTGGGAATGCTGATGAAGGTCTCTTGAATACTTATCATATGGGAATGGATTGTGGGAACTGGGGATGTTCAGTTTGGAGATGAGAAGCCTCCAGGGGAGACACAATAGCTTTGCCCTATGTTTGGAAGGTCTTTGACCAGAAAGAAGGAATAGATTTATTCTGGTTGGCCCCAGAGGGCAGAACCACAAGCAATTGGTGGAGGTTGAAGGCTGATTTAGTCTTGATGTCAGGAAAACCTTGCTCTTCAAAAGCAGACTTGGCTTCCTTGAGTCTGCGGGATTCCCCTTCCTCAGAGGTCTTCAAACAGAGCCGGGACACATACGTGGACGTGTTTTATTGTGGGGATTCATTTTGTATATGAATTGGACTAAACAGCAGCTGGGGAGCTGCCCAACTCTCAGATTAGCTGGTTTGGGGATGGGAGCTGCTGGAAGAGATTTCCCAAAATTCCCCAGTGCCCAATTCAGAGGGATGTGATAGAGGATGTCTTGCAGCAGCATCACCGATGTGGAAGGCTACAGGTGAGACACGGGATGATGAGGCCATGGATCTGGGGCAGGAAGGAACCTCAGAGACCAGACCGTCCAGCAGGGACAGCTGGTGGCCAGCATTTCTATAGCCTGGCACAATACCCAGGGGAATGCTTGTTCTTTTCGGTCTTTAAGATTTACAAAGTGCTTTCCAAATATCTGATTTTACCCCCACAGCGGCCCTGGGGGGCAGGTGATTTTTATTATTCCCATTTTGTAGATGTGGGAATTGAGACAGAGAGAGGTTAAGTGGCTTGCCCAGTGTCCTGTAGTTACTAGGTGTCTGAGGTAGGATTTTAACTCAGATCCTCCTGACTCCTCCACTGCCCCTTAATAATAGTAAGCATTTAATAAAGGCTGCTCACAACCAAGGTGAGAGGAACTGAGGTCTAAGCCTGGGCTTGCTCTTCACCAGCTGTGTCACCTTGGACACATCACAGGACTCTGGGGACTGTCTCCGAGTCTAATTTGTCTTAAAAAAGAAAAGAGGAGGAGGACTCAATAACTTCTGAAATTTCTTCCAGCTCAAAATCTGTGAGGAGAGGAGCATGACAGCTGAGGCCAGTCAGCCCTGTGCATCCTGGCTCTATTAGGAGGTCAGCTGTGGGACCTTAGCCAAATCCCACCCCCCCCAGGCTGTGCTTTGCTCCCGAGCCAGATGATGGGGCTCCATGTATGGGCTCCAATCAGCTTTTTCTCTAGCTCGATGAGCACGTTTCTAAGTATCAATGATTAAAAATATCTTGTTATTAAACTGAATACAGATAATAGGTCTGAGGAAGCCAAAGATGCAGGTTTCATCTCAAAGGAAAATTTATCTTCAGTCAATTCCTCATTTATACATATATGTATATCACAATATATGTATGTGCATATACACACATACCCATATATGTATATGGACACAACATGCATATACATATGTATATAAAATAGTTTGCCACATGTATTAAAATAAATTCCATGTGTGAGCCACTGGGGATGCAAAGCTTTAAATGCAAGCCTAGCAGGGTTATAAGAAAAAAAATGTTTTCTTAGAAATCTATTAAAATGTCATGGTGCGGGGACGGGTTAAAAATGTTGCTGGTCAAAATCAGCCCTAAAGCAATCAGGTTTTGATGCTGACAGATATACATAATAAAGCCTGGAATCTGGGGGCAGAGATAGGGCCCCTGCTTCATTGCCTCACCTTTCTTTTGTTCTCAATCCACTGCATTTACAGCTAAGCTGTAGGTGATCTTGGGAATATGAAAGAGGCTCTAGAGCCCATCCATAAAGAATAAAAGAAAGCTTTGATCTCCACCCAAGTCCCTGATTCCCTAGAAGAACTTCAGGGAGATCCTTGCTAGGGTCAGGGGTCCTGAGTCCATCTTCCTCCCACATGGGCCCCTCATGCCTTTCTCCAATATTGGTGTGTATTATCTTTGTGAAAGACTGCCTGAGGACATGTGTGTGTGTGTGTGTGTGTGTGTGTGTGTGTGTGTGTGTGTGTGTGAAATGTTCTGTTGTCTTGCCCCGATATTTTAACAAATGCCTTTCCTTTGAACCTTCTCTGCCCCCTCTGCCTGAATATAAAGAAAGCAAACCCTTGACTGGGGCCTCAGAGCTCACAGGGAAAACAGATGCACACCCACAGAGAATCTGGACTCACTATTCCTGGGACTCCATGTCTGATAAAGGGGTGTCCCGAGCACTACAATCCATTCACTCCATGTCTGGTCATTACCTTCTTTAAGATTCACAAAGAGCTTTCCAAACATCTTATTTGATGGAGTGAGTAGATGTAATTAGAGCAATGGCTTGTATTTGAAAGATGCAAATACCCATCTCTGTGTTACTTTATTTGGACTTTGTGACAGTTCTGTGGGGGAGTTGCTCCAGTTGAGCCACAAAGAAGCCAAAGGACTTGACCAGGATCTCACAGGGAGGAAGCGCCAGAGCCAGAATTGGAGTACAGGATCCCTTCTTCCTCATCCAAGATGGCAGCCACTACATCCACCAGAGGACTGACTTGTTGGGTGCAGGAAAATAGGTTTGTAGCTTGAGAATTGAGAGACCTCAGAAGTCATCTGGTTCAGCCAAGCATTTTATAGCAAAGGGAACAAACTGAAGCCAGAGTGGGAAGTGAGTTGCCCAAGGTCACACAGGCAGCAAATAATAGCAGTACAGTTTGATCCCAGGTCTTGTGACTCCAAAGCCAGAGCTCTTCTCAAAGGTACCTGATTTATGCTCCTTCCTTCTTCCTGAGCTGTAGGATATCGGACAAGTTTTGATTGAATCATCAGATCAAAAAGATGGATGGGAAACTGAGACCCAGAGAGGGTTCTGGACACCTTGGTAGTAAATTGGCGAGCTGGGAATTGAGCTCCCAATCTCTGCTTCCTGATCCACTAAGATCTGACAGTAACACAAATAAAATCTCACACTGACAAACTTCTCAACATTCTATCTTGCATCATCTTCTGACTTAGATTTCTTTAAAGCGAAGAAAAATCCAGAATTAACAATTAAGCAATGAATTAATAATAGCTTCTGCACAGTCCCAGGGCTTGGAGAGCATGAGTGTGTGATGCCTCGACACCTCCAGGAAATGTTTGTTCTATAAAGAACTTGGAAGTTCTGCTAATGAGCCCTTCATCAATAATACATGAAATGGATACCATCCCACACCAGATTCTCTTGAAACCAAATCTTCAAAGCAACATGAAGAAAGGATGAATTCCCTCTCTTCTGAAAATCTTGTTTTTATTCTGCTTTCTTTACTAAGTGTATGAACCCTCTCCAGAAACATTTGTCTTTGGATGACATTGCAGGGGTAACCTCCAGCTCCAGGACAGGGTAGAGCTTCTCAGATGACTTACATCATCACTCCTGAGTTTGGTCTAGCTATCCACAGAGGAAAAACCAAGTGGATGAGGACTGCCCATTTTTGTGATTGTGATAGGCAGTTGGATTAGCAATCCATAGAGCTGATTCAGCAGTTCACCAATCTTGGATAGACCCTAGAAATGGTCATTGAACTGTGCCTGGGGTGGGGGGTGGGAAAGGAAGGGGAGAAAGGAAGCAGACTGAATTTCCTTTTGAAAACTGTTCCATGCACTCCAAGGACTCCAAGATTATTGGTGAAACAAACACTTATTTTAAGGCATTAGTACTGTTTTTAAGATGCTCTTTGGCTGTGAGACTTACAGTACTGAAGTCTCTGAAGAATTCAATTTGAAACTCACCAAAAGAGCTATGGACAGGTGAATGATGGTGGCAGGAAGACTGCATCATATTACTAACAAAGAACTACATGGGAAGAAGGGTATGAAAGGTGGTCCCTTGTGAACTGAGTCAGGATTTAAAAGACCCAAATTTTGCCTCCAAGACATTCTAGCTGTGTGACTGTGGGCGAGTCATTTTACCTTGTCAGTCTCAGTTTCCTCATCTGTAAAAATGGGGGACATAAAACATGCAATCATGGTATCGTGGATCTGATCTGGGAGGGACTCAGACCATCCAGCCCACCCTGAGGCCCAGAAAGGGGGTGGTCTGGCCCCAGCTAGACAGGGAGGATGTGAATCCTAGGGAGAACATGGAAGTCACACACAGTGAGGATTCACGGATTGGCTGGAGTTAGTAGCATTAGAAGTTACCCCATCAGTGCAATCACAGAGCCCTTAAAGGCTAAAGATTTTGTGAGAAATTCAACTGATTGTTCACGTGTCATCCCAAGTCAGAGAGAGACAGAGACAGAGAGACACAGAGGGAGACAGAGACACAGAGAGAGACAGAGACACAGAGATACAGAGATACAGAGACACAGAGAGAGACAGAGACAAAGAGACAGAGACAGAGACACAGAGACAAAGACATAGAGAGAGACACACAGAGAAACAGAGAAATAGGAAAGCAAAGGCAGACACACACACTCATACACCACACACACATTCACACACACACACGGTTTGATGTCTACCTCACTGTTTTGAGGAGGCTGAGATGAACCAGAATAGGTGAAGCTGTGTAAATTTTAGGGTGCTGGATTGGACTGGACTTGAGAAGTCGTAGGTCAGACCTGAGCCCTTCACACACTGACAGTCACTTAAAGTGCCAGTTGAAGTAGCTGGTAGTGCAGGGCCTAGAGTCAGAGAAAGGTCTGAGTTCAAATTCAACCTGCAACACTTAGTGACCCTGGACAAGTCACTTACCCTCTGCCTGCCTCAGTTTCCTCCTCTGTAAAGTGGAGATGATAGCAGCATCAGCCTCCTAGGGTTGATCCCATTTGCAGAGAGTGCTCAGCTCAGGGCTTGACACAGAGCAGAGGCTGTGGAAAAGCTTGTTCCCTTCCATTCCCTGAACGACAGGGCAAGTCACTTTGTCTCCTAGTGGGCCAAGCAGCTTTCCAAGACTCTGAACTACACAGCAGGTCCCCGTCTGCATTGAAGGAAGGAGTTTCCTCATTGGAAGTTCCCTCTACCAAAAACCAAGCCTAGTTTAAAACAAAATGGAGAGGAGCCAGGCTTGTGGGAGCTCCCAGATGAGGCCAGGCCCTCCAACAGTGCGAGGAGCTACTCTGAACCCTTTAGTCTTGGTGAAATGCCTGAGAGGTTAACGGATCACCCAGGGTCCCACAGACAGTTTGGGGAAGAGATGGGGCCTTGAATGTAGATCTTCCTGACTCAGAGGCTGGCCTTCTGTCTGCTTTGCCCTGCTGCACCTCACAAACAAACAAACGTGTGTGTGTGTGTGTGTGTGTGTGTGTGTGTGTGTGTGTGTGTGTGTGTGAAACACAGGGTCATTTTTGTAGGGGAGGAACTAGAAGCTGGGGAGTGTTAGGAGAAGCCTTCTGTAGGCGGAGGTGCTTGGGGGAGCTTTGAGGAAAGCCGGATCACACCCCATTAGAGCTGTAAAGGATGCTGGTGTTATCCATGCAGCCTCCTAATTTTATGATTGAAAGTCTATGGCCTAAATACAGCCATCCCTTAATATATGGAGGTGATTAGTGTTCCAGAAACAGTTCATTAGGTGGAATTCATAAACTGAAGCCAAGATTCCTTCTGATTCTTATGTAATTTCTCTTGACGGATGAGAAATGGCAAAGAAGAGTTTGCCATTTCTCTTTTTTTAACGCTGAAGCAGCAGATTCAATTAAAAATACAGGGAGACTTCCTCACCAGCTAAAAGAAGCTTTAGAATGATCCAGAGAGGAATTGTGTCTAACCCAGGAGAGGCCAGAGGCAGGGCTGGTCCTGGCTGGCTGTGAATGATGGCCATAGTGACAGAGAAGAAACTTCCAACGACCTGCTGGTCTTGCTGTTCCAGGAGGGCAATAACATGGAACTCCAACCTCAGTCTGTTTTCTAAACAAGGCTTAGTGCAACCTGACCATACACTCTAGCAACTGAGCAAATCTATGCTGAGGCCTTTCAGAGACATGTTGGGGGAGACCTAAAAGAGGGGAACAAAGGATTCCAACTTGGGGTTCCTGGACTGTAGGAAGAGAAGAAGACAGAGCAGCCCTTGGGAGGACATCATGGGAAGAAGTATTATGGGACCCACTGTCAGTAGCCGTGTGTGTGCGTGTGTGTGTGTGTGTGTGTGTGTGTGTGTGCATGCACACACACGTGCACATGCACGCTCACATCCCAGGCATGAAGCCAGAACTCTATGAGGAGTGAATCACTCACCAGTGAAGGTAGAAATCACCCATTTTTATATGGGGAGGCTGGTGTAACATGTGGAGTCCCGAGTGATTGAGTTGGTGAAATGACAAATTGGGCTAGCATTACTCTCTTGTATCCAATGCTGATGGTTCATTATATAACAACAACAACAACAGCACTGGTTCCATAGCACTGACTCTTAGTGGCCTCAATACTGGGCCCTATCACTTCTTAATCAGCCTATGTGACACCCCCTACTCCTATCCCTTGGGGAGTCAAAGAGTGATCATGCAGTGCCCTAGAATAGGTCTTCTGAAGCCATGGCAGATTAACTTTAAAAAAAAATGAAGATCATTATATATCAGTATAACCAGTTTCCTTTGTAATCCCATGAATTTTATTGTATGCATTTACAAACATAATTCGGAAGAGTCCAAAGGTTTCTCTAGACTGATGACCAAAGGTATACAAAAATGCTTAAAACCCCTGGATAAGAAGGACTTCCCTGTGTGTCAGAGGAGAAGGTTTAGGGCTAAACTTTTATGCTGGGATTTTATGTGAGATATACACAAAAAAGGAACCTTCCTTATGTATTTGAGAACTTAACTGGTTTCCACTGGCACCTCTTTGTCTCACCTATAAATGAGCCTATATAAGTTGGGGGGAGAAAAATGGGGCAGCATGCTAGACAGTGAGAAACATATGGCCACCTTCCTGGAAACAGAGGGGGGATGTATTAGGGGTGGGAAAGGACTCCCTGAGAATCATGGAATCTGGGAGTGGGAAGGGGCCCCAGGCTCCTTTCTAGGCATCCAATAAGTGGTGCCTGGCCTTTGCTTGAAGACCTTTGAGTCGGGGAGGGGCAGTAGCCTCTGAGGCAGCCTCTGGGACAGCTCTTTGGACAGAAAACATGCCTGATATCCAGCCTGAATTTGACCCTTTGCAACTGCTAACCACTACTCTCTAGTTTTGTCCTCTGAGATCAAATAGAACCAAGTGAATCTTTCCACTTGAATGTCCCTTAAATACTTAAAGACAACTATAACCCCCTTATCTCTACCCTCTCCCTCCAGAAAAACCAACCACCACAGTCCTCTCTGTCGCTGGTCCGTCCATTCGTCCTTAGCTGACATAAATTCAAGATACACTGGAAAGGGCACTGGACTTACTGTTAGGAGACATAATTGTAATCCCACTTTAGACATTTACTAGCCTGCAAGTCACTGCATCTTTATGGGCCCCAGTTTCCTCTTCTGTAAAATGGGGGAGGTGGACATGATGTTCTCTAAGGTCTCTTGCAGGTCTGAATATCTAATCCTATAACCCTTTGCCATCCTGGCTGCTCTCCTCTGAGTACTGTCTAGCTGTTCAATATCGTGCTTTACCTACAGTGCCTAGAACTGAGTATACCCCTTGTGATGTGGCCAAAGCAGAACCACACATGAAGGGGTCTCCACCCCCAAGATCAGGGATGCTGGGCCTCTCTTAGTGATTCCTAGGCTCCCATCCACTTTCTTGACTGCTGTATCTCCCTGTGGACTCACATTGAACTCATGGTCTACATTCCAGTAAATTTCAATCAGACTATGCCTTCCTCACCTTCCCCCTTTGAAGCAGATATTTTTAGATTCAAATGTAAGGATAAGTCAATATATAGGGCTAAAACGTAGCTCCAGGAATGACTTGTACCATATGGATTTGACTCTTTTTTCTTTTTGTAACTTCTTTGCTGTTTATTCATACTGCCCTGCACCACTGATATGTGTCTTTCCCCCAGTAGAACAGCTTCAAATATTGGGGGATTTCATCAGTGTGGGAAGATCCTAGATCCCAGAGCTAAACATGGAAGAAATCTGAGAAACCATTTAGTACAACCTCCTTATTTGGCAGATAAGGAAACTGAGGCCCATAGAAGTCCAACGACTCATTTAAGGTCAAGTAGCTAAAAAATGGCAGATCTGAACTGATGTTTTCTTACTCTAAATTCCATGTTCTCTCTATGGAGCCATGCAGCTTGGAGCAGAGACACTTGTATTGTCTTTATGTCTATGTCTTTTTATGTGGAAAGATTTAAATGGACACTTTCCATTCAGAAATTATAGCAGTAGGAATTTTATGTGTAAGACATCATTCCTGACTCCCGATTTCCAAAATGGTAGATTTTATTTTCAGGAGTTCTGGCTCCAACTTGCAGATGTTTGCGAATTCCAACTGGGAGAGAGCCATGAGCATTCCAATGACTTGGTCTTCATGAGTAACTCTAAATGAAACCCAATGACCTGTGTTGTGGAGCCATGTCTGTGACTGAAGGTCATTGACGTGGATGCCTCTCTCTTCATCCCCAGCTAGAGGCACAGTGCTGATGGATTATTGAAGTACAGACCCAAACACATGAGGAAACTCATCACTTGGGACCTCTAACCCCTCTGAACTTCAAAATGATTGAACAGCTTTGAAGATGGGTCAACTCATGAGTCCAGTGAACTATAATAAGAGTACTATGATAGAAATGAATTATTGTTAGCATTAATATAATGATATGTTTGGCCAAGTACTTCCCATTATATTACTTAGAAATACAAAGTGCTCTGAAAAAAGAAAGAAAAGCCAATGGAAGTCCTGGAGAAAACATAAAGAAACCTACCTCTTGCCTCAGGACAGAGAGGTGGGGGCCTGCTAGGGTGGTATATTGTATACTTTGCAGATAACTTTTCCATATCAGATGTTTCTTCTTCTTATTTTTTTGTCACAAGGTCAACTCAAAATGGGGGTGGGAGGATGACTGATGTGAAAACAAAAGGCATTATTGAAAGTATTTCCAAATGAAAAAAAGTGGCAAATATATTAGAGAAGACCATTTTGATATTCGCCCTTTTGAGATTGCAGGAGGTGGGATCCTACATCTAATCTGCTGGCTGGACTTGATATCAGGATCTCTCTGCTTTCTTTCTCCCCCAAAGAACCAAACATTTTCAGGAAAACCCAACCAAAAGTTAATGAAAAGATGTACAAGATGGATTTCTCATTATAGACTCACTGGTTAATTGCATTTAATTTAGCTTGCCTGAAGTGGTTAAGGCCAAGGTCTTATGGGACTGTTTATGCAGGTTGATGAATCTGTTTCCTATGTGTCTAACAGTGAAGGGGTCTGTAGGAGAAGATGCTGTAAGGGAACAGGTAAGTATCCAGGCGAAAATCCCTGACTGAAAATGAAACACAAACTCCTCTCATGTAATGTTGATTCATTTCTCTAGCTTCTGACACTTCCTTGAAGAGTAAGTCTAAAAAACCCCTGGTTGTTTTACAGTGGCAGAGGCAATGATTCCAAACTCATGTGACCTAGATGGAGGAGAAGCAGCATCGGCAAATGGTCAGAAAGCAGGCTTGGGGATTAGCAAGCCCTGGGCTTCGATCTTCTAACCCTAATTCTGCTTTCATCCCCAAGTTTTGATTCTCACACAGATTGACTCTCTCAGCATGGACAAGTCACCACGCCTCTGGGTGCTCCAAGGCTCTGATTTTCAGAGAACATGATGGCCTGCATTGGTTGAGAGGATTTGCTCAGTGGGAGGCCCCTAAATCAATGAAATCACAGGCCCAGTAAATATAAGTATGCATGCATGCATATTATATAGAATACATGGATTATGTATGTGTTTGCATGTGCATACACATATATGGATGGACACATGTGAACCTATATGTGTATACACATATTAATCTATATGAGATAGAGAGATGGATAGAGACAGACAGAGATAGAGAGAGGCAGAGAGAGAAAGACAGAGACAGAGAGAGCACTGTCTGGATCCAACAGTGGGTTAGTATGCTTCGTTATACCCTGAGCTCCCTGTCACCACAAGGTTTCAAGCAGAGCACTGGTTACCACCTGGAAGGGAATTTGTAGAAGGAATTCATTCATTGTTCGAAAAGCATCTGTTACACCATTTGATTATACCTCCTTTATGCCAGACACTTTGCTAGGTACTGGTTATAAGAAGACACACATGACCTAGTCTGTGCCATGAAGGAGTGTGCATTCTCCTTCCTAGAGGGAAATCACATTTATGGACCCAGATAAGGAGATCCAAAATCTGAAATACCAAGCGTTTACAAGGGAGGTGGGAGGAAAAACTGCAATCACAGAATTGAAGAATTTGAGCTGCATCCACTCCAGTCTACAGATAAAAGTGTGCTGGGGGCAATCAGGAAAGCCTCTCAGATGGCCCCTCTGAAGGGAGTGAGTGGAAGGATGAGGAACAGAGTGAGAAGGGCACACATTCTCACACTCAGGTCATGCTCCACAGAAGCACGTGAGTAGGACAGAAACTCACTGGTCTGGAGTTGGGACTGTAAGGAACTGTAAGTTCCTTTTTCACTCTCGAATTATATGAAATCCCAACATCGTCATATCAAGTTAAAAAGAATGGTGGGGGAGGGAGGAGCTTATTGGCACACAACTTTTGATCACACAAGCCCCCATTTTCTGCCTTCCTTCTTTCTGTGCAATGGGATTCCTTAGCTCATCCACCTGTCAGTGGTGGGTCTTGATTACAGAAGAGAAGTCAATCAATACTCATTAATTAGGGCGAGTTGCTACCAGCAGCTTGCTGATCCTAGCAAGTGGGGTATTTATGACCAGAAAAACCTGTTTCAACCACACTCTGTCATGACTTTAGAACAACTTTCCTATTGATGGTTCATGCCGGGGGCTAATTCACTTTGAGCCTAGGTTGTGAAAAACTGTGTCAATAAATCGGAGCCTCTCTATCCTCAACAAGTTAAGAGTTTCAAACTTAAGAGAGATATTTCTGTTAATGTGTTCCTTGGAATTAGGGTAGTCATTCATCCAAAGTACATATGAGGCATACCTACCATCAAGGACGTTACATTCTATTGGAGGAAGAAATACGATGTAGATAAATAAATATAAAAATACACAAATAAATACAATGGGGAGGTTACTAGTGGCTTGAGGCATCGGCACAGGCAAAGGAGTGACAGTTATGTGCTTATGTGCTTAGGAATATCAGCTCAGCAGCTGTGTAGAGAATGGACTGAAGAAGAGAGAGGCTGAACAGTGAAGGATGATACCAAAGAATTCCAAACATGGTCCCCTGCTCTCTGGAAACTTCCAGGCTAATCAGCCGCTAAGGTGCCCATGCCAAACAGGCAAATGACAGCACAAGGCAGGAGGGCTGAATGTCTAAAGGAAGGGTATACTTCAACATGGCCTTTGGAGTTGAGAGGAGAGGATGGTTCTGGTGGAATGGGAAAAGGAATCCATCATCCAATTCACAAGAATTTAGTAGGCAAGGATTGGTGCCAGTCACTGGGCTGGGCACATTGGGGACATCAAGACAAACAGTCCCTGCCCTCCAGGAGATTATGTTCTATCTAGGCAGATAAATCATTGCAATGGGGGGAGGGGGTGGAATTAGACCTTGAAGGATGATGGGTCGAGAGTACTTAAGTAGGGAGGAAGGAAGAGAATATTTCAGGCTGAAAAAACAACCTGAATCACAGCATGGAATGAATGGCTGGAACTTAAGAAATGCGTGCTGCTAGATTTATGGATGAATGGCACTGCCCATGGTGGAGGGTGCAGCTGAAGGTCAGCTGATCTCCACCCCAGTCCCAGAACCAAAGAGCTTCTTTCTTGCCTGTCCCTCAGTCCAGACCCCACCTGGAGCATGGATGAGTTCTAACATTCCCCAGGGTACTGGGCCCCAGAGAGCACAACTCGAAGCACCAGGTGGCTGTGGGACAACATGGCCTTGGGAGCTTTCACCATTTGGTTTCTCACCTTCTGGTTTGCCAATGGCTTTCCTGATATTTCCTGAGATACCCAGAATACACCCCGATCCTACTGATGTGGCTTGCCAGAGACATTATCCCCTCCCATGTTCTGGATGTAGGCCAGGATCACAAACCACCAGTTTGTCACCCCGAGGCCTTTTCCATATGAACTGAGGTCTAACTCTAACTCCCTCTTCCTTCTGTCCTTTCACAGTTGTTGTGTTTTTTTTTTTTTTAAATCTGAGTGTAAGACTTTACACTGATGACCATTAAGCTTAATCTTATTAGCCTTTGCCTTTTACTTGAGTCTGCTGTTTTTTAATCCCAATTCTGTCATTCTAAACTCTCTGTCTTTTAGAAATGTTATAAGCATACCATTTTTGCCTTCCTCAGTCACTGACAAAAGCGAAGACTAGAAGAGGGTCAAGGCAGCTGTGCTGGCGACCTCCTTCCTAGTCAAAATAGATTTCTTCATCATCCCTGAGCCTAGTGACTCACTCAGTGTTGAGTGAGTGTCGCTGTTGTTCCATATATGTAGGCATGCCTGGTGTGGATGTGGGCTGTGCTGGCCTGCCCTGAGGCTGTCTTCCCCACAGACCCAACTGTATGCAGCCTTGTGGCATGCTGGCACATTCAGCCCACACTCTCCCCATCAGTCCGAGCCTCCCCCCTCTTGCCCAAAGGGACATTCCGAGAGGCATTGTCCAATGTCTTCGCTGACATCCTTCTCTCCTCTGTTGATGGTGTTTCTCTCATGTGATCATCTCAGGAACACCTGCTTGAGCTTCATGCTCGTAGCAATGGCTGCTTCCTTCTGGATGCAATCCCAAACTATCTCTGGAGGGATCCAATCTGGAATTTTGCTAGTAATTTTGAGGGAGGCCACTGGAAGTCACCTGGCCAAAGCCTTCATTTTGCTGGTGAAGACACCAAGATGGAAAGAGGTGACAGGACTTACCTAAACTCACACAGCTGCTAAATGCTAGGGGATGGATTTGATCCCAGGTCCTCTGACATCCCACCATACAATGCTGTGGTGCGCAGACCTGCGGACTTTCACATCTCACTTATCCCATTCTTTGGATTTAAGGCTTGCCACAAAATGGTCCCAGATCACAGGATCATTGGTGTAGTCTAACCATTTAATTTGACAAATATACCAACTGAAGCCCAGACAGGTTAGTCAAGGGCAGAGCAAGGATTTTAACTCTGCCTCCAAATCCAAGGTTTCCCCACCCCCATCTCTTGATCATACATTCAGTCTTCCCTCAGCTGACTTTTGCTCTCAAGTCACCAGGTTTTATTTTTGGTAAAGCTCCAAAAAATAAAATACCAGCTCTACCCCACTGCAAGCCCCAGTGCTCCTTGGATACATGCATTTGAGTATGGGTTTCACTGAGCTCCAGTATTGTAGACCAGCTGGAGACCAATTAATGAGATAAAGAACACCCCTCTGTGTAGGGAATCCAGGGCTGGAGCCTGAAGGAGGCCCAAGAAGCCAGTTATAAATAGCAACTTGAACTTTTTCTCCAAACTGACCTCACAGCCACCTTCTTCTGAGCCTTGAATATGTTTCATTTTCTTTCTTTGTTTTTTCTTTTTCCATCTTTTCAAGATGAAATCTTTCCCACACCCGCAGCAGTTTAAGCACCAGAAGAAATAGGCTTTTGTGATACCCTAGCCAATTCTGCAGATCAAAGTGTGGAGGGAGAGTGGGATAAGGATCTGGACTTGGGAGTACCTACCTGGCCTGAACCCCAGAAGGTTTTGATGTTTACCCCTCATTAGCTCCTTCCTCCCAGAAGTGCTGACCAGCCATCTGTGACGGGGAGGGTTGACCTCCTCCAGAGGAGTGTACCTCCCTTTTCGAAATTAGGAATGTGGGCTTGATTTATTACACAGAAAGCCTGGCTTGGAAATCTGGAGGCCGCTGTTTGCTGAAATTTGTTGGGAGGAAGAAAGTTGGAGATGTGATTCTACAGGATTAGTGCACAAAGAATCCTAGGGTTTTTTTTTTTGTTTGTTTTGTTTTGTTTTTTGCTTTTGGAGGGCAATTGGGGTTAAGTAACTTGCCCAAGGTCACACGGCTAGGTTTTTGTTTGTGTGTGCGTTAAGTGTCTGAGGCCGGATCGAACTCAGGTCCTTCTGACTCCAGGGCCGACGCTCTACTCACTGAGCCACCTAGCCGCCCCTGAATCCTAGGTTTTAATGAAGAAACTTTCAAAGCCTCAGTGAATGTCTGGCTTTGCCATGAGTTCCAACTGGAGACAGCTCATGAAAGCCCTTGTCCTTGGTGTTTGGACAGTCTCACTGGCATCAGAGTGGTCTGCTTGATTCCATGGAGGAAACTGAGGTTAAAATGAGAAAAAACCTCAGATGCCGGAGTGTGCAGGTAATTATTTAACAACCAGCTTTCCAGGAAGGTACAGCCCACCTTTAAGTTAAAATCTGCATCATCAGCATTTCCCCATCAGTTTCTTAAGTTTAGAAATCAATGAAACAATAAATGATACACCAGTTCGTGATGTTTCCTGATTTTTAAGGCATACATACTCACATTGAAAATTTTACATTCAGCTGGAGCTGCTACAGCTCATTCCAGTATTACTCCCCCCTGCTCCCTTAGAGCATCCCTAGTCTAATTTCTTCAGAGGGGATGAAACCAAGGCCCAAAAAAGATCATCTGCAAATTGGTTATATAGGCTGGAACTAGGCCCTATTTGTCCCAAGTGCCACAACAGCTGACTCAATAGCCATTAGCAAGGGCTTGTAATCTTTCTGGGTGTCATGGATTCCTATCTGGAGTCTGCACAGGAAATCCTTGACTTTGCCACATGATGACCAAAGACCTGGGGATGTTTAGCCTTGAGAAGAGAAAGCTCAGAGCAGGACATGACTGCCATTTTTAAGCACCTAAAAGAATTGTCATACAAGAGAATTTGACTCATTCTACTTGGCCAGCTAGAAGAGGGATTCTCCATGAAAGTCCAAGTTCACAAGCTGCTTCTGTTTGTGTAGATTTTGCTGATAGCCTCAAGCTCTAGGATACTACAACTCAACCCCTTCCCCCACTCTACATTCCCAAGGCCTATCATCTTTCAAAAGAGTTTGACTTTGCCATTCACACCAGATGAACAAAATAGATGAAAAATACATTTTCTGGACTGACATGAATTTGTGTGGGCGGTCCAATGAGTGAATCCATCTGCATCCTTTGATTGAAAAACACTTTGGATGGACAGTGAACTAGACCTAGAACAAGAGGAGGGTGGCCTGAAAGGCCTTTAGGAAATCATGTGACACTTTTGGTCGTGCTAAGTTTTTGGATGCCAACAAATCTCCATCTTTTAAAAGCCAATATTCATTTTCCTAGTGATGCTGTTTGGTTCATGGGACCCCAGGATCTATGAAAAATCAAAATTGCTGGTGACCCAAAGGTTCCATGCTGGGTGCAAATAGGTTGTAGCCCATGACCACAATGACTGTACATAAGAAATATTATTTTAAAAAGACTTCAAATAATGAATGAATAGAAAATGTATGAAAGAACCCAATCTAATCCCATTAAAATAAATTCAATAAGCATTTATTAATTTTATTACTATATATCAAGTGGGAGGCAGCTAGGTAGCTTAGTGAATAGAGCACTGGGCCTGGAGTCAGTCAGACAAGCTCAAATTCAGCTTCAGAAACTTACTGGCTATGTGACCCTAGACAAGTCACTTTACCTTTGTTTGCTTTAATCCACCAGAGAAAGAAAAGACAAACCATTCCAGCATATTCAGACAGTATACACATGCTATGATTCATGGAGTCATGAAGAATCAGACTTGAATGAATGAACAAGCACATGTATCAAGTGCTCTCCTGGTTGTTGGGAACCTACAAGACAAAACCAAAACAAAAAAGCAAAAGTCTCTGATCTTGAGTGACATATTCTACAGGACAGAAATATGGATGAATGACTACATAAAACATGCAAAGTCAATACAGAATGATGGGTTTGGGGATCAAGAACACCTGGGAGGATCAGGAATGGGTTCTTCACAGCTGAACCTTGGAGGCGGATAATTCCAACATGGCTGCCTTGATCAAACTGTGTGGTCTTGCTTTAATATATAGAACATGCCTCACTTTAAATGAATTTTATTGATGCCATTTTTACATCAGTAAAATTTCTTCCAGGATCCTTCTCCAATCCTATCTCAGAGAATAAGCCTATATAATCAATGATATTTTAAAGGTAAAAAACCTCAAAGAAAATGAAGGAACAAAGGAGAGAAAACTCAATATACCTGATTAGTATATCACAAAAGCTGGGGAAATGTGCACCTACCACTCTCATGGGCCTCCTACTTCTTTACAGGGGTCAGGTGGGGATATCTTTTCATATCTCTTCTTTTGAGTCATACCTAATGTGCTTTTTAAAACATTTCCAGGAAACATTCATCTGGTAATTTCATTAATTTATTTCGAGAGCCTTGATTAATAACAGGAGAACAGATTAGGACTAGAGGATGATAAATGGAAGGACCCTCCATGATAATGTGGTCCAAGTCCCTGATTGTACAGCTTGAGGAAACTGAGTCCGAGTTTTACCACCCAAGATGTGAAACAATTTGTCCAAGGCTAAATAGGCAGTAGGGAAAGGGCAGGGATTCCAAAGCAGGCCCTCTGATTCCAAATGTGGTGCTTCTCTGCCCACTCCACAGCTGCTGCCTCGGGCTCCAAAGCAATCCTACTTCACCAGGGTTCTGCAGTTATAGAGGGCTAACACTGCCAGAGTCCTTTCCTGCCCATGACCTCAGGAGGTGTCGAATGTGTTGCTGCCCTCATTTTGATGCCGAGGTCACCCATGTGTTAATAGCTAGTAAGGACACAGTAGTTGGAAACTGAGAATATTGGACAAAATGGGTTCTAGAGTCCTTTTGAGCTCTAAATCTAATGCTGTGAAAGAGATTTAAGGAAAAGGAAAGAATGCTTTAAATTTGGAATTCTGAAGGAGTGGGCACAGGAGTGGGAATTCAGCTCAGAAGACGATGTTGGAGTTGATGCCTCCATTCAAGCTGAGCTTAGAATGAATCATTTATGAGCCCCCAAGAAATGTGTCCTGTAAGCATTGGAATTATCCCCAGAGAAGACCTAATGGTCTTTCTGTGTTTCAGTACATGTATGTCAGAGAACCAGACCTTGGGGAGAAGCCTGGTTGGGTCTGGGGTAAAGAGATCAGAAGAAATCACATTGGAATACTTTTCACCCATCCCCCCCACATACCCTCCTATAAAATGGCTCTGTGGGGGCAGATAAAGAAGAAAAGCTGCTTTCAAAACAGTTTTGCTAAACCATAACACGTCCCAGAACTATTCCAAGACCGGACGTTGAGGGGCAGGGGCTGGCCTGAATTTGTAATGGGCGTTTCCTCGATGGAAGCCCCCAAGGTGGTTAAAATCACAGATCTGGTCCAAGTATAGTAATGACTGTATGACTCTTAAAGGATTAGAAAATTATCTGTTTTCTCTAGTTTTAAATGGCCAAATAACTTGAAAATATCTAATAAGTTAAGTGACTCACTGAGGACCACCTTAGCACTCAGGACCAGATCCATGACTCCAGAGAGAGCCCTCTTCTCTTTTCCTTTCAGCATCTCTACAGAGTTTCAAGCCAATGACTCACTGTCACTCCAAGATTATGAATTTCTCTGGAGTCAAACAAATAAAATTTGTTCGTAAAGACACAGTGCAAACAAAAGAATCCTTAAAGGACACACCTGAGCATCATCCTGTCTCCCCATACTAATTGGGTATTTCCTGTCTTTCTTGGTTCAGATCCTGACTCAACCAAAACAGACTCTATAATTTGCTTTCTACTCAAAATGGCCTTTGAAATGAGCCAGGACCAAACATCTCACCAAGGACTGTCCAACCTCAGGCTCAGCTTCTCCTAACTAAGTGAGTCTGGGACCTGGATGGCAGACAGTAGTGGGACTCTGATTGCAGCCTTCTTATCTTGGTAGGACCTGCTAAAACTTGGGTGCCATTGAGAACCATCTGGGACTAAAGGATCCAGGATGCCCCAAAGGGGAAGGTCCAGACACCTGGGGCTCATTGTGTCCCCCACCTCCAGCAAGGAGTCCCCTTCTGGGCATCATGATCTCAGATCTGCCACTCTCTCTTAATCAGTAACCTACTGCTGGAGTGAGGCAGGAAAGTCACATCCTACTGGTTAGAATCCAAAGTAAATGTAATATACCACCAACAACCTCAGGGCCAGGAGGCAAATATCATAATCTAGCTCTGTTAACAGAATCCTACATTGGCTACCTTAATATATGAGTGACTTCTATTTTTAACAACATTGGATTGGGAGTTCAAGATTGGAATTCCAGTTCTGGTTCCATTACTTGTAATTTGTGATCATGGGTGCATGTGCTTATGTAGGTGTATGTATGCATATGAAACATGTCTGTGCATGCATGTATATGGGCATGCTGATGATGTGTCTAGGTATGTGACTATATACATGTGTGTATATGCTTATGCAGATATTAGTATGTGTCTCTGTGTATATACATGCATATATGCATACTTGTGTGTTTGTGTGAGGTGATATTTTTGTGTATATGTATTTAAGGAGGCCAGCAGAATATTATACCATGCCTGAGGGGAGCTTCGTGAAGACCCCATGGCCACCAGCTTCTAGGAGCCTTGATGTGTTCCTTTGTTATATGCAGGTTCTAAGCCTGAATGAATTTTCCCTCCTCCTCTGTAAGTAAGGGTTGGACAATGTGTCAGGTTTTGGGTGGGATGCTTTATACAAATTCTTCTGCTGTTGTTGTTGCTTTATTTGTCCTTCATTCCTAAAGAGAACCAATGACACCAGGAAGGTGATATCATGACTTGCAAGTGAATGGATTTAAGTGAGGGAGGCTGTGCAGAGTCGCCAGCCTCACTTGTTCCTGCAGAGCCATCTGGGTCCAGGGTTGAGACATAGACCAGGATAACTGGAAATGCTCCTCCCCTCTACATGTGATGTCATCTTAGTAAATGCATCTTTCTAAAATCTGATGACATCTGGCTAATCAATTTCAAGAGATCATCATTAGGAGAACACACCGATGGGGGCTTGTGAGCTATAATACTAGGGGAAAAAGCCAAACAAACGCCTCCCAGCTGCTCAGGACTATCCCCAGAGCCCTGGAAGCCAGCCTCCCAGTGGGAGAGAGGTTGGGAGAGGGGCTCTAAAGTGTGTGCTCCATGTGGTCAGTGACTTCTCAGAAAGAACAGGCTGCGAGGGGTTTGGTTGTTTGCTTTTGGGGGTCTGGTAATAAAGAAAGGCAGAGTCAAGCAATGCTGGCTCTCTTTGACTCCTCCAGTCTCTGGATGTTTTTGCACACTAGATTACACCTGGTTAAACTGCTTTCTTTGTGCCCTGAAGCATAAGAATATTTACCCCAGCTGACCCCAAAGGAAGGTTGTAAAAATAAATGACTCTTGTTTTTGTTGTTGTTGTTTTAATCCATGAGGCTTTTGGAGCTTCTCAAAGGGAGAAAAGATATAAAAAGAAGTGAGCCAGGGGAGGAATTGTAGGTGAATGAGAAAAGCATTGAGTTGGCTTTCGACCACTCCGTCTCCACGCGACATTTTCGGTGAGCCGCTGAGCCAAGAGGGCCTGGGTTCCAGCGCTGCCCCGGCCACTGACTGGCTGTGGGGCCTCGCACCTCTTTGCACCATCTGGAAGATGAGGTATTTTTAAGCTCTATATCCATAATCACCTTATTCCTCAGGTTCCCCATTTGTCAAACAGGAGCGTTGGCACAGATGAGCTCTAAGGTAATTCCTAGCTTTCATCTCGTGAGCCTACAATCCCATGACCTTTCTGCTCTCAGTTTCCCCATATGTAAAATGAAGGGGTTGAACTAAATAACCTCTAATTAAATATCCTTCCAGCCTTTGAACTGTGAGGCTCTTATCCCATTGTTGGATACTGAGGAGTTGGCAGAGATACTCTTAATATGTATGTGAGCGAACTTTTGCAGGAGCTAAAAAAACCCAAGTTTGATAGAATGAGGAAGGGAGCTCTGCCCAAAGGCTGGAGGCTATTTGGGGGAAAATGGGAACTGGGCAGCCCTGCCCTGTCAGTTGCCCAAGGGCACGGTTTCTTTGGTACCAGAAGGCAGTGGGCTATCTCCTGGTGTTGCCCATCAGCCATCATTTGGACACCAAGGATTTCTTAAAGATTTATAAGTTTGAGGCACAGTGCTGAACCTGTGGACTACAGAAAAAGGACCAGCAGCTCCCTTTGGAAGCCAAAAATATCTGTTTCCATGCTCTCCCATTGGCTCAAAGCCCATTGAGTCTCCGGGGCATCAGATCCCACATGTCTGACACACTGAGCCCGGGGCTGGGAGCTGGGCTGCTATAGCCCCACTCCTCCCATTTTACAGATGAAGAAACCAAGGCCTTGTCCAAGACCACTTATGCCCCAGGGAACACCCCACCTCACCCCCAATGGGCTCCCTCCCCCTCTCCCTCCTTCCCTCCCTCCCTCCCTCTCTCTCTCTCTCTCTCTCTCTCTCTCTCTCTCTCTCTCTCTCTCTGTACATACTGGCATTTATGCAGAGTGCTCACTGCACTAAGGTTTCGAGGACACCCTCAATGGTGCTTTCAGGGCCACAGAGAACTTTTGTTTGTGAGATCTCATTGGAACCTCACAACTATCCCACAAGAGAAGCACCGCTACTATTCTAATTTTGAGATAATGGATGGAAAGTGCTCGACAACCTTAAAACGCCATACAACTGCTAGCTTTTATTTTTACAGATGAGTAAATTGAGGCTTAGACAAGTTAAATGACTTAACTAAGGTCACACAGGTGTCCAAGGGAGTATTCAAAGGCAGATCTTCCTGTTTCTAAGTCCACTGGTCTGCCCACTGTCCCACCCTGCCTCTGACCATTTAAGGTCCAGCCCCCAAAGCTCAGGCATTTCTTCTATAAACATAGTGCCCAAACCACTGAAGGGAGGATGCATTTTAAATGTCAGGGCATCTCTTCTTTCCACGATAGCAAAAGGGCACAGCCAAGAACGGCTGTTTTCAGCCAGTTTTTGCTGAGTGGGTTTCAGCTAACTTCTGTCTTGACTGACCTCAGTTGCTTCCTGGACTTTCCATGGAAAGCCCCTACTTAAAGGCTGGGTAGCCTTGTCCAGTACCACTGATGGATACCCCAGAGAATTCTCACCTCACCACCCCTTCTCTTCTCCCAATTCACTCTCTCTCTGTGTCCCTCTGTCTGTGTTTCTCTCTCTCTTCCCCTCTCATCTCTGTCTCCCTTTTTTCCTCTCTGTCTCTGTCTCTGTCTCTCTGTCTCTGTCTCTGTCTCTGTCTCTGTCTCTCTGTCTCTCTGTCTCTCTCTCTCTCTCTTTCTCTGTCTCTCTCTGTCTCTCTCTTTCTCTCTCCCCTCCCAAGTGCAACTTTAAATATTATACCCTTCTCCATTAGTACGCAACTTCTGTTTTTAATCCCCAGGGTAACATGGAAAGAATTTGTTGGGATTGCAGGGAAATATAACCGTGCCTGAGTGATTCATAAAGCCTGGGCTGGAGAGGCGGGTGGAGAGCTCACTGTTGGGTCATGGCAGACCATTGTAAATCCTAATTATAGCCCAGCAGAGCTGGGGCACGCATTGCTGTTTATTCATTCCTGGTGTCCAGCTTTCATTCAGGCTTGAGGAGCTGCCCTCTGAGTGTGCTTGTGATAGCATCCCTGGGCTGGGGAGGGCACAGGAAGGAGAATGAGCTGAAGCTTAGTTCCCACTGACGGGGGCCATCACTAATCTGACATTCTCAAGTGGACCAGAGGAAGTCCAGATAGCCTGGGAGTCACGAGGCTCTCAGTGGGTTGTTGGAGGGATGTTGGCAAGCTTGCTGAATTCCCATCACCCTCTTCCACCAGTCTGTTCTTTGCCAAAATGGGAAGTGGGCTTTGGGATCCCCACCCCCACTCTTCCAGTATGGCTGGCTCTTTCTTTCCTCAGAGCTCAGTTTAAAGGAGATCTCTGACACCCCATGGAAAGATATCAGACTAGGATTGTTATCTAGAAAGGGGGATTCAAATCTTAGCCCTATCTATGAAGCCTAGAGCAAGTCACCTCACCTGGCTCTGCCTCAATTTCCTTGCCTGTAGAATGAAGAGGTTGGTCTACTCTTCCATCTCTGAGGTCTCTTGTAGCTCAGAGAAGGGAGCATTGCTGTGTTCATTCTTTTAATAGCAATTGCACATGTATTTGGTGAGTGCTCTGGGAGACGTGTGAAGGTGAACAGGATGCCTTGGAGTAAGATCACCATGGGAGCACATGCCTGAGAAGAGTTAGAATCATGGTGTCTCTCACTCACCTGAGTAAGCAGAGGGAAAGAAGGTCAGACCTGGGGAGCCCATGCCTGGCATTTCTCTCCAGTGCAAAATCACTGCATGGGTGTTCTTCTTAAATGACATTATGATGTCGAAATTGCTTCCTTCCTTCATAGATTTTTACTGGGAAGGGACCTTGAGGGTTACCTGGTCCAACCCTTTAATATTGCTTGTTATTTACTTAAAATTCATTTGTTTTAATTAGACAATAATTGCCTTTTTACCCTCCTTTCCCATGGAGAACACAAGAAAAACAGACCCTATTTCAAACACAGATTGTTTGGTCTCTGACAGAAGTTTGCCGTGTTCAAAAGCAAACATGTTTCCTTCTGCTCTTGGAGTTCTTCACCTCTCCAGCGGGAGGTGGGAGGCCAAGTTTCCTCATTAGTCTCCAGGAAGACCTGAATTTGAATCATGTCTCAGCTACTTATTAGCTGTGTGACCCTGGGAAAGTCATTTCACCTTACTCAGACTCAATTTCCTCATCTGTAAGAGAATAGTAATGTCATTTACAGCACAGGGCTGTTGGGAGAACCACATGATATAACATGGAAATATGCTGCAGGCCTTAGAGGGTTTGCTAGTGTTATTTCAATTGAGACTGGTGATGACTGCAGAATGAACAGGGCAGCTAGCATTTACAGAGTACTTTAAGGCATGCACAGGGCTTCACGTGTATCAGCAGATCTGAGCCTCTCAAAAACTCTGTGGGTTGATGCTATGATCATTCCCATTTTACAGATGAGGAAATAGGTCGAGAGAAATTTGCCCAGGGACAAGAGAGTACTTTGTATATTAACAATAATATTCTGTCTAACACACTACACTGCCTTCAATTCCGCATTTCTTAGACAGGGTGATAGTTTTAGAACTGCAAGTGACCTTGGGGGGCATTTAGGCCAAGACCCTTCTTTTACACATGAGGAAAGGAAAGTGGCTTTCCCAAAGTTGGTCAGTCAGTCAATTAGCATTTATTTTGTGCCTTCCGTGTGCCAGGAGCTAAGCTAAATGACCAGCTAGAAAGAATAGGAGAGGATTTGAACCCAGGCATACTTTCTGCTGTGCCACACTTCCTTTCAGAATGGGTTTTAGTAGAACCCCACTCCACCCCCCAAAAAAGAAAATGAACACAGGGAACCTTGAAGCCCAAGATTTCCTTCTAAGAACCACACATGCTGGGGTGTCATTGGTTCAAACTTTTTTCCAGTCCTTCTTTTGCACACCCTGCCCCAGTATAATTATCTGTTCTTGCTTGAATAATGGGATATATGACCATTCATGAGTTGTCTAGAAACACTCAGAGCTCTTGGATGTGAGGCTTCATCCATAGTGCAGAAGATGATCCTCCCAAGTGTTAAATTCCAGGCTCTTAGTCAGGGCTACTGTCTATGAGGCAGATCGTCTGCAGAATTAATGATAAGTGACATTTTATAGCTCTTTACAAATATAACCTCATTTGAGACTCACAACAACACTAAGAGGTTGTTGACAAACTGATCATTTTCCCCATTTTATAGATGAGGAAGTTAAGGCTTGGGCAGACAGTATGAATAGCCCATACTCACACAGCACTGTAGCATCAGAGACAGGATTGGGACCCCAATCTTCCTGAGGATTAGTCTAGTACGCTATTGATCATGCCATGTTGTTGTTTTGGAATTACTCATCCTCTTTGAATTATTCTTTGCTTCCCTGAAGCTAGAAGCA
This sequence comes from Gymnobelideus leadbeateri, assembly GCA_011680675.1. Lineage (NCBI taxonomy): Eukaryota > Metazoa > Chordata > Mammalia > Diprotodontia > Petauridae > Gymnobelideus > Gymnobelideus leadbeateri. The sequence continues at coordinate 159,316 of WOXC01004012.1, forward strand.
AAGAGAATTATTTTGTGACTCTGGTGAGACCCACGTCAGTTGTGCCCCATCTGGAGAAAGGTCTCACAGATGTTAACTACTTGACTCTAACAGCATCCATTCTGTCAATGTCCTTTAGCTTCTTCTGCTGACAAGAAAATATCACTCTGGGGCCATATTCATGCATTATTTAGACTGAGATTTCTGCAGGAAAATGTTTCAGATGTGAATGTGCTTGCTGCTCAAGAAAACACATACATGTAGCAGCTACAAGATGCTACAAGATGGAGGGCTCCATTGTCCAGGCAGAAAGAGATCCTGGCAGGTGGGGTGGTGTTCCTATGGTTATTCTTTGAGAAACTTTTAGAGGCTCTACCTCTACTTTAGAGGCTCTACTGTACTGTGCTAAGGAAAGGTGGCCCTTGATTCTGTCTTTACTTGTATGTTTAAATATGACTTTTCATCCTGTCTGTGTGACCCCTGGAAAGTCACAAACATGTAGAGACTCAGTGAACTCATCTGTAAAATGGTCATTAAGCAGTACTGGTATTATGGTGTTACTATAGTTAAATCCTGTTGCGAACTTTAAAGTGCTAGAGAAATGGGAGATGTTGTTATTATTATTACTTGAGCTGGGACAGGGAGGATCAGACCTGTGATGTGAATGGGAACATTAGAGAATATTCATATTTATCAGCAACACACAACACCTTTAATAGATAACATGCTTTGTGTTTGGGCAAGATCCTGGGCTTCTTTGGGTTAGGTGAGGAAACTCCCTCTACCCAGTGCAGTCTGGTACCCATTCTTTAATATATTTGTAGAGATTTTCCTGAGGCATTGAAAGGTTAAATGTTGTTCAGGGTCTCATAGTCATATATGGAAGAGATAGGACTTGGACTCAAGTCTTCCTGACTCTGAAGATGGCTTCCTATTCACTCTACTGTGCTGCCTATCATTGTTATTGTTTTCATCTGTTCTACTAATCTCACTTCTCCATGCAGCCTGACATTTGACCCGAGGGGGCCAAAATTCAGAGACTGCCTTTCATCAGTACACGAGCTTCTGAAACTTAGCCTCTGGCTAGCAAGAGCAGCTGGGTAAATTCAGAAGCTACCCTGTGACCCCCTCTAGCTAAGTCCCCATCATTTGCCATCATTCCTAAACCAGGGATAATGGTCTCCCCTCCCCTTCCCAAATGGATTTAACTTTAAGAGTTGATCTGAGGAATGGTTTGTGCCATTAACCTCAGACAACTGTGGCCATTGTGGCTCTGAGTCTCTGCTTGGCCAAAAGTGAAGGAGAGAAATCGCTCCCTTCTGAGCTTCCTTATTACCGTTGAACATGGCGCCTTCTTTCTCATCACCAAGGCTTGCCACCTCATGCTCCTTCATTCCTTATGTCCAGCCAGTTACAAGCTTTGTTGTTCCTATCATCACAGAAGCATCTGCACATGTTCCCTTCTTTCAGTGTTCACAGCCACCACTGTAGTCCAGACCCTTTCCAACTTTGTCCTAGAAACTATTGCAACAGCCTTTTAACTGCTCTCTGAGACTCAGATATCTGTCTGTGTCTCTCAGTGTCTCTGTGTTTCCCTCTCTCCAATTCATCCTTCAAAGAGCTGCCAAGTGATTTTTCTGAAGCTCAGGTCTGACTGTGTCACTATACTCCTCAAGATACTTCAGTGGTCCCTATCTCCTCCAGGATCAAATGTAAATTTTTTGGTATTTAAAGCCCATCCAAAAAGGGTCCCAACCTACATTTCCAGCTTCATTTCATATCATTCCCATTCATTTGCACTCCAGACCAGCCAAACAGGCTTTATTAGTGTTCTTCCCACCTGAAACTCCATCTCCCATCTCCATGACTTTGCACATGCTATTTCCCACGACTGGAATGCGTTCCCTCCTCACTTAAGGCTCTCAGAATACGTTTTCCTTCAAGGATCACTTCAGACACCACTTTTTACACCCTCCTCTTCTTCTCCCTCCTCTCTCTTCCTTTCCAAATCCACATTTACATAGTGCTTTCAGATTTTTTTTTTTTATTAAACAAATGCTTTATTAACTTCTGGTTTACATCATTCATTTCCACCAGATTATGAGTTACATTTTTCCCCCATTTTTTCCCTACCCACCACCCCAGAATAGCAGTCCCACTAGATATCCCCTCATCCAATCTGCTCTCTCCCATATCTTCTCCCATACCCCCTTCGACTTTGCCATTAGGGCAAAGTGAATCTCTGAGCCCCACTGCCTGGACATCTTATGAAACATTTAATTTTAAAACTTTGATTTTCAGATCCATTCCCCTTCTCCCTTGTCACCCACTCCCTCTGAGAAGATAAGCAATTCAGTATGTGTTGTACATGTATATCTATGCGAAATATTACCATAGTAGATATATTGTAAAAGACTGCTTATATTTCCCTCCCACCTGTCTCACCTCCCACCTGGTCCATTCCCTACTTTGATCCTGTCCCTCTTTGATAGTGGGTACTTCTAACCTCCCCTCTCCCCAGAATGCCCTCCCCTCCATCATCCCCCCTCTCATCCCCCTTTCTCCTACTCAGGAGAGTGAGTGAGGGTAAGATATTCCATTTAGTATATATGTGATTCTCTCCTTGAGCCAACTTCAATGAGAATATGCTTTTACCTTTTTGCCTTCCTGTTCTTCCCCTCCCCTGCAACTACTTCCCCTTGCCTCTTCTACATGAGATAGTTTACCCTACCCTGTCTCTCTCCATCTCCTCTTGCCACTTTCCTCTCTCACCTCTTGACTTCACCCCTTAAGAATGATCCCTTCCTTGGGGCGGCTAGGTGGCTCAGCGAGCAGAGAGCCAGCCCCGGAGCCAGAAGAACCCGAGCTCGGATCCAACCCCAGACACCCAACACACAAACAAAAACCCAGCCATGTGAACCTGGGCAAGTCACCCAACCCCAATTGCCCTCCAAAAAAAAAATAATAATCATCCCTTCCCATCAAATTCAACCTGTGCCCTCTATCCATGTATACCTGTGAACATATGCCATATACCCTTCTTCAATTATTTTCATAATGAGAAAGGTTTCATCAAACACAGTTATTGTTTTTCCATGTAGGACTGTAAATAGCCCAACTTTGATAAGTTCCTTTTGATTTCTTTTCCTTGATTGCCTTCTCAAGCATCTCTTGCTTCTTGTGTCTGAATGTCAAATTTTCTATTCAACTTTGGTTTTTTCATCAAGAATGCTTGAAAGTCCTCTATTCCACTGAATGACCATATTTTCCCCTGAAACAAAATACTCAGTTTTGCTGGGTAGGTGACCCTTGGGTTCATTCCCAGTTCTTTTGCCCTCTGGAATATCATATTCCATGCCCTTCGATCCCTCAGTGTAGAAGCTGCCAGGTCCTGAGCTATTCTGATTGTGTTTCCACAATATTGAAATTGTTTCTTCCTGGCCGCTTGTAGTATTTTCTCCTTGTTCTGGGGATTCTGGAACCTGGCTATAATATTCCTGGGAGTTTTCTTTTTGGGGTCTTTTTCAGGAGGTGATCGGTGGATTCTTTCAACCTCTATTTTGCCCTCTGTATCTAAAACATCAGGGCAATTTTCCTTGAGAATTTCTTGAAGGGTGATTTCTAGGTTCTTTCTTTGATCATGGCTTTCGAGTAGTCCAATAATTTTTAAATTATCTCTCCTGGATCTATTTTCCAGGTCAGTGGTTTTTCCCATGAGATATTTCACATTGCCTTCTAATCTTTCATTTGTTTGGATCTGCTTAACAGCATCTTGATTTCTCATAAAGTCACTAGCTTCCATTTGCTCCAGTCTAACCCTGAAGGAATGAATCTCCTCAGTGAGCTTTTGAGATTCTTTTTCCATCTGGCAAATTTGACTTTTTAAGGCATTCTTCTCCTCATTGCCTTTCTGAGCCTCTTTTGCCATTTGAGTTAGTCTATTTTTTAAGGTGTTATTTCCTCAGTCAGGCTGTTGACTGTCATTTCATACTTTTCTTGCATCTTTTTCATTTCTCTTCCCAAATTTCCCCCCACTTCTCTTATCTGCTTCTTAAGGTCCTCTATAGCCTGTAGCCAGCTTGTATTTTCATTTGGGGCTTTTGGTGCAGGAGTTCTGACCTCACAGTCCTCCTCCATGCTTTGAGCCTCTTTGCCCCTAAAATAGGAGTCCAATGTTGAACTTTTCTGTTTATTTTGTTTCATTTGCCTAGGCATGTTGCCACTTAATTACTTGATTTTTCGGCTTGTTGCCACAGTGGGACTCTGCCACCAGACAGGGGAGCTTCCGCCCAAACGTGGGGTCTTCACAACTTCCACCAGTTGGGTGGCCTCTGTAAAGCCTCCACCCACTCTGGCAAGTTGGATACCCACCCCAAACTTCCCCCCCCACACCACAATCCAGATCCAGGCAGTTTAAAGCAAAAGCAATTAACCCCCAGACTGATTGCTGGATCTTCCTACAGTTTGCAGACCAGGGGCTAGAGCCACTATTGATGCTGCAAAATGGCTTCTGTGCAGCTGTTTCTTCAGCAGCTTTTTGCCCCCAGGGGAGGAAGCCACGTGTTCCCCAAATACTGGTCCCAAAGTCCATAGGGCACTAACCTCTCACTTTGTCCTAGGCATATCTGTGCTGATAATTCTGGAATCGCCACAATTGCTGGTATTCTGGGGTTCCACCAGCCTGCTGAAGGCCTGGCCGCCCTGGGGCTAAAACCGTGGACCTGGGCTTGGCTCTGCAGGCTGCACTGTCAGTTCCCAGCGCGCTGGGCTGCCTGCTCTCAGAGCGCTTCGCTGGCTGCTCCCTGCAGGGCTGCTGGGCTGTCCTCAGCAGGAGGTTAGCTTCTCTGTGCCGTTCTGTGGGTGCTGTGGCTCCAGAAGTTGTTACGAGCTCCCTTTCACATTGTTTGAAATTTGTGTGGGGCAGAGCACATTGGAAATGCTGTTTCTACTCCCGCTTTCAGATTTTCAAAGGGATTTTTCATGTGAAATAGATACTATAATTATCCCCATTTTACAGATCAGGAAACTGAGGTTGAAAGAGATTAAGTGATTTGCCTCTGGTCATATAACTGGTAAGAGTCTGAGGCAGTTCCAAGAGTCTGGAACTCAATCTTTTTTACTTCTCCTCTGGCATTCTATCCTCTCTGCCACCTAAGATGATCTCTCCAGTTGAGGCAATTCTCCCCTGCCCCTCCCCTTGCCTAAAAAGACATAAGAAAAGTTTGACATATTTTGTATATAAATGGATATGTATACAGAGTCTCCCTGACAAGATTGGAAATGTGCATAAGAAAATAATTTTCCCTCTTCTCTTTATATTCCCAGCACTTATCACAGTGCCTGGCACTAAGAAGGTGTTTAATATTTTCATTGGTTAATTATTGTTAAGAAAAAGCACTGACCCTAAGACCCAGAAAAGTGAGATGACTTGGCCAAAGTCTCTCAGCTAGCAGGGATCTGAGGTGTTCTCCCTGACATGAATTCTTCTCTATTCTGTACAAAGCACTACCCCCTCAGGACTCAGCCAACCCATGGGGTCTTCCCTTGGCACAGACATCAAACCCTTGCCAGTAGGTAAGACCTTCCAGAACCCCCTTGCCTGGCATTGCCTTCAAGAACCCAGAAGGAGACCACAGTAACAAAACCATTTTATGTGGAGCCTGGGGACCTTGTTTGGAATCCCAGCATTGATAATATTTGTGTGATCCTGGGTTGAGCTAATAAAAAGAGGAGGGAGCGTCTGCTAATCTCAGCAGAAGGGAAAGGCTTGGACTTTTTAGTTTGGGGAAATTTTAAGAAGTAGGTAATTATTATTTCCCTGGGAAAAATAAAAGAAATGAACAAACAAAACCAAGACAAGTGAAACCCTACATTTGAGAATTAGTGACTTGTCAAAACCTACAGGGAAATGGGATCTTTCTCTTCTCTTTCTTGTTCAGATTTTGTGACCCAGATACTGTCAGCTCAGAGCTGCTGAAAGAGACTTGGGAAGAAAAGATTTATCTCCATTAGCCTGGTTGGGCTCTATTCCTCAAACACGGCCATTTTTTCCTAGTAAATATCCAAACAAGGCTTGGCTTCCTCAAAATCTGGGCAAGAAACAGCTTGCAGAGAATTTTAGTGACTTCAGTGTAGATAACGAGAAAAGAAAGTTATTTTTCTCCCACTGTTCCTCGTTATTTGTCCTGAAGTCCAGAGTGGTTCCCCCTGCCCTCCCTCCACCATACATGCATACACATCTTTGAGCCAAATGCAGGATCTGGCAGAAAATGCCCCAGACCTTTCTGTAAACGAATGCAGCCTTTAAACAGAGAGGCCCCTTCTGATGATGCTTGTATGATGCATCACTAGGGCAATGAGCCCATCTGCTCTTATTCAGATTTATCCTCACAAAAGATCACAGATTAAGAGCTGAGAGCAGCCTTAGAGGCCACAAGTCCAATCTCTGCATTTTACTGATGCCATTAGAGGTTAAGTCATTGACTTAATGAAACACAGGTCATATGTCAGAGGCAGGATTTGAAAGCAAACCCACCGACTTCAGAGTCTGTTCTGACCTGGAAGGGACCATTAAGGTCACTCTGTCCAACCCCTCCATTTTGTAGAGAGGTAAATGGGGGCCAAGGAAGGAACTGGTTTGCCCAACATCTCACAGTGCCCACCGAGCCCAAGTGCCAAGCGCCACTTGGATATGACATTGCTCTTCACTCATCTGAAAAAGAAATGACTGAGCATTGGGGAGGAGCAGAGTTTTCATTGCTCCTATATTGTAAAAGGCCTTTGGATCCCTAAGTCTAAAAACCTCAGACAGCTCCAACTTACTAGCTTCAATCTTTTATGTGGGCCTTTCTAACTGATATCTTTACCCATTATTCCTCAGAAACATTCATCTCCTTCTGCTACTTCTCCCTCACCAGCTTGACATCACAGGACTTCAGTTAAGTGCTGGCCACAAGCAGAATGACCAAATGGATAACTGAAGCACTGTGTGTTCAGCATTCCTGCCCACATTCTGTTGAACCTTTTGGGACTGTCATATCCCATCAATAAGTGGTGTTGACCTTGCTATTCACTAAAACCTGAGATCATTTTTTCCCTTTTAAATATGAATGACCACATCTCCCCCATTCTGTGCATGTATGCATGTTTTTTGGTTTTAACTGAAATGCAAGGTATTCTCCAGAAACCCTTATACTCATCTTTCCGAGGCTAACTTTCTTGGTCTCTTTCTTCCTTCCTTCCTTCCTTTCTGCTTCTTTCTTTCTTTCTTCTCTGCTCCCTCCCCCGCCCCACTGAGTTTAAATTCTACTGGGGTGGAGAAGGGCAGGGCAGTGATATCACACTAGCAGAGATAAATAATTTAAACATTATGAGAAGAGGAGAGCCCAAGAGCTAGAAGGTGTGGGTTTCCCATTGAAGGTAGCAAATGGAGTTGAAAAATGAAGGAAGTGAAGGATTCTGGGAAATCCATTGCAGGGATGGGGAGTGCCTATGCTAACCCATGGGGTAGGAACAAAGCCTTGGCCAGTTCGACTGCAGGCATGGTGGTAAGTGGAGGTAAGGGGGAGAAAACAAGGAAAGCAGTCAGGAAATGCAAGCTAGAATTCAATTATAAAAGGATGTCAGATGGCAGGCTCAGGAGTTTCTTTGTTACCCCAAAGGCAACAGGCAGCTGATGAAGCTTCTTTGAGCAGTGACTGACAGGTGGGATCTGTGCCTTAAGAACTTTATTCGATGCATTGAGTACTGGTCTTGGATTCAGGAAGACTTAGTTTAAATCTGACCTCAGACACTAACTTGCTGTATGAACCTGGGTTCATACTTAATAACACTTAACCTCCTTTTCCCTTAGTTTCTTCAACTGTAAACTAGGGATAATAATCTTCCTCAGTTTCCTTAAGTGTAAAATTGTGGGCAGCAAGATAGCCAGATGGATGGTGTGGGCAAAGAGTCAGGAAGACCTGAGTTCAGATCTGACCTTTGATGCTTACTAGCTATGTGACCCTGGGCAAGTCACTTAACTTCCATTTGCCTCAGTTTCCTCATTTATAAGATGGAGAAAATGATGGCAGCTCCTTTCCAGGGCTGTTGTCAGAGCCTAAAGAGATAATAATTGTTTGGTGCTTAGCACAGCACTTGACACATTAATTTTAACAATTATTAATAGCACTGCCTCCCAGGGTTGCTGAAATGATCAAATGAGATAATATGTGTAGTGCCCTGCAAACATGAAAGCATGACGTAAACGCTGGCTCTCATGATTATTGCCACTATTATTCTCATTCTTATTTTCATTTCAGGAGCTGTGTGGAGAGATGTGAGAAGGGGCAGTGACGAAGAAGAGGATGAAGTAGGAGGCTTATTAAGACAGTCCGGGGAAAAGGCGATGTGAGGGAGAGAAGGCTGCCTCCTCCCCTTCCCTACGGGGACCAGTCCTTTGCCAAATCTTGTCTTTTCTGCCCTTTCAGCATATCTCCCATCTAGCTGCTTCCCTCCACTCACATTGACAACTCACTTCATCTTTCACCTGGACTCATAGGGAGGAAACACAAATAAGAAAGGGTGATCACCTTGCCCTAGGGACATGGTAAAGAAGCCTTGGGGGTGGGTAGGGTCAAACCTGAGAAGCTTCATGGCACCACTTTGAAGCAGAGAAGGTATGAGGACCACTGGAAAGGCATTCTGCCTTCGGGGAACAGGAAGGGTGAAGGCCAAGAGGCAAGGAGACCTTCCTGGTAGTTTAGGGACCTGCCGAGGGCTGGCTGGGAGTGAAGGGTCTTACCCCCCCCACCCCCCCAGTGAGAGGGAGGAGAAGAGCTGCCAGTCACTGAAGGATTTTAAAATCCCCAGTTAAAATTTTCTGGTGAATAACACAGGATCCTAGAGCTAAACCAGAAAGGACCTTGGACGTCAGTTAGTTCAACCTCCAGGAAACTTGGGCTGAGACCCATCAATTTTCTTGTCCAAGGTCACTCAGTAGTAAGCATTAGATGTTGGGTTTGAATCTAATTCCTCTGACTCCCAAAGCAGGGATCTTTCTATTGAATTTTATTGCTTTCAATGGAGACCCACTGGAGACTTCTGAGTGAAGGAATGTCATGATCTGTGGAGATGTTTCTTGTTGAGCTGCAAAAAAACCTAATTCTGAATAGTCAGAGGCCCTGGGCTCGAACCTTGACTCTGCATGTGTGACCTTGGCAAGTCCTTTTTTCTTCTGGAGTCTTTTTCCACATCTGTAAAATGTCGGGGTTGGCCTAGCTGGCCTCCAATGTACCTTTCATCTCTCAATCAAATGTCTAGGAATGTTCTAAGAAAGGATTTAAGTGTTCTTGGGTCCTGAATGGATCATTTTGGGGAGGGAGATGCTGGAATCTTCCAGGGACGTCTGGGAAAAGAGCCTAAAAGAATGGGCAACATGGGTGGGGTGGGCAGAGTAGAGGGATTGTCCCTTGATTTAGCCTTCAGAACTCAAGACTTCTGGCCTCATCTCTAACCCAAATTCACTGCAGGCACTCAAAGCAGATCCTTGTTCTTGCATATTGTCTTTCCCCTTAGAAGGTGAGTGCTTCTGGGACAGGGATTGCTTGGTTTTTGACTTTCGTTGTATCTTGGGCACTTAGCACCAGAGCCCAACACAGCAAATGCTTCTTAGATCCTTGTTGAGTGACTGTTGACTGACATGTCACCAAACGTCTCCAGGTTTCATTTTCTTCTCATATAAAATGAGGTAGTTGGACCAGATGACTTGTAAAGTGCCTCAGTTTTCCTAGGTTCAGAAGTCTAAAGCAGCATCTCCAGTGCTGATCTCACAATCGCTGCTTTGTAAAACCTTAGCTAGCCAAAGCCTTTCTTTTATAAGCTAAGCTATTCTGTATACTGAAAGCCTGACTCTTCCTTCTCCCAGTGTGTTCAGCTTCTTCCTCCAAGCTTCCCCCATTCTCAGTCATCCTACTCAGAGACTCAAGAGGGTGGAGTCATGGGAGGGAGGTACAGATAGGAATTGGGTTTGGGATTGCCTGATGGCAAATAGAATAGACATGGGGGTAGAAAGCTCAGGATCAAGCAGTACTCTGTCTCTAGCTCTGTCTTTCTGTGTTTCTCTCTTTCTGTCTCTGACTCTCTGTCTCTGCAAAAAAAAAAAAAGGAGGCATTTTGAGAGACATTCAGTACTGCTGCTTTCCCAGAAGGCAGGAGGTCTATATGATGTGAGAACCCTTAGGAAGAATTGTCAGATACCATTTCCCATTTGAGTTGTTCTGTCCTGAGCAGCCTTTCAGGAAAGCTTGAGAGGCAGCCTATGGTCATGGGAACCCCAATGACTTTGATGTCACAGGGTCTGTGTTCAGATCTTGTTTCATTTGATCCTGTGCAAGAAGGGATATTAGAGGCCATCTAATCCAACCCCCTCATTTTACAAGATGGGTAACTGAGATTCAGGGAGGTAAAATGACTAAGTATCACAGGATCATTATTTTATAAGGGCTGTGGAAGTCACATAGCCCAAGCTCCTTATTATATGGCTAAGGAGGTTGAGGCTAGACCATTGAAAGTGGCTCAGATTTGAACCCAGGATCTTCCGACTCAAATTCCATCAGTCTTTCTCTTGTGTGATTTCCTCGACCTGATGAGCCTTCGTTTCCTTCTATAAAATGGGGGCGTTGTATTAGAGTATCTCTGCTGACCTTTGTGTTTCCAAGTCCATGATCCTGGTGTCCAGATATTTTCAAATAATGATAGAACTGTTTATTGTTGTTGTTATAGATTCATGATTCTATCCATGCAGCAAACTTCCAGTGTGGTAACTTCCTTCCTCAAATGGAAAAGGCCATTGATCTAGAACTTACAGTCTTAAATCAGGCATTCTTAACCCAGAGTCTGAGACCTTCATCCCCAAACTAATATTAATCACTGTATTTCAATATAATTGGTTTTCTTCTTACATTTTATTTTATTCATTTAAAAACTTGGTTCTGAGAAGGGATTCAGAAACTTCAACCGTCTGACAGACAAAGGGGTCCAAAGAGCCCCTGTCCTAGTGAGATGCCCCAAACCCTGAGAGAAGATATGGCCAGTCCAGAGTCCCAGAGCAGGTAATGTGGGAGGTAGGAGGTACACCCACCTTCTAGGCTCCCAGACCTGCTTTCTATCCCATTCCAGGCTAACATTCTGAAAATAAATACTTCATGTATTTTATATAAAAGTGACAAAGTATGGCATTGCTGTTCATCCTGCAACCTGGAGAGTTTACCATTAGAATTTTAAAAGAAAATAATTTCATTCTTTTCCCCTTTCTGATTTTTGCAAAGAGGCCTGAGTTGAGCTTTCCTTTCTTCTTAAAGAGAAGGGAAATATGGTGACACTTGTTGGCCTTCTCCTGCCCTGAATGAATGAGAGTCCTCCATCAGGCACTGATTCACCATCAGTCATAGTTTAGGAGTTAGCTTCTGTGGGGTCTGGCCATGGTGGAGTCTGCAGGGACAGCCAGGCCTTTCAGAATGAGCTCTGTCCATGACCAAACCCTAGCTATTTTTAGGAGAACTTCTTGAGCCATCTGATAGGTTGGGACACAAACATCAAGCTATGTTTTTACAAGCTCTTTATTTTAAGAACTCTCTTGGCAATCTCTGAATTCAAGGTGAAGCTCCAGCAGCATCCTGGTATCCCAGGGCCATGTTCTGGGTTCTGGCTACAGCTGAATGGGTGTTACCTCACTCTAAGTGAGTACCTGAAAAGGACTTAGCCTAAAAGGGCCTGGGCCTCTCGTATCCTGAGTCATCTCCAGTCATCCTGATGGATATGTGACCACTGGACCCATAAGACTCTGGAGGAGAAAGTGAGGCTGATGACCTTGCCCAGCCCTCCCTCACTCTAATCCAAGTTGACTGCAAGTCATGGCATCATTCCCTGATGCCACGCAAGCTTTACAGCTAGCTCAAACACCATCATGGCACCATGTGGTCAGCACCCAAAGGCTTGGTGCTGGAAGGGACTTTGGTCATTGTCTGGAGCAAGTCTACTGAGGCCAGAACGGGCAAAGTGACTTGCTGAGGGTCTTCAAGTAGAAGAGCTGGGACCTGAACCCAGGACCCCGATTCCAGATCAGTCCTGATTCTTACTGTTCTCTGCTCTCTCTCATTTTAACGCACTTTTCTGGGAGCTATGGAGGGTAATCACACATAGCCACAGAATGAAGGCACTGGAAGGGACCTGGGAGGGAGAGTATAGTCTGCCTGGCCAGATTTACAGATGAAGAAAATGAGATCAGGGAAAGAAAAGTAATTTCTGAGAGTCAAAGGCAGAGCTGCCAGCTGAATTCAGCCCTCCTGCCTCTCCTGTCCAATACTCCATCTCCTCACCAATCTTCCCTCCCCCCCCCCAGGAAGCTTCACCCAACCCCCCAATTCCAGAACCTTCCCTCTGCTCATTATCTATCTCATGGATAGTTGGCTTTGTATATATTTGTTTGCATTTTGTCTCCCCAATAAAACTATGAACTCTTTGGGAGCAGGAGCTGTCTTTCACCTCTTCTGTATCCCCTGTACTGGGCACATAGTAGGCACGTAATAAATGTTTATTGAAATTTAAATGTTTATATATCCTTTCTCTAGTTAGTTTGGACATATCTGTACATTGTTTCCCCCATTAGATAGTGAGGTCCTTGAGGGACTGGCTTTGGCTATAGCACTTAGGACAATTCTTGGCAGATGGGAGGTGCCTAATAAATGCTTGTTGACTGACTGACTGACTAGATACTCACACTCTCCAGGTCCCTTATGATTAGGCCCAAAATGATCTGATTCATCAGTGGACCATTTCCATGCTAAGGATATGCGGGTCCAGGGCCTCCTGGTTGATCCCTGCATTTTCTATCACCAGGGGCCAGAACCTGTGGCTCTTCCCACACAGTCAAAGCACACATACCTAGGTCCTTAGTTGAAATCAATTGCAGCAGATGAGGGAGACCAGCATCCACCCCTGTTGTATCTATATTGTATATTATAGGCTTGTTGTATGCCCTGTCACTTAAATCTCTATGTTTGGCAACATTAAGTTCTTCTGAGACTGATCTGAAATAATTTTAAATGTCATGTCATTAAGCTTTCTAGTTTGTTCAGTCCTGTCTGACTCCTTGTGACTCCATTTAGGGTTTTCTTGGCAAAGATACATGGCCATTTCCTTCTCCAACCCATTTTTTCAGATAGAGTAACTGAGGTAAACAGGGTTAAGTGACTTGCCCAGGGTCACACAGCTAATAAATGTCTGAGGGAGGATTTGAACTCAGGAAGAAGAATGTCCTAGCTGCCACTTAACTGCCAGGAGAGAGGAAAGAACGAAAGCAAACATGCCCTCCCTCACTGGAGGTGGGCTCAGCAGCATGGCAAAGCATGAAGACAGCATAAGGGAGGGAGGAAGAAGGCAGCCCCTGGAAACTAGCCCACTGATGACTATAGTTAGTCAACCTAAGGTCCCTTTCATGCTCATTTTTGAGCATTGGAGGCAACCGAGACAGAGGTTGTGAGGAAAGATTTCAGTCATCGCTACTTATCTCATTAAGGAATACAAAGGAAAGACCTTTATTCTGTTTGCCTCTTATGGTTGTGGTTTCCTCTCTCCTCACCCCACCCCCTTAGCCTTCTGCCTTGCTCCCCAGGCAACTGATTTCCAAACCCACCGGGTGGGAGGGACAACACAGGAATCCTTCCAAATCCCCAATTCTGTCTAGACCTCAGTTCCCTCATCTGTAAAATTAGCCCTGAACAAGTCCCTTCACCCTGCTTGCCTCAGTTCCTCATCTGTAAAATGATCTGGAGAAGGAAATGGCCCAGCCCTCCAGTGTCTGCCAAGAAAACCCTGAATGTGGTCACAAAGAGTCAGACAGGATTGAACAACGCCTGAACTGAGCTGAAACCTAAAGTCTGAGAAATCTTTACAAAGAATATTGGATAGCTATTTCACAATCATTGGCTTCCTTTGCAGCCCCATGTGTTTTACTTCACATATTTAAAATCATCACTGTGAGACATTCATAAGTTTCATGAGACTGCTGAGGGCTCAGGAGCCAGATGATGAGATGACCTGTGAGGCTCTTCCCAGCTGGAAAGCCTCTACATGTATGGAAAAGTCTTCCATCTCTTCCTGGAGAAGAGGAATATTCAGCATGCCCCACTCCTGGAGTTCCAGGAAGCCACGTATCATTTAATCAGGCCCTCATGTAAATGGCAGCTTTCATGGAAGTCCAGGTAAGCAGGGACCTTCATGGTAAGAAACAGAACCTGAGGCCAGATCCTTCTCTGCCTTAGTCACTGTGGATCTCACGTTGGGAATTAGAGCCCTTCCTCTTTACTTCCTAGGCAGTAGGATCTACATGGCATGGAAGGGTTTAGAAAGCAGCTTGGCTCCCAGCCACAGCAGGAAGACATAAGTACAAACCTCTGACTTCATCTATTACAGGTGAGGAACTAGACTGAGAAGAGCAAAGCCACTTCCTGGGGATGCCCCAGCTGCCAATGGCCAGAGCAGGGACTGGAGGAGAGACTTACCCAGACTTGGGCTCCAGGGCTCTGGGCTCTTTGGGAAGATCTGGAGACTCCCCAAGATCAAGACTATGGCTTAGAGTTGTATGTAAGTGGGCAATGGGCAGCCCCTTTCATTCAATTACAAAATGATTGCGGCCCCTCATGTACTTGGAGGTTTGCGAGCCCTGTAGCCACAAGGTGTGGGGAACGAGTATGTTCCTTCTCTGTCACTACAGTCACAATCCCCAACAAATCCGTAGCTCTCCCAGGTTTATAAAATGCTTAATGATCTCACCCAAGCCTCACAACAGCCCTCAGAAGCACTGAGGCACTGTGGGTATGACAGGAATTTTTGTTCCCATATTACAGGTGGGGAAACTAAGGTCCAGAATATTGTAAAAGGTGATGCCACAGCTAGTGGCTCAATTCAAATCCAATTCGATTTTGCACCCTTGTTTTTGCTTTTCTGAGCACCAAAACTGCAGATGTAGAATACTAATGCTTTCATTATGTTGCATGAATTCAAGAGGATCTCATCTTGAGTATGTAAAGCAGTGCCACCAGCGATGTTCAAACTCAGGGATTCAGAGGAAATGCATAATTCATGTCAGAAATATTCACTTTAACCTCTTCCTGCCCGGCCACTCAGGCTGGCAGCGTGGGGAGGAGGGGGCCATGCATGGCTCTGGCCAGCAGCCCCCCATCCCCACTACCACCTCCATTGTCATTCCCAAGCCTCCTTCCCTTTGTTTAGCTCTCTCCCCTTTCAACGTGTAACTGGGTCAAAAATCCAGGAGGGAAATGAATATTCTTCAAGGACACGAATTCCAATATTCTGCATAAATGGGAAAACCAGAGGGGGTTATAGTCCTATAGTGGGGAAAGGAAATGTGCACATTTTAATTTAAAGGAGGAAAATTCCATCAGAAAAGCAGCAAGATGTGGAGGTTAGAAAACTGACTTCAAAGTCAGTAAAACATGAGTCCAACACATCTGATCTATAATGGCTGTGTGATCTTGGGTAAGTCACTTAACCTCTAAGGACTTTGGGCAATATCTGTAAAGCTGGAAGGAGCAGAGAAGGTGCTAACCTGCGCTGGTAGAGGTGCTTGCATGCTAGCAGCTATTGACCAGTGAATCCTCCTTCTGTTCCAAAAATCCCATTGAATATGAGGCTTGAACTCCCACCATCCCTCTCCCCCAAACTTTACTTTGACCTCTCAGCTATGACCTCATATCATAACTGGTAATATTTATTACTCAATCAACAAGCACTTATCGAGTGACTATTAGGCACTAGGCATATACAGAAAGCTAAAAATAGTTTAGCCTCTGCCCTCTAGGAGCTTATGTTCTAGGCATGAGGGGATGGCAACATGTACCCATATAAATACATACAAAATAAATGATGATTCTGCATGCATGTGTGTATGTAAGGATGTGTGTTGGTAAGGAGTGTGCATGTGTGGGTTTGGATGCACTACTGACTTTGGACAATTAGGAAAAATCGTCCTTGAAAGAAGGGGGTGGAGTTACATGTCTAGCACAGGCTAGACATGGCAAATTGCTTGCCTTCTCAATGAGGTAAGGAAGGAAGGGAGGGAGGGAGAAAATTTGGAACTTAAAATAAAAAAAAAGAATGTTAAAATTGTTTTTACATTTAATTGGGAAAAATATTAAACAAGAAAAAGGGGGTGTTTAAGTTGAGTTTTGAAGGAAACCAGAGTTCAGAAAGAGCTGAAATGATAAAGGAAGGTACTCTAGACAGGGGTCACCCCTCAAAGAAATGGGCAGAGAAAGAGGAGGGGTGGTGACACATGGGGAGAAGCAAAAAGGGCAGAGTGACTGGATAGATGACTGGACAAGAGTATCCCAGTAAGAAGGAAAATGGGGAGTGATAATGAATATGCAGGGAGTAAATAATAAGCTGTCAGTCAATCAACATGCATCTAGTAAGCACCAACAGTGCCAGGCACTGTGCTTGGTGCTGGGGACACAGGTGAGAGTGAGCTAATACCTGAGGTCAAGGGTTAAGGAGCTTATCATCCACTAGAAAGGTGCAATGGTTTTAGAAATGAGTAAAGAGAGGAGAAATACAAAATAAATACAGGTCAGCTTGGGGAGCAAGGGGGTAGCAAGTGGGGCAAGCAGGGAAGGCTGTATGGAGGAGGTGACCTTCAAGGGGTCTATATTCATATGACAAAATACTTTAGCGTATGACACCCTTTACAAATCTGGGAGAATCTGAAACACTTTCCAGCCTCTAAGGCTGGCCATTCCTGAAGCAGGCTCCTTCACTGTAGCCCTTCCTGGACCTTTCCCTTTTCCGGAACCCTCCACCATCTTCCTTGCTCGAGGCTTCCAGCTCTGTAACTCTACACAGCCTAATTGCCTGTAACATTGGAGTCAGGCAAGCAATGAGAAGAGCCTGAATGAGGCACACTCCACCCCACCCCACCACCCCCCCACACACCTGACCCTCTTCTGCATCTGTGACCAGATATGCTGGATGGGGTCACCCCACTCCTTGCCATGTACTCTTGGATCCAGATCCAGTGACACCAGCCTCCTGGCTATCCCACCAACAGGATGCACCATCTCTCACCTCTGGGCATTTCTCTGGTTGCCCCCATCACCTCTAATGCTCTCCCTCCTCTGGTCTGACCCCTGACTGCCCTAACTTCCTTTGAGTCCTAACCAAAATCACTCCTTCTACACCCCTCTTAGCTCCACTGCTTCCCAAGCCGTTCTGTACATCATTTACTTTCTCCGTGATTGTTTGCAGGCTGTCTTCCCTATTAGATTGTAAGCACCTTAAGGGAGCAGGTTCTCTTTTTCCTCTTTTTGTATCCCCTATTGCTTAACTCAGTGTCTGCCACATAGTAGGCACTTAATTATTGTCTATCAAATTGAATTGAACCTAGGCTTGCCTACACTGCCTGGCAAAATATAGCAATCCCCTGGCCCTGGCTTCAGGTCACCTCTTACTGCCTTCTCAACCTCCTTCCTCCTCCTGCACTGGCCTAACATATTGCCCAGACTTAGACACTGCACTTGACTGAATTGTAGATGGCACATAGTAGGTACTTTTAGATGCTTGTTACTTGGTGGATGAGTGTATCCTGTGCCTCGGGAGGCAGAGCTGCATCCTTGTCTCCCCAGCTGTCCTTATGGAGCACCCTGTTGGAATACTTCCCCATTGTGTCCTTGAATTACGTGGCTGGATCTCCAGACAGTGTCTGCTGCTCTCAGGTTCTAGAGTTCCCACCCCATTGGTCTGCTCTTCTCAAACTATGGCAAGTGAGCCCCCACTAGTGACATTCCCTTTAACTACTTTCCTATATTTGCTTTCTCTATGATTGTTTCACACAAAGTACCTTCCCTTGTATGAGTTCAAGGGGACCAAAAAACAGTGAATTGATTTTTATATTGCTGGATAGCTTGTTTCTTCTGTAAATATTCAAGTCTCCCAAGAAGCCACTACTAGCTGGCATGGTGTATTATCTAAGTGGATCCTCACAACATGGTAGGATAGTGTAGACATCATCATTTCCATTATACAGATAAGAAAAGTGAGGTTTAGAAGCATGAAGTGGTCACAGGACAAGGAGCCAGCAGAGTCGAGATCTGAATTCAATCATCTCTTCAATAAATGTCCAACTGTTTGGACTCCATCATGTTGTGTCTTCTATTGGTGCCATAAGTTATGGTTTCCCAACAAGTGCCTGGAGAGCTTTGGCGAACTCAGACGATGTTGTTGTGAGTCACCGTGGACCGAATTGCTTCACTTCTCTTTGCTATTTCTGATGGGTGGCAAGGGTGATGATAATTGTGGCAGAGGCAAAAGGAAAGAACAGCATTTGTGGGTGTTTGTACACATAAGATCAGGTATGTGTGTGGGTGAACTGATGGCCAATCATTATGACTGGTGGCCATGGGGAGTCAAGTCAAGAGGGCTCACCTTACTAGAAGACAGGGACCTTGGAAGGGATCTAAACAGTGCAAACTCTAGGTACTTTATGATATAATATGATGATATGATATGAAAGAGAGACAGACAGACAGAAAGACAGAGACAGAGAGACAGGGAGATGACTGAGGACACTGCTGGGCATTTGGTTTGACCCAGGTTGACTTTCTCTGTGAGTGAACTTTTTGACAATCATGAGTACTCGAAGACCATTACTTCTGCAAGAGTCTAATCTTGACCCCTTTTGTCTTCAGCTATTTAAGATCTGTGTAGTATCTATTTAAGACCAGGGACTGTGTACTTGGGGATGGGGAATAGCTTTTGCAAAAGCATGGAGGCAAGAAAGAGACGACCATTTCTGACCAGCAGGCCACTTTGGCAGGTGTTTAGAGTGCATTAAAAAGAGTAATGCAAACAGCTAAGGAGAGGTCAGCGGAAACCAGCCTGTAAAGGACATGAGGTATCTGACAGGAGGTTACATTTTAGACTGAAAATAATTGGAAGCAATTGAAGCTTCTTCTACAGGAAGGACTGTATCAGGGCTGTCCTTCAGGAAATCCTTTGAACAGTCGTAGGGAGGGGGAGAGACTGGACACAGGGAGACACTTGGGAGGCTCAGGTGATCCATCCTGACCTAGGACGAGGGTCTTGGGAGGGCTGACTCGGGGATGGATGATCATCAGCCCAGAAATATGATGGAGACATGGGGAATAAAAGAGCTGGCATCTTTATTTTTCAGGGCCATTTTTCCTTTTATTTTCTTTTTAATGTATGGGTTAAAACAAGCAGATACATAACATAGAATAATGATAATAAAAGATTGCACATGAAACTGCAAATCTATTATCCATAACTTGCTGTTCCATTGAACTGCTTTGCAACAATTGGGTCCCTAAAATCTCTGAGAACTTTGGCAGCCTCTTGTCATTTTTCCTAGTTTCAATTTCTCTGTTTTGATAAACCAGTTATGCAAATAATAGCCCCAATACCAAGAAAGCCCTCTCTTTTACCAAGAGAACTAAACCAATAACACAAGTATTTTATTAAGACAAAAAAAATGTACATAAAGAGAGAGACTCAGTTAGTGCAATCTTTCTCCATCCCTATTTACAAATAAGTATAGCCCTCCCCATAGTTCTGAACAGGTTGAAAACTGATGAGGGATTTGGATATCTGGATAGTTGGAGAGAAACTCAATGACTTTGTTTAGAAACCTTTAGGTGGCTAATTTTTTTTTTTTTTTTGCTTTTTGGAGGGCAATTGGGGTCAAGTAACCTGCCCAAGGTCAGTCGGCTAGGTTTTTGTTTGTGTGGGTTAAGTGTCTGAGGCCCGATCAGAACTCAGGTCCTTCTGACTCCAGGGCCAGCGCTCTACTCACTGCGCCACCTAGCCGCCCCTTAGGTGGCTGTTATAGATGAAAACATGGGCAGAAAGAAGGAAGAATAAATTACGGGTAGGAATAGTCTGGAATCTGGTGGACCCACACTTTCAGTTTAGCCTGTCTGTCTGTCTCCTAGGTGGTTTAATGTCCACTGCCCCTGTTTTCTTCTTCTCCCATGAGGAAAAATGTATTCTCTTAGCATTAACTATCTTCCTGAATGGAATAGTCCAATGGAGCTTCTCATTAAAGATCAGAATGGCAACCATAACGGCTTGATCAGTTGGGGCAAGATTGACCCAAATTTCAGGAATTAACTCTTCCAGCTCCTTTGGAACCTCATCACATCATGAAAGTGACCTCGAGCTCTTGGAGGATTTGTCAAAGGACAGTGAGCCCTACCAAACTGGTACAGAAGGCCCGGGGAAGGACCTTATGCCTGGAATGACATAGAGCTGTGTTTAGAGTAGCTCATGACCAGGTTGGCTTTGAGGGAATGAAATCTGAGGCCATGAAATGCTTCAAGAGCATCCACTAATTTCTAGGAAGTCTGAGGCCTGTGTTGGTTAAGTGTGTGTGTGTGTGTGTGTGTGTGTGTGTATGAACTTATTCTGAAAAAAGGGACAGATCCATGCAGCATTGAAGGGATTAGTTGGACACTTGGATACTTCTCCCATTTTGCTCATGCTACTGAGAATTTCAAAGATATCTTAGATGTTAGGACAAAGAGAAACAACTGCTGTTATGGGCCTGCCACTTTTTCATCTACTCTAAAGGTGGTGTTATGGGGCAAAGTTTCACCTGGGTCAAGGTGGGGGGAAAGGTTAGGTCTATAAATTTATTGAGTAACTATTGATAGTAGCATTAGGGTTAGAATTGGACTTCACCTACAGGATGAGGGAGAGTTGGGGGCAGGGTGGGCAATCCATATGCTCTCCCCCAGACAATTTCAGAATCCCTAACTCAAAGTAGGAAGATGTCATATTGCTCAACCTAGAAGGCCACTTTAGCCATGCCTTAGTTTAGCCATCCATAAAATGAGGAATTTGAGCCAGATCTGGGGAATATTAACCTTTCAGTGTGTGTTGTGGATCTTTTTGGCCAGCCTCAGAAGGATATTTTTAATGCATAAAATAAATGTATACATTATATATTATATATATATATGCACATACATATATAATATATGTGTATGTGTATATATATATATTGAGAAAGAGAGAGAGAGAAAGAGAGAGAGAGAGAGAGAGAGAGAGAGAGAGAGAGAGAGAGAGAAGAAAATGAATAATGAATAAAGGAGGGAGGGAGGAAAGTAAGGGAGGGAAGAAGGAAGAGAAGAGGAAAAGGAAAAGGGGTGGGGTCAATGGGGAAAGAGCTGGCCACCTATGGGGAGTGGCTGGGGAGGTGAAGGGAAATTTGTTGTTTACCAGCACCTCCCTTGCCGGTAATTGCATTTCTGCAATCCCTTGTCATCTGCATATGCCTCAGTGAAACAAACTCATTTTGAAATGAACTCTCCTTTGCCACTGAAACAGACCCAAACACCTTTGCTCATTGCATCTGGTGCCCGGCAAACATACATCACCCCATGCCTAGATGAGTCCAGATAAGCACACCTGGCAGTCAAGTCTGCTCCTCCCTTAGGGAAAGGAATTTTGTTTTACTGATAGCCTCTTGGCTGTGAGCACCCCCAAACAGCTCTGTCTTATTCCTGAGGTTAGGGGTTTAAAATCTGAGGGTCCAGAGTCTGTCCCTGCTCTTCCATAAGCTCACAGGTGTATTTTCACTGCCCCTACAGGGGACTCATTTCCAGCTGTGGCTTCCTGGGTGCCCTTCCTCTGGTAAAGGCCCATATAAGAATCACAGAGCCCAGGACAGACCTTATCAGGACTGGGGTGGCCTGACCAAGGTTCCCTTTGACAGCACACATGATTGGGGTGGGAGGGGGAGTTATCCCGCATCTGTAGGAAGACATCTGGTGAGAGGACTGGGAGCCTACTTCTTCCAGGGACTAATTCTCATTCCCAGGAATGGTTTTCCTGACATCAGCCCTCCATTTGACTCCTTGTAAGTGCTCCAGAAGCTCAGGGTTCTGTCCTCAGGGGCCAAACAGAGGAATCTACATATTCTTCTAGGAGATCATCAACATAGACCCAGCATGATTGAAGGAAGGGAGAGCAGAACTGGGGGTCCCAAGACTCAGGTTTGAATGTGAGCCCTGCCACTTCCTAGTCTTATGACCCTGCCCATGTCCCTTCACCTCTGTATGCCTCAGTTTCCACATCTGTAAAATGAGGAGGTTGTACCTAGTGGTCTCTGAAATGTTTTCCAGCTCTAAATACAGGATCATGTTTCTCCCTCCCTCCCCCAAATTCAAGTTCTTGTCTCCACGCCAAATAGCCCCAAATTTCCTTCAACCAATCCTCTCATGACATGGTCTCAAGGCTCTTTTCCATACTAGCTCCCTTCTTCTGAATGCTTTCTCCTCAATCCATGCTGTCCTGACTCTGTCCTGCCACTAGACTTTGATGACTCTGGAAGAGAGAGTGAGGCTGGTGATTTTTGTGCAGCTCTTCTTTCTTCAATCCAATTTATGCTCAAGTCAAGACCCCATGATTGATCCTCTTTGAAAATGAAGGATGAATAATATCAATCCATGTTCTTCCTAACAGGGCTGCTTATAACTGAAAATAACCTTCTAGATATGGTCTGACATGGGCAGACTGCAATGGGATTCTCACCTCCTTATTCCTGGAAATTTTGCCTCTTTTGATGGAGCCCAATAGCTCTTTCAGTTGCCACATCATACTGCTGACTTGTACTGAGCTTGTAGTCCACTAAAACCTCCAGATCCTTTTCAGATAAACTTCAGTATAATCATGCCTCTCCTATCTTGATACTTGTTAAGACAACTTTTGGAACTTGAGTGTAAGATCTTACCTTGATCCCTATCAAACCCCATCTCATCAGATTTAACTCAGAATCCTGGACTTAGAAGTTCTTTTTATTAATTGGTTAAGTGATTAATTCACTTATCTATTTAATTTGTTTAGTATACATGGATATATATGCATGCGCAAATGTATATATATATATATACATATATACACACACACATACATACATATATATATATATGTATGTATGTATGTATTTCAGGAAACCTGAGATGTTGAACAGATCCCTTTCTTGGAAATGATTTCAATTCCTTTTGCACTGCTAAAAAGGCCTCTGTCCAGATCATCCTTCCCAAATACTGTTCCAATTCTGAATAATCACTAGCTAGGTGTGTTGAAGTTGTGATATTGGAAGAGAGTCTGTTAACCGTTCATCTCCTCTGCATCATAGGATTGTGCTGAGGACAGGGATTGCCTTTCAACTAGACCCACATGTGAGCAAGCCCACAGCTCTTGGAGGAGGAGAGCTCAACGCCTTTTGTACCCCCTTGGATTCTTGGGGTTTTGTTTTTTTGTAACAAGGGTCTTGACACATGCAATGTCCAGAGGGACTGAGTATCATTACCTCCCTTGACCTTAAGTGCGGGGAGGAAGCAATAGAAAGTGCCTTTCTGACAGAGATCTGTCATCCTGGGGGCCTCCAAGATGTTTCAGGGGATCTGTGAAGTCTAAACTGCTTTCACAATAATATTAAGGCATTTTCATTTCTAATAATGTCAGTTTTGGTAGTTGTAACCCACAGAAACAAAAGCTCTTGGAAGGGGGTGGTTCTCAATAATTTCTTAAATTGTTTTCAAACTTTTAAAAATCATATTTTCCCCACAGTTACATGTTAAAATAATTTTAAGTGTTGAGTTTCAAATTCTATCCTTCCCTCCCCTATCTCCTCCCCGAGATAGTAAGCAATCCAATATAGCTTACACATGTGCAATCATGTAAAGCATTTCCATAGCATTTCCATTTTGTACAAGAAAACCTGAACAACAACAGCAAAAAAGAAAGAACAAACCCAGAAAATAGTCTGCCTCAGTCTGTGTTCAGACAACACGAGTTCCTTCTCTGGAGGCAGAGAGCTTGTTCAGTCATGAGTCCTTTGGGATTGCCTTAGATCATTGTACTGATGAGAAGGGCTAAGCCATTCCCAGCTGATCCTGCTGCAGTACTGTGTGCCATGTTCTCCTGCTTCTGCTCCCTTCACTTCCCATAAGTTCATGCATTTCCAGGTGATTCTGAAATCACCTGAAATGATGCCATTTCCATGAAGGCCCTTGGCAGAGTCCCTGAGGAAGTGGGGCTGAATATGATGAGGAGGGCACCTCCATGAATCCAAGGGCCGGCTTCAAGTTTAAGCCCAATGCTCAGAACATCATGTCTAGTCTTCCTCATTTTCCTCCTCTATAAAAGTTGTGGGCTAGGTAGAGTAGGAGCCTTTGGACCTGTTTCATGGTGTCTGTGAATTTGATCAGGGAAAAAAATGCATCTTTATTTTAATGAGCCTGTAATTGCAATTTAGTATCTCCTTCAATTATTTAGAAACTTGCTTCTGAGCCGGGCTCCAGAGATTTCCTCAAACCTTCAAATGGTCCATGACCCAGAGATGAGGAACCCCTGAACTTAGAACAGTCCAGGCACCCTCAGGAGCCTCTTGGTATTCCAGAGTACTAGGGAGCTAGGCAGCCCACAATGTGCAGGGTCTCACCCTTCCTCCATAAGTGGGGGGAGCTTCTTCCTCACAGGAAGGGACTCAGATGTGTTTATTCTGTAGCAAAAATTACAAAATTACAGAAACCTCAGCAAATTCTGTTTCTATAAGTAATAAAGAGGAAAAGCAGGTCTTAGGAGGGTACCATCTCATTATCCTTGGAGGAAAAACAAACAAACAACAAAAACATTGGGACTTCCCAACTTTGCCACATACTCACTGTGTGACCTTGGGGAGATCACCATGCCCCTCAGCTGTGCAATAAGGGGGTTGGACTAGACAGTCTCTCTGCAACTAGGCTATCATAAGAACATATGAAATGCTAATTCAGGATAATTGAATTGAATTGCAATCTAAAATTCCTTGGCAAGGGGGCCATTTCCTAACAATGGCCGCGGGGACCTCAAGTTTCTACTTAGTCACTGAAATAAGCATACTGAACTTTCTCTGTTGCTCTCCTACATCCCTCCAGCCTCTCTTCCAAAATGGATAGTGAAGGGGCAAACCATTAGCCCTGAGGCGGGTTAAATGACATGCCGAGCTACCAAGTGTGGGAGGTCAGATTTGAACTCGGATCTCTCTGGTTCCAATCCTGTGAGGTGTTCCTTCTCCTGCCATCAGTGTCCAGCATTCTGACCTTCTTCAAGGGCACATCCTGCCTCTTATCTTGTCACTCTCGTAGAGGAAGGGGTTACCAAGCATCCACTCAATGCAGACACCATGTGGTGTTTCTGTTTGCTGACACCTGTCTCCTCTTTGGGGTAAAGCTGAGTTGGAATCTGGGCTCAGCTGTTCCTGAACGGTGTGACCTCGTGCACATTGCTTCAATATTCTAGACTCCACTTTCTTTACTGGCTAACTAGGAAGAGTCCTTGCCCTGGTGATTCTAGAGAATCTGTTCAAAGGAGATAATTCCTTGTAGCCACAATCCCCATAAACATGGGAGCTGCTTGTTGAAATCAAAGAAACACTGTTGCCTTTTAGAATAATATATAGATACTTTTTGTTCCCGTATTCCAGATACTTTGCAACAAACACCCCCACAATCCCTTTCCTAAACACATTTGTGGCAACAACATTGCTCAGCAGTCATCTGAACTGGAAAGGAAAGCAATTAACCAGCAGTCAGGGGTCAGGTTCAACACCACCTCAGATGGCTTGCCAGTTGTTTTACCACAAGCACAGGGGTTCTCCTTTTCAGGCCTTAGTTTCCCCCTCTGTAAAAGGAGCAGCTTCCACTTCTGACTATGTTATCCTGCGACTTTGGAGGTTAGCAAGTCCAACTTGTTCACTGTGAGAAGAGAGAGTTGAGTCTGGTCAAGGTCACATACACATAGAAAGCAGGGAAGACAGGGCTGAACCCTTCTTGCTTCATTCAGATCCCAATGTTCTTTTCTCTGCCTTTATAGGAGAGAGCAGCCCTTCATATTATCAACATGTACTCGAAGGTGCCATTGTAAATGATGCTGCTTCTCAGTGTGAATTCACCTTCAATGTATGTATTCCAGTATGTATGTGGGGTGGATGGGGTGTTCAGGAAGACTCGAACCTCTGGGGTGAGGGCTTGCTGAAACCCTTTCCAGGGCTCCTCACCTGCCTTCAGTGTCTAACCCATCTCTCACCTGGGGCTCCAAGAAGCTGGAGCATGTACAATGGCCACACCCTGGCAAACTGGCTTGGCAGGCAGGCTGACCCAGGTTGAGGGTAACTGATGGTAAGTTAGGGAGATGTCTACCCTAAGCAGGTGAAGACTTCCCCTAGTGGAAGAGTTGGATGAGAACGATTTGTTCCAATGTCCATGAAGGTGGCTGAAGCAGGTGCTGTGTCATGCTGAGATCTTGGTCAGACATCGGAGGCCAAGTTCATCCACTGCATCCAGAGCCATTACTGTGAGTGAGGCTGACGACTTTGGGCAGCTTGGCCTCAACTGGACCCAATTCATGTGCAAGTCAGGGTCAGTGACCCTCCAGAATGAGGGACAAACAATAACCATGTATACTGCAGTCATTATGTATAGTATACATATTATATATGTGGTGCATATGCTATGGTAATGTATATTACACTTAGTGTGTATTTTGTTCTCCTGGTTCTACTCTCTTCATGAATTCAGCCAAGCTTTCCTATGTTTCTCTGTGACCATAATATCTCTTAATCCTTCTAGCACAGTGTTATTCCATTAAGTCTAACCACCTTTTATTCAATCATTCTCCAAATTTTAAGCTTTTATTTTGTTTCTAGTCCTTTTTTGTTTGTTTTGTTTTTTGTTCTCACCAGTGCTATTGCTAGGGACTTTTTCTTTTGGGCTATAGAGGTCTTTTCTTCCTGCCAATTGCCTTCTTGAGATAGTCCTTAAAGTGGGGTCTCTGGGTCAAAGGGTAAGGTTTAGTAACTTTTCTTGCATAATTCCATAATTCAGAAGCCTTGTCTCTCACAAATGATGACTACTCTAAGTCTAAATGATCCTCAAGGGAATAGCAACATCTCAGGGTTTAGGCCTGATATCACACACTTTGTGCCAAACACACACATGTATATATATACATATGTATAGAGAGACATATGAACACACACACACACACATAGATATATAGAGATAGATGGATAGATAGAAAGATAGATAGATAGATAGATAGATAGATAGATAGATTGAAAGATCGCCTTAGCAAAGATCTTTGCCCTATCTTTTATGGTTGTGGCAGGCTCAAAAACAAACACCATAAACCTCAATTTTCTCCAATCCTCAAAAAAAAAAAAAAAAGTCCTAGATTTTGGGGCTGGAAGGGACCCTTGAAGCTTCATTTCCTTTCAGGCTCAGAGCAGGTGTCCTGGATGCCTTGGAACCTTTCCTGGTCCCACAGCTCCCCACTCCCAGAAGTGCTAATCCTTTTCCATTTTCCAATGGCCTCTTACTTTCTTTTTTTTCCCTTTTTGGAGGGCAATTGGGGTTAAGTAACTTGCCCAAGGTCACATGGCTAGGTTTTTGTCTGTGTGTGCGTTAAGTGTCTGAGTTCAGATCAGAACTCAGGTCCTTCTGACTCCAGGGCCTACGCTCTACTCACTGCGCCACCTAGCTGCCCCTGGCCTCTTACTTTTTTATCGGTATGTGATTGACCTCTGCAGGAGAATATAAACTGCCAGAAGGAACAGACTGATCTGTTTTCAGCTTTCTCTCCCCAGCTGTAGCACAGGGCCTAGAACACACTGGGCACCTAATTCATGTTTAAATCAAGTTCTGTCCAACATGTGAAAGACGAAGCAGAGAGGCCGGGAGAGAAGTGGTTTGCCCCAATCAGATAATTAAAGAAGAGTCAGAATTTGCATCCAGCCCCCTACACACATACACACTGAATTCAGTTAATGTGTTCTGTGGACCCTGCAGCCCCACTTTAGGCATGTCTGCCAGCCCCTTATCCTCAATCTTGTGAAGGTCATTTTCCTGTATTACCCTCCTTACAAGATGTCTTTCTCTCTTGTTTATTCCGGGAGAACTTTAAAAAATACATCTATTTACAACAAACATTTATTGAGCACCTACTGTGTATAAATTCCTGTGTTAAGCACTTGAGGGTGGGGAGGAAAGAGCCAATTCAGTTATACTCTGGACACAAAAGGGAACATTAACCAGTTCAGTTCATTAAGTCTTTGTGGACCTTCTGCTGCACACAAGCCAGAGTAATCACGGACCTGTTCTAGCACCTTACATCTTTTATCTAATTTCTCCCTGACAAACCTGCCAAGTTGGAACTTCATTTGTTAATTCATCATTTTTATAGACAAGGCAACTGAGGCTCAGAGAGGTTAAGTGACTTGTCCAGGGTCACACAGTTAGGAATTGGCAGAATTGAGATCTGAAACTTGATTTCCAGTACAATGCTCAGTTTTTTGATATCGTCTCCCTACATGGGGGAGGGGAAAAGGGAGAACGCTGAGCCATGGAAACAAATAATGCTAATTAAATGAGACTACTGTGTATGTACACAGTGCTTTAAAGTTAGCCAAACATCTCATCTTTGTTTCATTGGATCCTCCCAACAACTCTGTGAGACAAGGGCTATATTATCCCCATTGTACAGATGAGAAAAAATAAGACTTCAAGAGGTTAAGGGGTTGCCTGGGGTTACGCAGCTAGTAAGCATGAAGGCCTGGTTTTGCTGCCTTCAGGCCCAATGCTCCCTGTTCTGCCTTTATGACACAATGCTGGGTCTGATGGGGCAGGGCAGCATGAGGATTCTGGGGACTGAGAGGGAGGGAGGGTAGAGCCCTTGGGAAGGTGTGTGGGATCAGGGAGACAGGAAGCGAGGAAGTGTTCTGGAAAGAGCCATAGGTTTGGAACCAAGGCTCAGACTGGGCTCCTTCTACTTCCCACCTGTGTGTTCCAGAGCAAATCTGTTACCTTTTCTGAAAAAAAGAGAGAAGGAAAGGACTTGGGGACTTCCAGCATCTCATCTGCTCTTAGTTTCTGAATCTAAGAGCCTTTCATCTCAAAGTCGTAATACAGTGATTCCTGGAGGAAAGGGCATTCAAGCTGGGCCTTGAAGGGTGGGAAAGAGAGCATAACATTGGGGGAAGGGAATGCTAGGAGCAAAGAGA